>NW_021024516.1:1415733-1508434 GCF_004153795.1 Camellia sinensis
AATGATTTGATCACATAGCTATCGATATCCGATTAACGTGATTTTTTACAGGCATATAGTACTCAACGAGTTCTACACATTGAACGGTTCAGATTATCAAAACGAGACCCGTGGTGTGCCCCCACAGGCCCAACAGTACGGTCCAGTCCGATTAAGGACTGGACAGAAGCCATGCCCTTTTTTATTCTTCTTTTCTTTTCTTTTCTTTTCTTTTTTTTTTTTCATTTCATGGATTCAAATAAAAATATTATATATGTATGTAAAATTCATTATGTTTATCAAATTTTTTTTTAAAAATAATAATAATATGACAATCCACCTTTTAAAAAAACACAAAATATATATTTTCAATTCTTCGAAATCTATTTTTGCAAAAAAAAATAATAATAACAATAATATATAAAAATAAGAGAAAATTAGTGAAATATCCATCTCCAACTTGTATAGTGGGAAAAGTCCAAGATTTTTTTTTTTATTAGCTAAGGTCCCTCAACATTTTTACAAAAAAATTTAACTCAGAAAAATTTCAGTTCCGATTCAAAGAAATATCAATTTTCACAGAGAAATAATGAATTTTGTCTATAGAAATGTTGAGAAACCTTAACTATTATTAAAATATTGTATGTCATTTATCTTATAAAATCTTAATATCATGTATCTTAAAAAAAATTCTCTAAAAATAATGAATGCTTTCAAAATTATCATTATTTTTATTTGTCAAAATACATGAATAATAAAAACCAAAAATACAAGAATGACAACAAACATTTTTGAAAAGTCGAACACAATGCAGTAAAAGGGTGGAGAGTTCAAACATAACGAAAATGAATTTGTTCATACACTTTGAAAATGTGAATAATACATAAATTGTGATTGATCCAAAAACAATAGGTCCTATATTCAAAGTATGTTGATCTCATTCAAAGTTATGGGCTCCACTATTTCAAACCAATCATAATCTGTGTATTATTTACACACTCAAAATCGGATTCAAACATAGCCTGGCCTCGTTTGGCAAGAGGCTATTTTAGCCAATTAGTCAAAAAGTTACTAAATTAGCCAAAAAGCGAATAACCCATACCAAAAAGTCAAAGATTCTCTTTTCTCTCTACTTTTTGCACATCTTTTCGTAATTAGTCAAAAAGTCATCCCAAACATACAAGTTTTTTTTACTTACCTTTTTAACCAAATAGCCAAAAAGTTACTAAATTAGCCTGTTCCCAAACGAGGCCTAAGTATCTATTTGAATGAATGTAAATTTCAAACCTTAATTTAAGATTAAAAATATTAGTTAACCAACTATTACAACTGGGGAAAAATTATTAATATTTTAAGAAGTTTAACCCTTGTAGCAGTCGTACTTGGATTGCGTCTCTTTCACTACAAAAAAATTGACTTTTTGCGATGGTAAAATACCGTCGCTAATACTCCTAATGCCGTCGCTAATACTTTTTGCGACGGCAAAATGACTTTTTGCGACGACAAGAGGGGGGTCGCAACTGCAGGGGTTGCAAAAGAGTTTTTGCGACGGTAAGTGCCGTCGCTAATGTTTTGCGACGACATTTTTTACCTTTTTGCAACGGCACGGTGCAGTCGCTAATAACGTTTGAAATTTCTTGACTTTTTTGCGACGGCCCTATTTTACCGTCGCTAAAAATGTTATTTGAGATGGCAAAAAAAACCGTCGCTAATAGTCTTTTTTTTTTAAAAAAAAACACTGTTTTTTGCGACGGTGTGGTGCCGTCGCAGAAAGTATAAAAAATATGAAATTTTTTATTTTTTGCGACAGTGTAATGCCGTCGCAGAAAATATTAAAAAATAATAAAATTTCTATTTTTTGCGACAGTATAATGTCGTCGCAAAAAGTAAAACCTATAACAAAATTAATAAAAATATTAAAATTTTCTATTTTTTCTGACGGTGGTGCCGTCTCTCACTCTCTAAGAGCTGATTATTTACATTCCATTCACAAAAACATCATAACAGAAAATAAAAATAAAAATTGATCAAACCATCAAATTCAATATTTTACAAAGAATAATTAAACTGTACATGTTCATAAAAGCATATTTAAATTATAAAATTCACCCAAATCCTAAAAAAAAATAAAATAATAAAATAAAATCTAAAATTCACCAATCAGCACATTGGATATTTAAATGCTCTTACAAAAACTTTAGAACAAATGTTAGAATGAAATAATTATTTTGTCAATGTCAATTCCTTCATTTGATTCACTAGAAAGTGATAGAATATACATTTTAGATTAAATCATTATTCATTAATATAAGAGAATGATATTTTCAATAGGAGACTAAGGTCTTCAATTTTTTTAGACAAAAATGCCCCCTTTACACTTTTGCTTTTACAAGAAAATTTCATTTGTTGAAATTATAATCTCATGACAAGAAATTCATCTTTTTCTCTTGTCTCTTCGTCTCTTCTCTGTCATCAAAAAAATTCGTTGCTAGCCACACACTCTTACATTGATTCTTACATTTCACCAAACATTGGGAATGACCATTTCTACTTTATTCCATTATAGACTCACTCCAATCTCTATTATATTCATATCCGAAATTATTTCAATTAATCAAACCCCCTTAAGTGTGTGTTTGGATTAAAAATTTAGGGAGAGACTTATGTAAGTAAATCAAACCAAACTAAGTATTGTGTCTCAATCAAGTACAACTAGCTACATAAATCTTTTTTATCCATTCAGTTCTATTAAGAGCTATTTGCTTAGTTAAATGAAATATATTCTTTTTTTTTTCCAGTACTACCTCCTATATCAACTTAAGTCTTTTTGTAGAGGAATTTGTGTAAGAATAAATAAATAAATAAATAAAAGGGTAAAAATGAACAAAATTTACCTTGTATTTTGATTTTTCCTCTTTTTTTCTTTTTTTTTTTCACAAATCTTATTCAAATTTTCTATCCAAACATAGACCAAATATATTGTGAGAATTATCAACTCATGTAGCAATTGAGGACTGGTTTCACACGCAAGGGCGCAATGCAACTAGACTAAAGATATAGGTACTTGATTTTTTACAAATTATTTTAAATGAGTTTCTAATACTATACTATGTGAGTCCCACACTTATATCAAAGTGTATGAAAAAATGTGTAAAAAATTAAGTACATCAAATCTAATCGAATATTGTTGATGCAACTAACCAGCTTAAACTGACAGAAAAGTAACATGCACAGGTGTCACCAAGTCTTTATCAAGGGGAACCAAGTTTTTTTTTATTAGCAAAAGAAATCTTTATTGATGAAAACATACAAAGTATGATAATATACATCAATAAAGAGGAACTTGGAGCTAGCACAAGCTCCAAGCTCCAGTTGGTGAGAAACCAACAGGCAAAGCAAAAGCCACAACTGGGCATAAACAAACAACCAGTAGCTACTGTTGGGCACAAACAAACCCACAAAACGGCTTCAACACAACCATAAGCAACCAGCTTCTACTGAAAGGTAGAGTAAGACTAGGACAATTAGCAGATTAGTAGATCAGCAAGACTATTAGCAAGCTAGCAGACCATTAGTAGACAATTTCAACCCTCAGACCCTCTTTTTAGCACAACAGAGCACTACAGCAGGGCATACAGATCAACTAAACCCAGCTTGACAGCTTGACAGTTCAACTCAATGGCAGCCCCTTATTTGCCTCCAGTTGAGAACAATATCGTTGATAGAGAAGGGGAAGTCCTTCAAAGAGGCTTTGAGCCAAAAAGCTAATCTGACCTTGATGAGTTCCCACAGGTCAGCCGAGTTAGGATGGACATTAGAGAAAACACACTCATTCCTATGCTTCTAAAGAGACCAGAAGACAACTGGGGGAATGGCTCTCCAAAATTTTCTGAGAAAACACTTAAAATTCACCCCCCATCCACCAATTGAGTAGACCTGCCACAGATATTGGAATGCACCATTGAAGACCCTAATCATGAGGCACAGAGGACCAAACGGCCCAAGAGAAAGTGAAATATAGCAGAACATGATGAGCAGATTTTGAAGTAGAATTGCAAAAGATGCAAGAGGTGGAATAGTTGTTACCTAAAATGCCAAAATTGTGTAAGAATTCAAATGTTTTAATTCTATTTTTCTAGGCCAACCAACCAAAGAAATGGACTTTGGGGGGGGTAAAGTGTGATTCCAAATAAACTTATACATGCTGAGAGGAGGCCCAAGAAGAGATGTGCTAAAGGAGTATAATGAAGACACAGAGAAGATACCAGAACAAGCAGCTGCAGCAACCCAAGCCAGACTGTCAACACACTCAAGACTTAATGTAAGAGCAGAGGATAACAAGGCAAATAGTCTAACTTCAACAGCCAATTCCCAAGCATATAGAGCTTTTCTATATAGGAAGTTCCAATTACTAGAGCTAGTTTTCATTGCATAAAAAAAGTGAATGGAACCAGACTTGGCAGAAGAGAGAGTGAATAGAGAAGCGAATACATCTTTGAAGGAAGTGACTCCATACCACTTATCATGCCAAAATTTGATTCTACGGCCATCTCCCAACTTGATTAGGCAGTTATCCAAGAAGTATTTGAATATGTTCCTACTCTGAACCCCTATGAATGTAATGTCCTTCCACACCCTAGAATATTTGTAGGAAGATTTCACAGGAGGATGCTAGTAGTCTACCTCTATCTTATATTTACTACATATAACTTGCCTCCATAGTGCATTAGTTTGAATACCAAATTTCCACCACCATTTGAGAAGCAGACAAGTATTGACATCCCTAATCCTCTTAATGCCCAGACCCCCTTGGGGAACACTCTTTGTTACTTCTAACCATTTTACCAAATGAACTTTCCTTTTTAATTCAGTACCACCCCACAGAAAAGCAACCTCTATTTTCTCAAAGTTACGAGCCACACCTTCAGGCATCCTAAAAGAGAAAAAGATAGTACACAGGTAAACTTGATAGGACAGACTTAATTAGAGTTAATCTTCCAGTGAAGGACAACATTTTCCTCGCCCATCCTGAAAGTCTTGCTCTAACATTATCAAGCACAGGTTTCCAAGTTGACTTCCTACCTGGGTTAGCACCTAAAGGCAGCCCCAAAAATTTCAAAGGTAAATTAAGCACCTTGCAATTCAAGAGGTGTGCGAAAGAATAAAGTGACTTCTCCGCCACACCAACTCCACAAACAACATTTTTGTGGTAATTGATTCTCTGACCGGATAGAACTTCAAAGCATTTAAGGATTCTTTTGATAATAACCATCTTATCCAAATATGCTTCACAGAAAAGAATAGAGTCATCAACAAATTAGAGATGAGATAAAATGACCTTATTTGCTCCAACCAAAACTTCTTTAAGTATGCCAAAATTAATTGCTCTGGTAAGAAAAATATTAAGCCCTTCAGCCAAAATATTGAATAGGAATGGTGATAATGGGTCTCCTTGCCTAAAGCCTCTTTGCGGAGAGAATTCACTAGTTGGTGATCCATTCACTAGTATGGAGATCCGGGCAAAAGACACACCGGCTTTCATCCAAGAGATCCATTTAGACCCAAAACCAAAACTAGACAACATGGAGAATAAGAATTCCCAGTTTACTAAATCAAAGGCTTTCTCAAAGTCCAACTTGATAATTAGCCCTTACCGTTTGGCCTTCTTCCAATCATCAACTACTTCATTTGCAATAACCACCCTATCAATGATGTTCCTTCTACTTATAAAAGTTGTCTGAGTCTCACCAATAATTGAGGGCATCATTGGCTTCATCCTATGCAAGGACTTTTGCCAAAATTTTGTATAGAGAACCAACCAAGCTAATGGGTCTATAATCAGTCAAATTAATGAGATTGACAATCTTGGAAATGAGGGTAATGAAAGAGCTGTTGATATCATAGGTGAGCCTACTGTTTGTGTGGAAATCTCTAAAAAATTGCATGGTCTGCTGCTTTATAACTTTCCAAAATTTTTGATAACACAACAAGTTAAACCCATCCAGGCCCGGAGCTTTGTTACCATTTACTCTCTTTGATGGCTGCCAAAACCTTTGCTTCAGTGAAGTCAGAAACCAGGTGGAGAGAAACAGAGCTGCCCTCAATTGATTTGAAATCCACATCCAACACAGGCCTATTCACCAAACTTTCCTTGAATTGATTCCTAAAATGAAGGAGCACCTCATGCTTGACTCTGCTAGGTTCCTCATAGGACACACCATTTACTGAAATGGAGTTGATCATATTTCTACTTTGTCTAGTACTTACAATAACATGAAAATACCTAGTATTTTTGTCTTCCTGCAAGGACCAATTCAATCTGGATTGCTGATGCCATAACCACTCCACCCTTCTATAGAGCTTCCATACTTCACCTCTAACCTCCCTTCTTCTGTCCTTTTCTGAAACAAGTAGGTCTCTGGCCTCTACAGTGATGTCTAATGCATGCAATTCATCCTATGCAGCCTTGAGCTTAGATGAGACATTGCCAAACACTTCCGAATTCCATTTCTTTAATGCCAGCTTGAAGTGCTTAAGTTTTTGTTAGATTATATAACTAGCCCAACCCACAAAATTAGAATTCTTCCAACAAGTAGTAAAGAGATGAGAGAAACTGGGATGCAAAGTCCAAGCGTTGATAAATCGAAAAGGTTTGGGGTCCCAATCTCTTTCATCTTCCATTAATAATAAAAGGCAATGATCTGATATGAGCCGAGGCAATCCCCAAAGCTTCATGTTGAAGTGAATCAACATTCAGGGCTTAGCAAGACCTTATCAATTCTACTTCATTTCTGTGCCTCTTGAGCATTACACCAAGTATATTTTCTACCATAGAGAGGAAAGTCATTCAATTCACATGCATCTATAAACTCATTAAGTTGTTTGGTACCCCTATCTCTCCGGGAACAACCAACTCTCTCTCCCATATGCCTTATCTCATTGAATTTCCCTCCTAAGCACCAAGGGAAAAGAAAGTAAACTTTGAGGTTGAGAAGAGCATTCCAAAAAGTGGATCTACTGCTGACCTCATTGGGAGCATAAATGTTAAGCAGAACACAATGAAAAGAGTTATACAATGTACCTGAGAGTAAAATAAATCTCATGTTACAGCAGCTACCAGATAATTGGAACACACCTGGATCCCAAATGCACAGGAGCCCACCTGCTGAGCCTTCAGGGTCCACAGACAAGAACTCCATATTCCTATTACCCCATAGCCCCCTAGCCACAGAATCCGACACTACTACCTTCTTTGTTTCTTGAAAGAATGCCACATCAATGTGCCTATCTTTTAGGAACTTTTTAATTCTACCCCTCTTCTCAGGCTTGCCAATACCCCTAACATTCCAGGATAAAAGCTTCATAAAGAGACAAATTCACACATTATAATTCCCCAGATACTACTATTATAGCTTAGCCTTACTCTCTTTGATAATTCTCTCTTTGTCCTTAAGCTCCAGATCATTGATCTTATCCACCACTACATCTTATTTCCCTCAGAAGTTTATTCCAAGTTTTTGCTCTAGTTGAACAGTAGCTTCAGCTTCTTTGAGGAGATAGCTATGTGAGCTTGAATAACCCTCGGAGAGATCTAATTTTGCAAGGGCAGCTGCTGCTGGTCTAAAGATAACATATTTGGAGGTATGTTTGCTGATAGTTGATACTTTGTGACCATAAAGTCAAGCAAAACGAGAGAAGCCCTCCATCTAAGCCTTTTTTCTCCCTGGTTTCCTGGTATTCCGCAGGTGACTGAGGGTGATAGTAGGTGTTTTGACTTGGCCTTGACTCAGAATTTTCGACCCACTGGTAGCTATATTTGTTTGTGGCCCAGAGGATGTGGAAAGCAGCAAGCCATTTGTAATGGGCCTAATGCTCTGAGATTCATTTGGGCCTTAAGCAAACTGCTCACTTAGTGGGTGAACCAAGTCCACCTCAAGAGTAATGCCAGGCCCAAGTCCCTCTCTTGGTCCACTAAGACTTTTGAAAAAACCAGGTGTGAAAACTTGTTCGATACACTTTTCAAATTTATCATTGCTCTTAAAACAAGGTGCAAGCTCCTCCATCATTGCCTCTTTCACACCTTCAGCACTAGGCCTACTAAACTCCATATCACACCGCGTCTCCTCAACCACTGTGTCCACCCCCTCTTTACTATAACCTTGAATAAGCTCCTTCATCTTTGCCATCTCATTAGGGAGAAGCCACAGCACTAGACAGATCATATCTTGCTACCACCTCATTTTCATCTCCCTTCCCCTTGCAACACTCCTCAGTAGGAGTAGCTTCCACTACCCTATAGAAATTAACATTAAAGCCGCAATCTTCCACTGTTGAACTAGAGGTCTCCTCTGAGTTGCCAAGATGATCTTCATAGACAGGTATTGGGTGTAGTTTACCCTTGCACTCCAGGTTTATGGTTTTGTTAATGAGCTCTATGCACGAAGTAACAACTTTGACTCTGGAATAGGAAAATGACTCCAGATGGCTAGTATCACCCTCCAGATTAAGGATTGTCTCCCACAAAGCGCCAATGTTGTTTAGTGTGTTCCTGTTCTAGAGGTTTAAGGGTATACCTTGGCACCTTAACCACAGACATCTCTCCTGCTCTATATGGACTTCTAGGTTCCATTCCAACACAAACAGACTCTAGGCTTGAAACCATTCCTTGATACTATGTATATTGGACTTCAGCTCCTCCTGGGATTTGAAAGTCAAGACTACATCGTAACCTCTCCCCTCTCTGACCACAACTTGATCTAACCCCTTCTCCTTCAAGGCCTTTTTGATGCTGTGAATGGAATAATCCAAGTGGAGTCTGATGAGTACACTTTCATACAACCAACCATGACCATCTTCATTGACTTTGATGGTCGTGACTGCTGTTCCAGCCGCAAATCTTGTGACCCCTTTTAGTACCTCTGTAAACGATCTGTAGCCAATATAAGGTACTTTTGCTTCTATGTGGGTCAAAAGCCTCTCTGCTGGTCTAGGGCCGATCCCTGCTGTGCACATCCCTTGAGTTCCTGTCATGAATGGCGTATTTCACTTCAAGTACCCTGTCATCCACCAAAAGTCCATTTGTTTTCTGTATGGCAATATCTGAGGCTACATGGCAGTCGTATCTCACAAAGCCAAATCTTGAGTTTGTTGTTTTTCGTCTTTTGAAAGGGATGAAGACATCTTGAATGATGCCAAACTTTGTGAAAGTTTGAACAATGATTTAGCATCCATTGACCTTGGTAGATTGTCCACAAACACAGTAAATAGACCAATCCTTGCTACTTTTTCCCAAGTTTCGCCTCCTCTCCATTGATTCACCACCAGAATCCAACCACCTTTTCCTTCATGTTTCTCCCTATACTTTTGTTTATAGATTCAAAGACTATCATTAAGGATTACCACTTGAATGTCTTCCCCATCAAAATATCCTAGTAAGTGTAACTGTATACAAATTATATGTGATTGTATCTTATATAAAAAGGCATGCCCACTTAGTTTCTTTTTGTCAAGGGGAACCAAATTGACAACAACCCGAATAAGCCAATCAACTCATTAGACCTAAAACTAATGATTTAAACCCCAGTTGGCCTAACCCAATGTCACTAGGTTTTTGTTAACAAGCTGGTCACCAACAACACAAAGGCCTATGATAGCTGTAATGGTTCTTTATTTGGGCAACAATGGAAGGTTGGATCTGATCAAGGTATGTTCATCAACTTGGCCATGGAATCTTTTTTTTTTTCCCCCAAAATTATATATATATTTTTTGGGTCTTAATACACTTTCGGTTGTTTAATTGCATCTTAAGATTTTTGTATTTTCAAACTCCTACCATTTGTACCATCGCTGTTTGGTTTCAATTTCAGAATTAATTAATTTTTTTTAAAAAAATATAAATTATTTTTGACAAAATTAAACACTGAAAAGATATTTTTAAAATTTATTTTTGCTGTTAAAAAATTTAAAATCGTATGAAAATGATGGGTGTTTTATATTTATGGGCGAATTACACTGACAGTCCTTGTAATTTGGGATTTGTTTCATTTTAATCTCTGACTTTTCAATTATGATATATTTAATCCTGAATTTTAAATTTTATTCCAAACAAGAACAATTAAAGATATTTCCTTTTCAAACGGTCATTTTCAAGAATAAAGTTGTCATATAACTTATTTTGTGTTAGTTAACTTGTATGTTGTTTGAAATGTAATAACATTTTTTTTAATGAATAATGTTGAAATTTTCTTAGTTATAAAGTTATGTTTGGTTTAGTTTTCAGAATATATTTTCAATTTTTTTTTCTAAGAAACTAAAAATTAAATTGGTGAAAAAAAAATTAAAAACACATCATTTTTATATAACATAATTTTATCTTTTTAAATATTTTTTTTGATATTTATTTTCATTAAATTAGTTTCTATTTTTTCAAAAGTCAAACACGACGACATTTTTGATGTTATTATTAAACAATCCATTAAATCAAAAAATTCAAAATTAAAAATATTTTATATATTAAACATATTGATTACACATTAAAAGTCTAATAACCATCCATTATATGATAACCAACAAAAAAATAAATGTTAATAATAAATACAACTATCTATTACATGATAATTATCCAAAAATATTAATAAAAACAACTACCCATTACATGATCATCATCCAAACAGATACTAAAAATTAATTTGGTAAAAAAATAAAAAATGCAAAAGGTTTATTATTTTTAGATAATTTTATCTTTGATGGATATAAATAATTTTTAAAAATTCAAAAATATTTTTTTAAATTTATTTTTGTCAAGTTAGTTTATATTTGACCAAATTGACTTTACCTTTGAAATAGAGCAACGGAGTCTTCAATTGTCCTTATTTAGAATGAGATTCAAAATTCAGAATCAAAAGTATCATAATTAAAATATCAGGGACCAAAATAACACAAACCTCAAACTACAAAGGCCGTTAATGTAATTCACCCTTGATTTATTATTATTTTTACTAAATTAATTTTAAATTAAACAAAAATCAAAAAATATATTTTGAAAACCAAACCACATAGAGAATGATAGAAAATCTCTAATGATTGACCAGATGTTATGGATAAGGTTATTCCAACTTCATGCCACAAGAGGAAGCTCCTTGGGGGGCATCATTACTTTCTCAAACCCTGACCCCGGCATAATTGATTGTCAGTCAGATTTAATCCAATAATGAGCCGTAGCTCGACACCAAGGGCTCGAATTCGCTTGAAAAAGGAAGAGGAGAAAGAGAAGGGAGGGAGAGGAAGAAGGGAGGGAGGAGATCATCGCGCAGCACCACCGCCGTCGTCTCGCCGCCGATCGTTGCAGCTTCAGACCGTCGCCTCGCCGATCGTCGCACCACCGCCACCGCCACCGCCTCTGCCTCGCCGATCGTCGCAGTCGCAGCCCCGCCTCCTCCTCCAGCCGATTTTTATGGCTCCCTCCCCTCTCCTCCTTCCTCCTCCTCCTCCTCCCTTCTTCTTCTTCTTCTTCTTCTTCTTCGTTCTGCAACAAAAACACGGAAAAAAGAAAAAAAAGAAAAAAAATCGACACCAAAACGACGTCGTTTTGGTGTCGAGCCAAACTCGAGCCACGGGTTTCGAGTTACGTAGTACTACCGTTTTAAAATTATGAGAATTTAGTAACAAATATTTGGAGTCTTTTGACAAACAGCTACATTTGGTTATATATATAAATATAGATATTTTTTATAAAAAGTCAAAAAATACACTTATTTAAATTTTTTCAAATCTTTTTGTAGTAAGTTTATCATTACACCCCTACCATCTCCTCTCTTCGAGGTGTTTTGAAAAGATGATTAAAAATTAATTTTTTGACTTTTTATTACTTTTTTTTTGAAAAATTGTGTAAAAAACATGAGAGATAATATAACCAAAAATGAATTAAAACTTACAAAGTGACTTTTAATCCATTTTAAAAAAAAAACCTTACTCTCTCTCTCTCTGTTCATGTTCTTCATCACCACTATCCCTCTACCAATTAACAACCACCATTCCCACCATTACTCCTTCAAAGTCAAAGCCCACCAAAAAATTCAATGACAGTTTGAGAGAAAAAGATGGAAGAGAATATACAAGGAGAGAAGAGAGGGACGCTCAATGGCAAGTGGTCATGCAATAGACGATCAAAACCCAACAATCACAATCAACAATCGGAGGAGAGTAAGCTTGGGGGAGAGAATGAGAAGGGGGAGGTAGGGGAAAGAATGGACGGTGATTGTGCTTCGGTCAAGAAGATGAGGGTGTAATGAGAAGGTGGGTCTTCCTTTCTTATTAATATATTATTTTGATTTATGCTTTTGGTTCCTGTTATGCTCTGTAACCACAAAACGTATTGGAAATTGATTGTAAGACATATCCTAGCTTCCATTAACTTCCAATAATGGGGTTTGTCCATAACAACAAAGCTGAAATGGGAGTCCAGTTTCAGGAAGAAAGTATGCATCTAGAATTGATATCTATTTAATTTTATACATTCTCTTCTCACAAAGTGAATTGGAACTAAACCAAAATTCTTGCAAAATTTAACAATGAAACTATTTTTTTAATTGCAAAAATTATGACTAAAAGTTCATTGATTTGAGTTGAATGGTGTACTTCTTACAAAACAAACAAGTGGAAGAGAGAGTCTCCGAGTGACTGAAACACAGACTAGAAGAGGAAACTAGAAGGGTCAACTTGGCATTTTAGCTTATATTTTTGCTGATGTCATCGCTTTCCTATCCAGTCAACAAACAGAAGGAATAAATTGTTCAACAATGATACATTCCCTAATTTTAAAACTTTAATTGAGTTCTAATGATGTAGCAGAGAATAAAATAATAATAATAATGTTTGAAAACTCTAATTTGAGAGCTCTAATGCGATTAAAGATTTTCTCCTTACTTTCTCTACTTGATTCTTTCCTTACAACAATCAAGATTCACTTTAAAAGAATCCAACGGCTTAGATCACTTTATTAAAAAAATTAAAAATTAAAAAGTAATTTTTTTTTGGGAGTGTTATGGGCCATTGGATTCTCTTAAGGTGAATTTTAACCGTTGTAAGGAAGAAGTTAAGTAAAGAAGGCAAAGAGAGAAGCTTTGCTCAACTAATGCAGCTCTAATGATATGAAGAGTGCCCACGTGAAGGTGGGGTTCATCCTCATTAGAGCTCCCTTATTATAGTTTCCAATCATTTTTATAAATTGTTATAGAAAATTATAAAGCAAGGTGTGGGATGGGAGTGTGATTTTGAATAACAAAGGGGGTGGAAGTGTGATTATAGATATATTGAGGGAGTGTCAATGTAATTTATCCTCCTTTAATAACACTAAAAGGTTTAAGAAAAAATTTAAAATGAAATAAAAAAAGATTTATGCTTCATACCCCCACTGGGGGTCGACCCCCAGTGAGGTGTCGGCCCCGGATTGGTGCAAAAAAAAAACTGTTTTTTTTTTTTTTTTTTTTTTAAGTTTTCAGCCAGTGGGGGCGCGCCACGTCACTGGGGGCGCGACCCAATTTACTATGTTTTACTACTAATTATTTATTTATTTATTATTTTTTTATTTAGCAGAAACATGTTTAGGTTGAGTAGTGACTCAATTACTTTGTTGAGTACTTAAAATATTTATAATTTTATCAGCAACATTGCTAGGTTGAGTGCTGGGTCTATTTACTGTCTATTACTACTTAAAAAACATAATCCGCATTTTGTGAAGAAGTTGTATAAAAAAATTTTAAAAAAAAAAAAAAAAAAAATTCAATCCGATTTTTTTATGACATGCAAAAGTATGCCGTAAAAAATTGTATATTTTCACTGTATACAAAAATATGTTGTAAAGTATTTACACTTAAAGACAACATACATTTCATGTCGTAAAATATTAAATTTTATATTTTTTTTGAATTTAGTGATTTTTTTAGAAAATTAAAAAATATTTTCCTTCTAAGTATATGTAAATTATTTGAATTTAAAAAGCAAAAAAAAAAATTTATTTAAAAACTTACGCCACACTCCCGCTCATTCTAGATCTATCTAGGTTTTGGTCCCAAACTCTTTCATTCTCTAGAGAAATTATATTTTAGTTATAAATAATAATGAAAAATTCTAAATGTTCTTAAATATTTATAAATTTCTAGTAGATATGAATTTTTTTTTTTTTTTTTCCCAATTAAATTTTTTTTCAATTATTTTTTAATTAAATTTTTTTCATTTTTTTCAAATAATTTTTTTTCAATTAATCTTTTTTCAAATAATTTTTTTTTCAATTTTTTTTTTCAAATAATCTTTTTTCCCAATTAAATTTTTTCCAATTATTTTTTTAATTAATTCTTTTTCAAATGATTTTTTTTTTCAATTATAATGTGTGTGATCCCATTGTCATAAATAATAAAAATAAATATAAATATTTTAGGCCTGAACAAACTTATTTTTTAGTTTATGTTTTTAAATTTTTTTAAACATTTTGTTCAAATCAAACGCGTTTGTAATTTATGTTTTTCTAAAAATAAACAAAAACCAATTTATAAAATTTTTGTAAACATAATCTAAAAACGTAATCGTTACCAAACGCTACCTTAGTAGTGAGTTATCGGATATATATTTTTTGTTCGACAATAGGTTATTGGATATGTATTTTTTGTTTAGTAGTGTGATTTCGGGCTGTTTGATTTTGTTTGATTCTGGTATACCGAATAAAAGTTGAATAACTCTCTTCAAAAACAAAACGAAAACATAAAAAACAAAGAGGAAAAAAAAAAAAAATACCATTTCACTTTTTTGGTGTTCATTCATTCACCATTATTCAGTTATTGCTTTATTTTATGAACAAAACACTATGATTCTCACTTTTTAAAATTAGTCGTATAGTAAGGAAAAAGAAATGAGAAAGCAAGAAAAGAAGCATGGATTGAAGTGTAATAGGTGTAAAGAAATAATTAAATCTATTTAATTTTTATCTTTTATCCTTAAAAGTAATTTCACATATGGGTGAAATTGAAAAAAAAAAAAATCCCAAATGGAGATGGTAAAGAGATAAATGTATTGTGCAAGTAAAATTTTCCTTTGATGGTAGCTATTTAAAAATTAAATTAAAATAAAAAAGGGTTTAGGTTATCATACATTGCAACTTGTCCTTTGCTTACAAAATTAAAAAATGACTTGTAGTATTATAGTATAAATCCACTCATTTCTAGAGGGGGCGCACACCTGTGTCTATATATATATATATTAGCGGTAACCGTGTAATGTATGGGTTCATATGGTTTTAAATGAATAATCTAAAAATATGATTGCAAAACATATGAGGTGTTATGATTTTAGATTTCGGCCTCGTTTGGAAACATGTTAATTTAGTAATTTTTTAGCTATTTAATTAAAATATGAGTTAAAAAAAATTAGTATATTTAAGATGATTTTTTGACTTTTTACGAAAAGATGTGTAAAAAGTAAAGAGAAAAGAGAATCTTTAACTTTTTAGTATGATTTGTTGATTTGTTGATTTTTTTAGTGACTTTTTAACTAAAAAAGTCACTTGCCAAACGAGGCCTTAATATCAACCGCATAAGTTATTTTTTTTCATTTATTTTCGATGGACTTTTGATAACCAAAACAAAACGAAAAAAGTAATTCAATTAAATAAACAAATAAATCATTAAAAAAAAAGTTGCAATTTTTTTCTTTTTAAATGGGAAAAAAAGTTACAGTTAACTATCAATAAGTACATATAATTGAGAACTCTATTTTTCTATGAAGGGAAAAAAAAATATATTAAATAAAAAATTCTGTTGCCAACCCACAAACAAAACAAAACAAAATAAAAGACTCAATTACTAAAGTTTTTTATACAAAAAAAAAATATATATATATATATATATATATATTCGATACCGAATGTAGAAAATAAAAATGCATTAGAATTGCATAAAGATACACAAAATTAAATGTTACATAAAAGCATACAAATCTCAAAACTATGTGAACCCATCACTAAAATATTTTCAAAAGATAATATTTTAAGCACACAAATAGATTGAATATTCAATGTCTAAGTTAAATTAATCCGAAATTCTCAAATAAGAGATAATTTTTTAGTTTGGTAGGAAATTCTTTATGAAAATGATACACAAATAATATGCTTACACATTTCTTTTTTTTTTCTTTTTTCAATTTTGGTACATAATATTTAACATTGATGCAATAAAAAAAATTGTAAGATTCAAAATCTTTCTAGACGTCAAACTTGACTATTATACTAAAAATAAATAAATTTATTATGTCACTTGCACAAAAAAAAAATTAATTTAGACAAAAATTACAAATGTGTGAAACATTTCACTCATACCTCAAAAATATAAAATTTTATAATATATATATATATAGAGAGAGAGAGAGAGAGAGAGAGGGGCTAAGAGAGGGCTAATCACAAGAGACCAAGATCATTGGGTTTGAGCTCAAAAAATAATTAAAAATTAATAATTTAGTATTCATGTCACTTATGTTGATAGCTAATCTCTAGACTTGAATACAAACAACTCTATTTGATTTGGTCAATAATTTTGCATATGTTTACAATCAATTGTAACATAACTATTTATATAAGAGGAGAAAGACGTGAGATTGGATAATATAGACTATGTTTATATATTCAAATCTAAATTAAAATTATCTTTATTTTGAATTTTCATGATAGATATAGAGTTGGTTTGGGAAGTGGGTTGACTTTTTGACTTTTTGGTTTTTTAATTTTTTTGACTATTTTAGCCTGAGCTAAAAAGCTTGGCTTAGGAAGAGCTTTTTAGTTTTTTTAACTTTTTTTGTAAGAGAATAGTGTAATGATTATGGGTTGGATGTGATTTTTGTTTTTTGTGGCTAAAATAGTCTATTTTATTTTTTGTGACTAAAATAACCAAAAAAGCCCCTAACCCAACTTGCCAAACGGAGGCATAGATTATCTTTATATAAATTTTCAATGCAAATACTTTTTAATTTTCCAACTTCTTCTTCTTTTTTCTTTTTTTTTCTTATTGATAAGTTAAGATTTTCTATTCAAATACTTTTGAATTTTTGGCGAAAACTTGGCTTAGAAACAAGTGCCCCATAATTTTTTTAAAATTTTTTATTAAAAAACAAAAAAAGGAATGAAGATTTTTGGAGGCCTATAGATTATCAAGTCAAATATTATTGAATTTTCAGAATGTTTTTTTTTTTTTTTTTGTTGATAAGTTTGTGTTTGGATAACTATTATTCCAAGAACATATTATTATTATTAAATTATTTTAAAAAAGAGTTTTTATATAAATGGAAGTGATGGGAGAGGCATTACTGAGAAACTTAACTTAAAAATAAGTGTCACATAATTTTTTTAAATTTTAAATTTTATAAAAATTTAGGAATGAAGATTTGTTGGACTAAGAGCAAATACATTTGTTTATATATATAACATAGATTTGTATTTTATGTAAATTTATAAGCACATTTAAAAGCAGCAGTTCCCATCTCTTATTCAAAGTTGACTAACGAGCCAACTCTCCTGTGTTATATTATCCTTGCCTTGTTTCACTGTTGATTTCCAGACCCCAACAAGAAAATAATCAATACAAAATGTGATTTTTTTTTATAAAAAATTTCTTTTCCCATTTGGGTTGTCAACTCAGTAATTCAATCATAGAAAAATAATAAATAAATAAATCAACTTGTTCATCAAAGCAACCCAATGCAGTTTCAAACACAGATATGTAGGTCCTATTTCACGCAATTTATTTTAAGTTAAAAATTAATAATTAAAAAATAAAAACTAAAAGAATTCCTTCATCACTATATAAATGTTTAATTTTTTTTATAAAATTTTTGTAAACATAATCTAAAAACGTAATCGTTACCAAACGCTACCTTAGTAGTGAGTTATCGGATATATATTTTTTTTCGACAATAGGTTATTGGATATATATTTTTTGTTCAGTAGTGTGATTTCGGGCTGTTTGATTTTGTTTGATTCTGGTATACCGAATAAAAGTTGAACAACTCTCTTCAAAAACAAAACGAAAACATAAAAAATAAAGGGAAAAAAAATTACCATTTCACTTTTTTGGTGTTCCTTCATCACCATTATTCATTTATTGCTTTATTTTACGATAAAAAACACTATGATTATCATTTTTTAAAATTAGTCGTATAGTAGGGAAAAAGAAATGAGAAAGCAAGAAAAGAAACATGGATTGAAGTGTAATAGGTGTAAAGAAATAATTAAATCTATTTAATTTTTATCTTTTATCCTTAAAAGTAATTTCACATATGGGTGAAATTGAAAAAAAAAAAAATCCCAAATGGAGATGGTAAAGAGATAAATGTATTGTGCAAGTAAAATTTTCCTTTGATGGTAGCTATTTAAAAATTAAATTAAAATAAAAAAGGGTTTAGGTTATCATACATTGCAACTTGTCCTTTGCTTACAAAATTAAAAAATGACTTGTAGTATTATAGTATAAATCCACTCATTTCTAGAGGGGGCGCACACCTGTGTCTATATATATATATACATATTAGCGGTAACCGTGTAATGTATGGTCTCATATGGTTTTAAATGAATAATCTAAAAATATGATTGCAAAACATATGAGGTATTATGATTTTAGATTAATATCATCCGCATTAGCTATCCTTGTTCATTTATTTTCGATGAACTTTTGATAACCAAAACAAAACGAAAAAAGTAATTCAATTAAATAAACAAATAAATCATTAAAAAAAAAGTTGCAATTTTTTTCTTTTTAAATGGGGAAAAAAGTTACAGTTAAATATCAATAAGTACATATAATTGAGAACTCTATTTTTCTATGAAGGGAAAAAAAAAATATTAAATAAAAAATTCTGTTGCCAACCCACAAACAAAACAAAATAAAAGACTCAATTACTAAAGTTTTTTATACAAAAAAAAAATATATATATATATATATATATATATTCAATACCGAATGTAGAAAATAAAAATGCATTAGAATTGCATAAAGATACACAAAATTAAATGTTACATAAAAGCATACAAATCTCAAAACTATGTGAACCCATCACTAAAATATTTTCAAAAGATAATATTTTAAGCACAAAAATATAGTGAATATTCAATGACTAAGTTAAATTAATCTAAAATTCTCAAATAAGAGATAATTTTTTAGTTTGGTAGGAAATTCTTTATGAAAATGATACACAAATAATATGCTTACACATTTCTTTTTTTTTTTCTTTTTTCAATTTTGGTACATAATATTTAACATTGATGCAATAAAAAAAAAATTGTAAGATTCAAAATCTTTCTAGCCGTCAAACTTGACTATTATATTAAAAATAAATAAATTTATTATGTCACTTGCACAAAAAAAAATTAATTTAGACAAAAATTACAAATGTGTGAAACATTTCACTCATACCTCAAAAATATAAAATTTTATATAATATATATATATATATATATAGAGAGAGAGATGGTTTGATTTTAATCACAAGAGACCAAGATCATTGGGGCTGAGCTCAAAAAATAATTAAAAATTAATAATTTAGTATTCATGCCATTCATGTTGATAGCTAATCTCTAGACTTGAATACAAACAACTCTGTTTGATTTGGTCAATAATTTTGCATATGTTTACAATCAATTGTAACATAACTATTTGTATAAGAGGAGAAAGATGTGAAATTGGATAATATAGACTATGTTTATATATTCAAATCTAAATTAAAATTATCTTTATTTTGAATTTTCATGATAGATATAGAGTTGGTTTGGAAAGTGGGTTGACTTTTTGACTTTTTGATTTTTTGATTTTTTTGGCTATTTTAGCCTGAGCTAAAAAGCTTGGCTTAGGAAGGGCTTTTTGACTTTTTGATTTTTTTGATTTTTTTTGTGAGAGAAGAGTAATGATTATGAGTTAGATGTGATGTTTTGTTTTTTGTGTCTAAAATAGCATATTTTGTCTTTTGTGACTAAAATAGCCAAAAAAACCCCTAACCCAACTTGCGAAACGGGGGCATAGATTATCTTTATATAAATTTTCAATTCAAATACTTTTAAATTTTCCAACTTCTTCTTCTTTTCTTTTTTTTTCTTTTTTTTTTTCTTATTGATAAGTTAAGATTTTCAATTCAAGTACTTTTGAATTTTTGGCAAAAACTTGGCTTAGAAACAAGTGGCCCATAATTTTTTTAAATTTTTTATTAAAAAACAAAAAAAGGAATGAAGATTTTTGGAGGCCTATAGATTATCAAGTCAAATATATTATTATTGAATTTTCAGAATGTTCTTTTTTTTTTTTTTTTTTTTTTTTTTGTTTTTTTTTGTTGTTGTTGTTGATAAGTTTGTGTTTGAATAACTATTATTCCAAGAACATATTATTATTATTAAATTATTTTACAAAAGAGTTTTTATATAAATGGAAGTGATGGGAGAGGCATTACTGAGAAACTTAACTTAAAAATAAGTGTCACATAATTTTTTTAAATTTTAAATTTTATAAAAAATTAGGAATGAAGATTTGTTGGACTATACACTTGTTTATATATATAATATAGATTTGTATTTTATGTAAATTTGTAAGCACATTTAAAAGCAGAAGTTCTCATCTCTTATTCAAAGTTGACTAAGCCTCCGTTTGGGAAGTGAGTTGATTTTTTAATTTTTTGACTTTTTTGACTATTTTAACCTGGGCTAAAAAGCTTAGTTTGGGAAGGACTTTTTGACTTTTTGACTTTTTTGACTTTTTTTGTGAGAGAAGAATGTAATGATTATTGGTTGGATGTGATGTTTTGTTTTTTGTGACTAAAATAACCTATTTTGTCTTTTGTGACTAAAATAGCCAAAAAAGCCCAGAAAAACCCTTCCCAAACGGACCCTAAGGAGCCAACTCTCCTGTGTTATATTATCCTTGCCTTGTTTCACTGTTGATTTCCAGACCCCAACAAGAAAATAATCAATACAAAATGTGATTTTTTTTTATAAAAAATTTCTTTTCCCATTTGGGTTGTCAACTCAGTAATTCAATCACAGAAAAATAATAAATAAATAAATCAACTTGTTCATCAAAGCAACCCAATGCAGTTTCAAACACAGATATGTAGGTCCTATTTCACACAATTTATTTTAAGTTAAAAATTAATAATTAAAAAATAAAAACTAAAAGAATTCCTTCATCACTATATAAATGTTTAATTTTTTTAACTTATTTAAATTTTTACCTTTTTTTTTTGTCTCATAAGTAATAAACATAACAGCAGTGCTCCAGACTCCCATTGGGGGGTGACCCCAGCACCTCCACATACACGTGGGGGCAGTGAGAGAAAGACCCCCAAAAATAATAAAAAAATAAAAAAATTATTCAATCAATCAAAAATTAGTGGGGGGTGATGAGAGTCTAAGTCATTTTTGTAAACATAAACCGCACCAAGTATTCTTGCACAAATTTCCAAGACAATTGTTCTGCCTGAAATGGCACCTTCACATCCGTCACAAAATGTATCATTTTTTTAGGCACAGGCTCCCCTTCAGCCCCAGATTGGATTGGAGGGTACTGTTGGGCTTGTGAGGGCTCACCACGAGTCCCGTTTGGATAATCCAAACCGTTGAATGTGTAGAACTCATCAAGTTCTATATGCTTATGAAAAATCATATTGATCGAATATCCATAACTACGTGATCAAATCAGTTTTGTATATAAAAAAATACACAGTGAAAAAATAAATGATTGATAGAAAATTGATCCGATGAGATAGCAATTGATATCCGATCAACGTGATTTTTTACAGACATATAGTACTTGACAAGTTCTATACATTTAACGATTCAGATTATTGAAATGGGATCTGTGGTGGGCCTCCACGGACCCAATAGCACCCTCTAATTTGATCTGGGACTGAAAGCCAGACCCATTTTTTTAATCAATCAAAAGTGTAACCTTCCCCAGCGCCCCCTCCCCTTCTTTCTTTTTCGTTTCCCATTTGGGTTGTCAACTCTGTAATACAATTATAGAAAATTCAACTTGATTCAGCAAAGCACCCTAATGCACATACAAACAATAGACATGTAGGCCTTGTTAGCAAGTTGAAAGTCAACAATTAAAAAGGAGAAATTATAAGTATCGCTCCTTCACCTTCTACATAATCAAAATTTTAATTTATTTAAATTATTTTTATCTCATAAGTTGTTCCTTCACCTTCTACATAATCAAAATTTTGATTTATTTAAACTATTTTTGTTTCATAATAAGCAGAAATTGCACCATACAGTCTTACACAAATTCCCAATACCTCTGTTCTGCCAGAAATGCACCTCTACATCCATGGGGTGAGACGAAATTTATCACTATTTTATACATCAATGTATAGATTTTTATTCAGTTTACTCTCATATAATAATATCAATCAAGTTTAACATCCCCAAAATGTGCACATCCATGATAAAGATCTATATCTTTTGATTCCATTCAATAAATTTCATTCCAAAGACTAGATATAATTCCATTTTCTCACATTAAAATACAGTGGAGAGGTAAATGTTGGCTTCACAAGAAGGCTAACACAAAGTAAGATTCTCGAACATTTAAAATGTTTCATCATTTTGATTACTATATTATCATTTTTTATACATTGGAAGGTCAACAGTTAAGATCAGCTGTCATCTGAAGTTTCAATAAATGACAAACTACATCAGCAAGGCCAAGCTCAGAGACAGGGACTAACATGTTATTCTAAGAACATGTTAATAAATTTGCAACTTAGTCTACAAAACCTCATATGTAAGCTTTCACCTAGCTAAACAATCCCGAGTCGTACATAATCCTGTCCGAGTAGATTCAACAACAGATGCCAAACTCAGCAGTGTCGTAGAGGGAACTCAACAATCTCACTTTATCGTAAAGGAATTTTGTGACTAATGTATTAATCAACATACTTAATTTTAACAAAAATGGTCACTACAACCAACCCCACAAGTATGTCAGAAATAATAAAAAATAAATAATAAAAAAATTAGAGATGACCAAAACTTACTTGAAGTTCATCCATGTAGGCTCTATATAGCTGCAATAGAGAATGTATATAACATCACTTCCTCCTTTTGTATTCCAACTTCAACCCTATTTCAGTACAATCATGTTAGTGTCTGTGATCTATTCTGTGTTCCTAACATTTTTGATATTGTAATATCAATCAAGTTTAATATCCCCAAAAAGAGCACAGCCAGGATAAAGATGTATTTTTTATTCCGCTCAGTGAATTTCATTCAAAAATATTTTTTAAGAGCAAAATGCTGGATTCACAAGAAACTAAACATGGTGGGATTCTCAAATTTTTTTAAATATATCATCATTTTGATTACTAAGTTATCATTTTTATACTACATTGGACTGTCAACCAGTTATTAGATTGGCTGTCATTTGAAGTTTCAACAACCGGGAAGGCCAATCAGAGACATGGATTACATATTATTCTAACATGCTCATAAAGAATGAAACCCCACAAGTAAGCTTTCACCTAACTAAATCAACCCCGAGTTATACATAACCCTGTCCGAGTCATGTAAAAATTCAGATTCAACAACAGATGCCAAACTCAGCTGAGTCATAGAGGGAACTCAACAATATCACTGAATCATAAAAGAATTTGAGATCAATATATAATTCAACATACATAATTTTAACAAAAAATGGTCACTACAATCAATCTCACAAGTATGTTAGAAATAATCATTATAAAAAGACTAGAGATGGCCAAAGCTTACTTGAAGTTTATCCATATTGGCTATATATAGCTGCAATGGAGAATGCATATAACATCACACTTCCTTCTTTTGTGTTCCAACTTCAACAACCCCATTTCAGTACAATCATTATCAGCTTGAGCTGCCCTACCACAAAATGCAATGGCCATCCCTCTATCCAAGATGGGCATGCCTATCAAGCGAGGCCATAGCGGTACCTTCCGGTCCAAAAAACCCATTACAACTCCAAATTCCAATCAGAAATGGACCTCTCTAGGGCTATCAAGAAGAGGAGACACAACTACAATGCCCATAATAAGTGGGGTGACATCTCGAAATGACTCCACCATTGCAGTCTCGGATCTTGAAAAAGAGAAAAAGAAGGGATATTTGGGTGGAGAAGAATTGATAGATGAAACGCCCAACAGAAGGTTAGCAGACTCTTGGGAAGAGATCCACGGTCAACATGATTGGAATGGCATGCTTGAACCCATTGACCCCCTCTTGCGATCTGAGCTAATACGCTATGGGGAGATGGCACAAGCATGCTATGATGCATTTGATTCTGATCCGTATTCTAAGTATTGTGGAAGTTGTAAAACCGAACCTAGCAAGTTTTTTCAATATCTTGGCTACAAACAGTATGGCTACGAGGTGACCCGTTACAACTATGCCTCATACAACGTCAATCTACCATTCTTGTTCAAGAAAACCCTCTCGCCCAATGGATGGAGACCATCAGCAAATTGGATTGGGTATGTAGCAGTTTCAAATGATGAAACTTCAGCTTATTTGGGGCGTCGGGACATAACCATCTCTTGGCGGGGCACAGAAACAAAGCTCGAGTGGATTGCAGACTTCACCGACTATCTAAAGTCAGTTTCACATGGAAAGATCCCTTCACCAGATTCAAGAGTCAAAGCTGAGGCCGGATTCATCCAAGTCTACACTGATAAGGATATCACTTGCAAATTCTGCAAGTACTCAGCAAGAGAGCAGATTTTAGCAGAAGTCAAGAGATTGATTCAAAAATATGCGGATGAAGAACTGAGCATAACAATCACTGGGCATAGCCTTGGAAGTGCACTAGCAACCATAAATGCATATGACATAGCAGAGACCGGGGTAGATGTCATGGATAATGGGCGGGTTGTGCCCATATGTGTGTACTCATTCTCAGGCCCCAGAGTTGGGAATGATAGGTTTAAGGAGCGGCTTGAAGAGCTAGGGGTAAAGGTGCTAAGGGTAAGAAATGTTCATGACGAGGTGCCTAAAGTACCTGGGATATTTTTCAACAAGCAAGTGCCTCCGATGATGCAACAGGTAGGTGAAATGTTGCCTTGGTGCTACTCACATGTTGGAGTGGAAATTGCTTTGGATCACAAGTGGTCTCGCTTCTTGAAAGAAAAAAGCGATCTAGCATGCTACCATAACTTGGAGGCTCTCCTGCATTTGCTTGATGGGTTAGTAATTTCTTCTTTAGTTGATTGGTTAGCTTTGAAGCATGGACACCTCTCCGGAGGTCACATATCAGTGTCAGACACATTGGGGACACGCAGTCTCTAGCGTTTTTGTCCCGCATATTTTGAAATTTTGCATGTCCGCAAACCCATGTTGTGTCTGTGTCCATGCTTCTTAGTTGGTAGTATCAACAAGTGAGCTGTCCAAGCTCATCATGAATGAATCCTGATAAAGTCTGATAAAGTCAATTAAAATTCTGTTATGCAAACTGAAACAGGTACCGCGGGAAGGATCAAAAGATTGTGCGTACCCGCAAAAGGGATCTTGCACTGGTGAACAAATCATGTGGCTTCTTAAAAGATCATCTTCTGATCCCACCAAACTGGTGGCAAACTGAGAACAGAGGTCTGGTTGAAAATCCAACAGGCTTCTGGAATCAAACTGAGCGGCACGATCTTGAGGCACATTTACAACTGGAGGATGTACAACATTACCTCTGGCCACTGGGTCTAGGGGTCTAGCTTCTGGTAATTAATGTAGTGATCAATATAGAGCCCTGGAACAAAAGGAGTACAGGCAGTCAGGTGTTTCTCTGAATGCAAGTTCCATGAATTTGAAAACCTTTTGGAATAAAAAAGACAAAACCATTTTTATGATGACCTTTAATCAATTAATAGCAACAGTTGGCAGATTCCTGTGTGCAATGAAAAGTGACAATAACTCATGGTTGTTAAACTTGTGATTAACTACAATTTATTGTGAGTTATTACAATTTTGATCAAGTTCATATTTAGTTTTGTTTGCCCAATGTATGAAATGGCATTTTTTCGCCTCCCTACCAAATTTTTTTTTTCTCTCTTTTTTTTTTTTTTTTTTTTTTTTTTTTTTTAAAAAAAATTTAAAAAGAAAGATCAATAGATGTAAGTGGTTTTATATATGCAATTTAGTTACACTATAATTTTATACATATATACATATATAAATTATCTATCATATCAATAAAGTGAATCTTACAAGTTCGTATTGGATACGATTCACTATCCCCTTGTAAAAGAAATTATGTACCTCAAAAGGACATAAAACAACCTTAAAAATAAAATTTAGCTTAAAACAGCTATTGTAAAAGATGATGGAGCAAACCTCAAGCCCAAAATGAAAAGAGGAACTACATTGCTGTCAAATTTTCATCCAACAGATAAATAGTAAAAATGCTTTACCGTGAAAGCATGATCCATCCACCAGTGATCATAAGATGCTGCATTTTAGATGAAAGCATCCATTTACCACTCTTCCAGGTCCTCATCAACTTAAAGGCTGCTAAATGATGAAATTCAATCTTGATGGCATAGACTCCTATGAAGCTTGAAGCAAGAAGCAATTTACTGAGGAAAACATTGCATAGCATCAATGTTCCTGAGCACAAAATCAAATTTTGGTACATACTCTTCAGCCTTCAAATGATTCACTAGAGCTTGATGGGTCTCATATATCTCAGTTTTCATGACACACGAGGCCTACCTTGAATAAAAATTTGCAGACATACCTTCACCTTCGATCTAACAGCAACCAAATGGTTTTCTAGTCCTTTTCTCATTTACCAGTTTCCTCTCAACATCCTTCCACCTTCCCTTAGATCCATAAATGTAAGATAATAAAATGCAGGAAAGAAGCCATTAATCAAGTATCACTACTTCACGCTCTTGTTGTAGCGACAAGATTCCCTCATTTGCTGCATTACGAGCACAAGGTATGTGGAGCCTAAAATTACAAGGTGCACATTCAAAGCCTGAACCTTTGAGAAGTTCACCACAACGGTTGCATGGGGAGATATCATTAGGGTGTCGAACATAAGTAAGAAGGTGTGGGTGGCCTCCAACATTGAGCTCATCCCCAATCTTGATATTTGAGTATTCATCAACTTGGATGCATATTGTATGAAGAGACTGGTCACAAACACTGCAGTGATAGAACGGACACTGTGGGTTTATTTCACCCTCACAAATGTCACAATAATACTCTTCTGGATTGCCAGAATAGGTTAGGTTGTAAGGGTGTTTGTCATATCTGTGCCTAACTGTACATGGCAAAAAGGCACACCGTGTCTAACTTGAAATCGCAAATGCCACATACGAGCGCAACTCCAGAACAATTATAATTACATCCAATGCACCGGAAATCCAATGTTGCCTCGAGAGCAAGGGTGTGCATAAGGGCTTCATGTTTGAAAATAAAAAGGAAGCTGCCCTGCAAATTGGCTTTACGGATGCATTGTATCTGAAGAGATTGATTACAATCATCACAGTGATAGAACCAGAATTGTGTGTTTAGCTGTTCCTTGCATATTTCACAGTAATACTCATCTGAATTGTCTTTGACAGCAGAGTAGGCTAGGGTGAGCGGGTGTTCATCACATTTGTGCCTAACTGTGCGTGGCAAAAAGGCACATCGCAAGTGTATATTGAAATTGCAATTTCCACAAACAAATGCAACCCCGGAACACGTATACTCACATACAGCACACTGAACATTCGAAGTTTTCCTTAGAGCAAGGGCGTGCTCATGAGCTTCATGTACAATAAGACCTTGCAGGAGAGCACACTCAATGTCTAGGAAGAAATTGCAGGCTAAACAACCGAACAAAACCCCATTGCAACACATTTTGCAACTTTGGCATGAGGGGGGATCAGAATATCCAGACTGCCATCTATTCAAGATGAGTGGGTGTTGGAGGTGAAGTGGATGTCGCATTTCAATGGGTAACTCAGCACAACATTCATGGAGAGAGAAGTTGCACTCAGTGCAACGGTATAACGGAACTGACATGGGTTTTGAACATCCATCACAAACCAGCAATTTACTATCGGAATATGATCCATCATTGATCTGCATATCAGCAAAATATAATGGATGGGGATGACAAACATGATACATCTGTGTTGGCTTCGTAAAATTGGGGATCCCATTAACAGATTCATCAGTCAATGGCAAGCAAATCAGATTGCCCTCAAGTTCTTTAGCCTCTATTTTTTGGTCAATCTGTCTTATTTTATGAACCCTAAAGGCACAAAATCAAGAAAAAAAAAGTCAATCGAATATCCAACATCCAAATCAGCACAAAATCAAGAATAGAATGTCAATCAAATATCCAATATCCAAATTAGCAGCAAATCAAGAATAAAATGTCAATCAAATATCCAAATTAGAACAAAATCAAGAACAGAATGACAATCAAATATTCAATTTAGCTCAAAATCAAGAATAGAATGTCAATCAAATATCCAAATTAGAACAAAATCAAGAACAGAATGTCAATTAAATATTCAATTTAGCACAAAATCAAGGATAGAATGTCAATCAAATATCAAAATTATAATAAAATCAAGAACAGAATGTCAATCAAATATCCAAATTAGAACAAAATCAAGAATAGAACAACATTGAGAGAATAAATAAAAGAAAGGCTGACCAAGACAACTTCGATTTCGATGTAGCGCAATTCACATGAGCACAATACTTGCATTCAGCACAACAATAAAGCCAGTTGGCTCTGTTCACTTTCTTAGAACAAATGTCACAGTATGATTTGAATCTATAATCTTCGTACGGAAGAGAATAGGTAAGAGATAGAAAATGATCGTGATCACTGTGTTTGATTGTACTCATTAACGAAGCACATTTCTGATTAACCCAGAATTGACAAGTCCCACACTGATACGACGAGCCTTCGTGTTTAATTCCACAAGCATCGCACAAGAACAAGGCTGGCCTTTGAATTGGAATCAAAGGGTGTTCGTGAAAATTGAGTTCGATCTTCTGAACCAAAAACGCACACATCAAGTCAAGATTGAAATCACAAATGGAACAATTGTAAGTGAAGCCATTGCAAGGTCGTCGACAAGCATTGCAATCGTTGCGAGGGTACGGAGGAGATGTGAGGAGAGTGAGAGGGTGGTGGAGATGTAAAGGGTGGTTTGTTTGGTGAGGAAGTTGGGCACAGTCTTTGTGCAATGAGAAATAGGAACATTGGGAACATTTGACTAAAATGATATTGTCAAATGATCATTTGACTAAAATGATCTTGTTGACTCTGTTTTCATTGAGGTCTTCCAACAAGATCAGTGGATGTTTATGGCTAAAATGATCAATCTCCATATCTCGCAATCTGTGTCTGTTTGTTTCTCTACAAAAAAATCCGAGTTGATAATATTGAGCTTGGTTGAATTGTAAATTGAAGTGAAGAGCTAATAAGAGATCAATTTCTCCATAGAGGATGTGAACCCCCCGTGTCTACCACCATATACAAACATGATATTCCAAGCTCAAAGCTTTGAAAATCGTGGACTTGTTTGTTTTGTTTTTGGGAGAATTGTTTTTGAAAAAAAAATTGGAGAGAGAGTTTAAATTTTTTTTTGGTTTGTTTAGTTATATATTTTGGGAGAGTTGTTTTTTTTTAGAGTTTGGGATGATTTGATATTTTGGGAGAATTTGAGTAGATGTGTGTGAGAGAAAAAATGATTAAGAATGAGAGAGGAGAGAGAAAAAGTGATTGATTGATGTGTAAGAGAGAGAAAGTGATTTTGACATTTTTTTAAGAAAAACTCAAACTAAACAATTTTTAAAAATTTTTTTTCTAAAACTTATCTCCCAAATGCAAACCAAACATACCCCGTGTATTTTTATGCAACCGAACTAGTTTCAAAGTACCCACCCAAAAAACACTAGTTTCAATTAATTACCCAAAACAAAAATGTTTAAAGCCCTGTTTGGTAGAGCTGTGGGAAAGTACTTATAGCTTATATTTAAACAGCTTATACCTTATAACTATGAACATAAGCTGATTTCTGACTTATAAATTAAGCATTTCCTGCCCCACTCAAAGAATAAGCTGATTTCTGACTTCCAAAAAGTTATAAGCTATAAGCTATAAGCTAAACCAAACACATCAAAATAGCTTAAATTAAGCTGAAAGCTGAAATAAGCAGCTTTTAAGCTGCACCAAACAGGGCCAAAGTAGGACTGTAATGAGAGGCTACTTATGTGGTAGTAGACTCTACTTATGAATGATTTGATGTGTGTATTTTTTTATTATTTTTTTTTGCTTTATGTCATATTATTAGAGTCATTATTAAAATTCTAAATTTAAAATTATGAATCATTACTCTTATCCAAAAAATACTAATTTCAAGTTATGATTTGCACACATGACTTCATTAAAGTCGGATTTTAAGTAGACGACTTACCACCGGGGATGGTGGCCTGGTGGTGAACTTATTGGTCTTCTCTAGTCGTGAGTTAAGTTTGATTTTGGGGGGTGTGAAATGCTAGATTAATTTCAGTAGTTTTGAAGAGATTTCGTGCTGTATTTTGATTGAAACTTGGTTTTGTTGGAGGTGGTTGATGAGCTTCACAGGTACTTTGATGATACGTCCCTTCCTATGAGTTAGGTTAAATCAGATCAGCAACCGACTACCTCAGAGTTTGGACCCATGAAAGTCGTAATGACATCTCAGAACATCCTTTTTCTTATTAATAAAAAAAAAAGTACACGACTTTAATAAATTCATGTTTTTATTACACTACTCTATTTTTTTTTTCTTTAATTCGTATGATCAAAATACGATTTTGATTCTTGATTTTGGTAAATATATTGAAAAAAAATTTGCTATGAGAAATTTGATCTATAAAAGCTTGGGATATTGAAAATAACTTTACTTAGATTTATATTGAAAGGAAAAGTAGAGATTGCATGACAACACAATTATGTATATGTAGAGAGAAAGAGAGAATTTGGGATATTTCTTGCTTAATTGTTTGGGAAGCAAAAAGAAAATAGAAGACAAAAGGAAAAGCAAAAGAAGATACTTATTTCTTGTTTTTTCAGTGCTTTGGAAATTAAAGATAACAGAGTTTTAAAAGCAACAACAAACAACAAAAGGCTATATCCTCTCATACAAGGTTCCAACCATATCTGCTGTGAGAAGTGGTCAGATTGCATCATGTGGGTCTTCCATGATGACCAGGTCTTCGGGTTATTTTGCTCCTATTAAAAATTAGGCGTCCATGTGGCATGACTCATGAATCTTTTGAACCTTATTTATATAAGTTTGAATTTGAATTCAAAACTTATTTGGATAACCATTCATGATATCTATATCTATCATATCAACTGCTATTGATAGATATATCTGATATGATATATGGGATATGGGATATGAAACAACATATGTTTTTCCTATACTTACTCTCTCCCATTAAACAACAATCAAACTTTTTGCACTGTAACTTGTGTGGGTGATACTCATATTGTGGTATCACTCCACTGCTGGGTTCTTTGTTCGCATTCTTGAAGCACGTGATTTACTCACGAGATTCTTCGCTTCAGATTCTGTCACTAAGGTATGATCTGAAATTTTTACCCGCCGTGTTATACTTTAATTTACATTGGTATCAGAGCCTTATATGGGTATTTTCATGCTTATTTTTATGCATTAAAATATGTGTATAATTTTATATAAATATATACACACGATATCTGCATGAAAATTAACAAAGGAGGAAGATGAAGTGCAGGGTTTCTACACTTCCACTCTCATTAGATTGAGAGTGTAATACACCTCAATTTTTATGTTCATTAAATGCCATTTTTGAGACCATAAATGTTTTTATTTTGAAAAATGGAGTCTGACAGTACCGAAATTGAACCAGAAAACACTCTGGAAGGCGGCTCGTGGGCCGCATGCGCCATCTGACGCTGTCAGCGGCTTCCACGCGCTGCCACACGCCAGGCGCGATTTTCACGCACTACCACGCGCGCTGTCCGTGCCATCACGCGAGCGTTAGCCACGTTGTCCACGCGCGCGCCGTCCGCGTTACGCACGCGCACGCCGTGCGCTGAGCCGCGCCGTTTTTTTCTCTGCCGGCTTGGCTGCTGATGTTAAGGCACTGTTTGTTTTTTTTAATCCAGAATTGGTTTAAATGGTCATAAATAATTCGTTATAGATTTGTTTTATGCATTGTTAGTACTATTAGACTCAGAATTAAATTTTCTATCTTCTGTAAAATTTTTAAAAAATTTATGAAAATAAAAAATATTTTTTCTGTGATAATAATTCATTATTTCTGTTTTAAAATGCTTCTGGTGTTGCATGAATAATTTTCTAGGGTTGAAATTTTTATTGTAGACTACTGCAAAGTCTTATTATTTACTGGTATAATTGTTTCAGTTTATCAGATTCTGCAATATTTATTTCTAATTTTATGTGTATTTATTAGTTATTTAAAATTCCAGAAAAATTCAGAAAAATTCTAGAAAATTTCAGAATGATGTACATTCTATTATGGCATAATCTGAATATTAAATACAACATATTTTTTTTTAGGGTTTGTAATATGTTGTGATTAGAAAAGCATGCTTAGTTTTTTTTTTTTTAAATTCCATTATTAAATGAATATAGGATGAGTTATTAGTAAATTTACATTAAGATGCTATTGTATGGAATTTATCATGCTTTGTATATGCCATAAGTAGTGGCAGATTGATATATATATATATATATATATTTTTTGCGTATGGAATTAAATTGAATTTTGATAATTGTCACTAGAGGCGCAAGAGATGATTACGAGCATAGCAAATTTTCGATCTTGAGACGTGTAATATTATCATTATTTAATTTACATTCTTTTGCTGCAAAAATAATTTTTGTGTTGCTATCATTAATATCCCCAGTGCATTTGTTTACTCTGTATGTAGAAATGGCTGCTAAGACAGTGGTGGTAGACTTAACTAAGGGAGAGAAATTGGATGGCGACAATTATGACATATGGCGCCGTAAGATCCAATACCTCCTCAATGAGCAAGAAGTGTTAACCACACTTGAACAAGTGATGGTTGAGCCAGAGCAGAGCAATACAGCTCAACATCGTCGTGATCTTGAAGTCTTTCAAACTTGGCGTAACAAAGATCGGTGTGTGCACTTTACTATGTTGAGTAGGATGCACAACGACCTGATTAGTGAGTTTGAGCATTGCTCGACTGCATTTGAGATGTAGGAAGCTCTCAAGCAAAAGTTTGGTATTACCTCTTTGGTAAAGCTACATGGGCTGACTATGAAGTTTGACTCCTATCAGAAAAGGGCGCATCACTCGATGAAGTAGCATTTGAGCGTCATATCAGCCATGATACGTGAGCTTGTGGCCGCTGGGCACAATTTGACTCAAGAATAGCAAGTACAAGCTGTGATTCGCTCTCTGCCAAATTCTTGAGAGCAGATGAGGCAGAATATGATGCATAATGAGAGTGTGAAAACATTCGAAAACATATCGCGTCATTTGGAGCTAGAGGTTGAGAGCCTTGAGGCGGCTAAGTCTGATGGTTCTGCTATGGTAGTTGAGTCGAGCTCACGTAGGACTTCTCAGTTCAAACGTGGAAAAGCAAAAGGTGCCCCTAAGAAGCAAGCAGCAGCTACGCTAAAGCCCAATGGCGCTAGAAATTTCAAGCGTAACGGCAAGAGAGGTGGCAAGAAGGTAAAGGCTAAATTGACATGCTTTAACTGTAACAAAGAAGGACACTTCGCTTAGGATTGCCCTGAGCAGAAGAAGGTACTCCCTTACTTAATTTCTCGCATTCAATGCTTTGTTTCTAGTCAAGCATTAATTGCTCATTCTCCTCATTTTTGGGTTGTAGACTCCAGTGCAACAGACCACATCGCGAGGGACAGAGTAGGGTTCTTTGAGTATCGCCAAGTACCTGCTGGGAGCAGAAAATTTTACATGGGGAACGAGTCTAGTGTGGAGGTGCTTGGCATTGGCACATACAAGCTAGAAATGCGACAAAGGCGCACCTTGTATCTACATAATGTTCTTTATGCTCCGGATATTCGGCGAAACACTACAACAAAAATAGTCTTTAGAGACGAAAACTAATGACGAAATTTTTTTTTGTCACGAAATATGTATCTTTTAATGACGAAAATCATATTTCGTCTCCAAATCCACCTCGCATGGCCACCCACAACTCCACATAAGTGCATTTATTTGGGAACAATTTTTTATGGTTTTGGTTATCTTTCAGATGGTTTTTTAGTTTTGGATGTGGATGATTCTAGTCTTAATAAAAATGCCAATGGCTCTATTTCTAATATTGCATCTTTTTGTGATAATGATTCTATGAGATGGCATGCTAGATTAGGCCACATAGGGCAAGACATGATGACTATATTGGCTAGAGAAGGTCTTTTAGGCCCACTCGCTAGAGTCACTTTGCCTACTTGTGAGCATTGTCTTGCTGGAAAGGCAACAAGGAAACCATTTGGGAAAGCTATAAGGGCATCTATCCCATTACAACTTATTTATTTTAATATATGTGGACCAATGAATGTGAGGGCAAGACATGGAGCCCCTTATTTCATCACATTTATAGATAATTGCATGCGTTTTGGTCACGTCTATTTGATTTCTCACAAGTCAGAAGCATTGGATTGCTTTAGACGCTATGTTAATGAGGTTGAGAATCAATTAGACAAGAGCATTAAGGCTCTAAGGACTGACCGGGGATGTGGGTATCAGGCAAAAGAAGTTATCAGGCAATTGACAATTCTTACAACTCCGCAGCAAAATGGTGTAGCGGAGAGAAGGAATCGCACATTGCTTGACATGGTTAGATCAATGATGACGCAAGCTAGTCTTCCCATTTCTTATTGGGGAGATGCTTTGTTGACTGTTGCCTACGTCCTTAACCGTGTGCCCTCCAAATCAGTTCCTTCCACCTCATATGAGATGTGGACTGGCAAAAAGCCTGATTTGGCTAATTTGCGGCCTTGGGATTCGGCAGCTTACATACACAACGCTTCTTATAAGTTTGGGAAGTTGGGCTCTAAAGGAAGGAAGTGTATCTTCATTCACTACAGTGAGCATTCTAAGGGCTATGTATTTATTGGGGAGCATCCGGATGGAAGTGTGACTGAAATTGAGTCACGAGATGTGGATTTCCTAGAGGAGGATTTCCCTAGCAGAGGTGAGGTAACTAGAGATGTAGAACTCTATGAGATGGATGATCTACTTGAAGGCGCACCTAGTAGCCTAGTAGAGAACGAAGAGATAATCCCTCAAGCTCCTAGGAACAGTGAGAGCGATCTACCTGCCCATGGATTAGATCCAATGGATGAGGATTCTCAGGATTCTCAACTAGGTAGAAGCAAACGTGGAGCAATACCCTTTCGTCGTTTTGAGATTGAAGGGGAAGCATTCATGATTGCTCCGAGTGATGAGATGGAGCCTAAGAATCTCAAAGAGGCTCTCTCATCCCCTGCTAGTAAAGAATGGAGTACTGCAATGGATGAAGAAATAGAGTCTATGAAGAAAAATCATGTCTAGGACTTGGTTGATTTGCTGTCAGGGCACAAGACTATTGGGAATAAATGGGTTCTTAAAATCAAGCACAAAGCGGATGGTTCCATAAAAAGGTATAAGGCTCACCTAGTGGCGAAAGGTTACACCCAACGAGAGGGTGTGGACTATGAGGAAACTTTTTCACCGGTTGTAAGGTTTGCCTCTATTCGCCTAATTCTGGCCATAGTAGCTCAGTTGGACTTAGAGCTATATCAGATGGACGTTAAGATTGCATTTCTCAATGGAGAATTGGATAAAGAGATACATATGGATCAACCAGAAGGCTTTGTGGTAGTAGGTCAGGAGCACAAAGTTTGCAAGCTTTAACGATTTATTTATGGCTTAAAGCAATCATCCAGACAGTGGAATCTGAGATTTCATCGAGCCATTATTTCTAATGGGTTTACGATGATCGATGAAGATCATTGTGTGTACGTTAAGCGGTCCAAGGACATTTTTCTGATATTGTTATTATATATAGATGACATATTATTGGCTAGAAATGACAAGGAGATGATTGTCGCCACTAAAAGATGGTTGTTCTCTACATTTGAGATGAAAGACATGGATGAAGCGAGCTATGTGCTCGGTGTTAAGATCCTTAGGGATCGCTCTAGGAGACTTCTTGGTTTGTCTCAAGAGACTTACATTAAGACTATCCTAGAGTGATTCCAGATGTAGAGCTACAAACTCATTGACACTCCTATTGCGAAAGGCGAGAGCCTAAGCCTTGATATGGGTCCTAAGACTCCAGAAGAGAATAAAAAGATGGCCCGTGTTCCCTATACAAATGCTGTTGGAAGCTTGATGTATGCTATGATGTGTACACGCCCTGACATTTATTATGCAGTCAGATTGGTGAGTCGTTACCAATCCAACCCAGGACCAGCTCATTGGAAAGCAGTTAAGAGGATATTATGATATCTTAGAGGGACTGCAGATTACACACTTTGCTACCAAAGTTCAGAACTACATCTAGTTGGCCATTGTGATGTTGACTGGAGAGGAGACTTAGATGAGTGTAAGTCTACTTCAGGATATGCTTTTATGCTTAGCGATGGTGCTATTTCTTAGAGCAGTAAGAAGCAATCCTGTATCACCTTGTCGACTATGGAGGCTGAGTTTGTGGCCTGTTCATCTGCCGTTCAGGAAGCCGTTTGGTTGAGGAGATTCCTTCAGCATTTGGATGTTATCACACATACTTCAGACCCTGTGACTATCCATTGTGACAGCATGGCTGCACTCGCTTACGCTAAAGATCCTAATTACCACGGCAGAACCAAACATATTGGTGTGAGGTTCTACTTTATCAGAGACATTGTGGCGCAGAAAGAAGTGATCCTAGAGCACATCCCTACGAGTCGCATGGTTGCGAACCCTTTGACTAAGCCCATTGCTAGAGATATTTATCTTACTCATGTTAGGGCTTTAAGACTACGTAGGTGGTGATATATTTATGTGTATCCAGTTGAACTCATATTTTTTTTGGGATATTTATGCCATTAGTATTCATATTTGTTTCTATTACACATTTATGTTTACTACTTTTTGCAATGGTTTGTAAATTAGCATACACAGAATAAATAAAATTGATGTTAGCAGGCAAGATTGGCTCACTCACATGAGCAATCGCCCTTAGCGCTAGGTAGCGAGCAAGGATGAGACTAGTGGCTTATTGTATTTGGAGCAAATAGATAAGCTAAAATTATCCACTAGCTATGTCGCCTTGGTTGGAGCCAAGATGAGTTCTTGTTAGAGACTGACCATGGATATAAGAGTACCCATTTTTTCCATGATGTGCCTGTTATGGATAGCCAGATACAAGATCTCATTTGATACCTGGGAGGCGAGCAAATAGAGAATTTGAGTTAGACGCTAAGAAGCGACTTGTGCGCTTAAGAGCGACTACACTAAAATCTGTATGGTGTGTGAGTTTAACATCACTCTTTGGAAGAGTTACTCCACTATAACATGCATTCGTATTGCATGTGCTTATCGACCCGTTAGCAAGGTGAAAGAATGGATCCCTACTTCTTCACCGTGTGAGTCCTAAAAGTAATTTTTCTTAAATGACTTCACTTTGTGCCTTTCGTGACCTTTGACTATGTCATAATATGAGGAGTTGATGTTCAACTACTTTGGTATGTTGCCTGTGGTCATGTATGATTCGGCTTTAAGGGACATTACTGGGAAAATGGTCAATTTCAAATTAAATGATATGAAGGTGAAGGGAAGATCATCTAGTTCTACATTTCTGCTCTATATTCCCTGTCGACAACTTACATCGCTCTCTATGGGATGTTGATTGGGTATGAATATAATGCGGGACCTAGGAGAGTCAAACATGCTCTTTGAGGGATTAGTGATGTTTTCGGACCGATGTAGCTAGATGGGTCTGGGTACATGAGACACTATTTCTGTTCATTTTGGATTAATGTCTCTATGCTGACTCATATTAAGTTTCTAGTATAGAGCTCCCACATGCAGGTGTTCTTAGCGGTCGCACGGTGCATTGGCTAGTACGAGATTGTTCATTTTTGGGGAGATTGAGATAGAGATGTGGCAGTGTCATGCCAACTCATGTGTGAGTGGGAGATGTTAGAAATTGGGCGCCCATGTGGCATGACCCATGAACCTTTTGAACCTTATCCATATAAGTTTGAATTTGAATTCAAAACTTATTTGGATAACCACTCATGATATCTATATCTATCATATCAACTGATATGGATGGATGATATATTTATCCTATATATCTAATATGATATATGGGATATGAGATATGAAACAACGTATGTTTTTCCCATACTGACTCTCTCCCATTAAACAACAATCAAGCTTTTTGCATTGTGACTTGTGTGGGTGATACTCATATTGTGGTATCACTCCACTGCTGGGTTTGTTGTTCGCATTCTTAAAGCACGTGATTTACTCACGAGATTCTTCGCTTCAGGTTCTATCACTAAGGTATGATCTAAAATTTTTACCCGCTACGTTATACTTCAATTTACAGCTCCAATTTTTGCTGAAGCATTAGTGCATCTGTTGGTTTCACTATACACACATGTTTAAGGGCGCATAGCTTCGGCCAAGTAGGAACTTAGAATCTTCAATGAGGGTTGGGCTTTGTTTTGTATTAAATCAATTGCCTCATTGCAATCCATTTTGATCTCTATATCAGTCCAATTGTTTTAAAAAATGATTCTTAAACCACGATATACGCCCTGGATTTCTGTCTTTAAAGTAGTTCCTCTTTCAATCTTCCCAGAATAACCAAGGATTCACATTCCTTTTTCATCTCCAAACCGCTGTCCATATCCCACTTTCTATGGAGGATTCTTAGCACATCCATCTGCGTTGAGCTTGAATTTTTCTACAATAAGATGAATCCATTGAGTTAGTATGGGGTTGTTTTGCCTTGTAGATAAGGGAAAAGTAAATGCATCATGCATTTAAAAAACCTGACGAGTTATTTAGTTCATGCTCTCCCTTGGCTTAACCTTTACATTATCAAACACTTCGTGATTTCTAGCCTTCCAGTTTTGCCACAAGATGACAATGAACCAAATATTCCAATGTAAGTTTTGAAAACACATACCTTTATTTTTTGCATTTTGGCTAAGCCATTCGAGAATAGGTTTGTCGTATGCTTCCCTTATCCACTTATTATCTTTGAAAATTACCCATAGTTGTTTGGCATATGCACAATCTTTCACAAGGTGAGCCATATCTTCACTATACAGCCCACATCTTGGGCATAGATCCACAGTTCTAAGGCCCCTATTCACTCTCATTTGGTTTGTTAGTAGGTGGCCATGCATACAAAGCCCGAGAAATCCCTTCAATTTTTGAGGAATTCTGAACTTCCAGATCCATTTCCAGTTAGCGTGCTGCTCATCTGTGCCCATTGTGAGATCATATGCAGATTTAGCTGAGAATAGGCCATTACTCGATCCCGTCCAGCTCGCTTTATCTGGGTATATAACAAAGTTAAGTAGACGGATGTTCAAAATGTTCATTTTGTCTTGATGCGAGATCAAATCCTTAATGCTGCTAATATCCCATTTGCCTTCATTGTCAATTATGCTTTCTACCTTGTCTTGGTTATCGCAATGAGGTCCTGGATAAATTCAGATAATGGGTAGTCACCACACCATCTGTCTTTCAAATTGATACTTGTCTACCATCCCCAATTGTCCGCTTGGTGCCTTTCCTTAGAATATGTTTAGTTTTGACAATGCTTTTCCAAAGGTGTGAACCTCCTTTTTTGGACGGCCAATTGAACAAAGAATTGTTGCAAAGATATTTTCCTTTCATGACTTGTGTCCATAGGTTGTCCTTTTCATATAGCATATTCCACACCAGCTTGGTTATGAGAGCAAGATTTTGATTTTGAGCTTTCCTGATTCCCAAACCTCCTAACTCTTTGGGTTTGCACACTTGGTTCCAGTTAATAAGGTGGATTTTCTTTTTGGTGTCATAATATTCCCCCCACAGGAAATTTCTATTCGCTTTGTCAATTCCTTGCAAATGCTTCAAGGTAATTCAACAGTTTGCAGCACATAGAATGGCATAGTAGAGGTTACAGAGTGTGGACCTTCCAGCCAAGGATAGTGTGTTAGCTTTCCAACCTGAAAGTCTCTTGTGCATTTTCTCAATGACGAATTGAAATTGGGATTTGGACGCCTAATTATGCAATATTGGAGTTCCAAGATATTTCCCCAGGTCTTGAGTGAGTGGAATATTGTAGCAATGGCTTAAATCACGAGCTTTGTTGTTCGATATTGAGGCTGAAACAAACATTTGATTTCTGAAAATTTATTTTCTGACCAGAAATCTCACAGAACTCTTCCATGACTTCCATAATTACATTATAATTCTCCAGGTTCGCTTTGACCAATAGAAGGAAGTCATTAACAAAAGAATAAATGGGATATGGGTGGGCAAGTTTTAACCGTTTCGATACCCTTCCATATGCCCTTTTCCACTTTGCAATTTATTATGTTAGATAATCGCTCCGTGCACATAATAAAGATGTAGGGGGATAGTGGATCTCCTTGTCTAATCCTTTTACCCATAGAAAAATTAGTTTTTCCCCATTCTAGAGAATGGATATTGACAGAAGTAACACAACTCATGATCAGTTTAATCCATACGTCATCAAATTGGAAATCGATTAAGGTTTGGTGAACAAACGTCTAAAAAATTCATCATAGCCTTTCTCGAGATCTAGCTTTAAAATCATACCACCCCATTTACTCTTCTTAAGTGTGAATAATCTCTTAGCTAATAATAATGTTTTCCGTGATAGATCTCCTAGGGATAAAGCTGCTTTGATTAGGGCTCATGATGCTATCAATGAAAGGTCTGAGACAACTAGCTAACCAGGGTTTTTGTCACTATCTTGTAGTGGACATTGCATAGGCTAATGGTCTTCGAGTAATTGATTAGGGTTAATTAATGGCTTTGTATAAGAGACTCCGCCTAATGTGAGAGTCAGAATAAAGTTCTATTTAACTTGTTTGACAAATTATTATGTTGGTTAATTATACTTAGCAATCTTTACTTTTTTATTTGAAGTGCATATAGTTTTGGGTAAGAGGCTCTTATGGGTACTATCTATTCTTCACACATTGTCATTTCAGTCCCTAGATAGGTAATTTCTGCATTTGACTCTTTTATTCTTTGTCATTTTAGTCCCTTCAATTTTAATTGACTCTATTTTAATTAGGTAAAAGTATGGTGTGTATTATATGCAACTTATGTTATTTGTGAGGTAAAACTATTAGATCTTAACTAAAATAATATCACAAAGAATACTATAATAAATCATAACTAACATTATAATATGTGATAACCAAGAAATAAAAAATTGAAAAATTGAAAGGAAAAAAAAAAAAAAACCCAAACCCCCTAACTAGGGCTGCATGGTAGAATTTCCCATTTTAGGTCTAAAAGTAGACCCGAAGGCCTGCAAGGACGGACGCAAGGATGGAGGCTGCAAGGAGAGGATCCTGATTCCTAACTAGGGCTGCATGGTAGAATTTCCCATTTTAAATATGCTTTAAAATTTTATATCAATTTAATTCAATTAATTACCACATGTACCCCTACTCCCTTGTTCCACCATTGTGGCCACCACCAACTCCCATTATCTGCATTGCAAAATCGAAAGTTCACATACCCATCTATTATTGTTGCCCCAAATGATACAAAATAAAAATTAGAATTTCAAAAACCCCTTAGCCACCATTGGTATCCCATCTATTGCAAAATCAAAATAAAAAATATCAAAATTTAACTAACCTCCTACTCACTACAAGAAATGTCACTTTTGGCTACCAAAATATTGGTAGCCAAAAGTCACTTATTTAGTCGCCGAAACGATTTAGCGACCAAAAATTTTCGTCGCTAAACTCGTCGCCTTTACCCTGTCGGCGATAGTATTGGCGACTAAAATTTGTTTAGTCGCTGAAAGTGTACACATTTGGCTACTAATTAATCTTAGTTTAGTCGGCAAACGGTATGTTTCCGCAACTAAAGTATTAGTCGCTGAAAGTACACATTTGGCTACTAACTTGTTGTGGTCGGGGAAGGTATCACTTTTAGCTACTAAATAATTGGTCGCCGAAAGTACACATTTAGCTACTAATTTGTTGTGGTCGGGGAAGGTATCACTTTTAGCTACTAAATAAGTGGTCGCTGAAAGTACACATTTGGCTACTAATCTTAGTTTAGTCGGCAAAAGGTATGTTTTGGCCACTAAAGTATTAGTCACCAATAGTTTCTTTCTCTCATTCTCAAATCTTTTAGCTACTAATTATTTGGTGGTAAAAACATTTTGGGTTATGTTTTTGCTACTAAATTATTAGTAGCCAAAACTTTTGATTACCTATTTGGCTACCAAAACATTTGGTAGCCAATAGTTTCTTTCTCTCATTCTCAAATCTTTTAGCTACTAATTATTTGGTGTCATTTGTTTGTCTAATGTACAATGTGAGAGATCAAACAAGTTCCTTGAACATTCAAATCTACAAGTTTCATTCAATCTCAGGTAGATATAGCTATGCAAATTGGGAGCTCAAATCTCACATTTGCAAGAAGAAAAAAAATTACACATTAAGCACAATTTCTAAGTTATAACTCAAAAATTAAAGTAAAATCCAATATAATGGCCAAAGGGACCATTTAGAAAATACATGTACATTAAAGTGACAAAAATTGGACCATCCACTTAAATAGCAACGTGTCTAAGTAATACAAGGCATGCTACACAGCCATTACTAGCACACATTTGTTAACAGTTAACTACAAAACCAAAAGAAAGAATTGTGCTCATTTTGAGAATTGTGCTCTGTTCCCAGCAGAAGGAAAGGTGGAAATGGCATGAAAGATAGATTCCATTGGGCATTTTGTTAAAGACCATATAATGTCAAAAGGGTTAGAATTTCAATACACAATTCATATATTTCTATACACTTTCTACATATTCGAATCTACTTTTTACACATATACCCCATTAGATGGGGTGGTTAGCATTTCCTTTTTTGGGAATTACTTTTCCTAAAAGAAGATACCCTCAAAAGCTCGACGAAATGCCATTGCTTCTGCCTTCTGCATTGGATCTCCAAAAATTGCATCGTTTACAGGAGCAGTACCTGTTGACTCCTTATATATCTTATCAAAAACACAAAACAAAAGTGAAGAGCAACCAAGGTCAGTTCCCTCACACACACATTTTTTCTTGACATTAGAAAAATGGACATAACAACCCTAAATAGGGTAATATAATAAATAAATAAATGAAAATCTGTCAGAAAGTTCCTAGAACACATGCATTTTACACAAATCTGTCAGACAGTTCATAAAGCACAGGTGCATCTTACATAAAGATGCATTTCAGTTCCTTGAGCCCTTGACCTAAGATGAGTTTTTTAACTGATTATATATGCCCCTTCATGTTTCTCTCCTCTCATTCCTTCTGTCCACTGAGAACAGGCACAAATTGTTAATAAATGATAGACGGATAGAAAGACAAGGATTCCAAAAACAGCCCACTTAAAGCCCATCATTAGCCAATAAAGGAGCTCTTGCATAGAAAGTCATGTTTGTTAGGAATTTTAATTTTTAGGAGTTTCTACTTTGGTTATAATTTCCCTAAATTTTAAGTAAAGCTAGAAGTCCTTTCCAGGGCTACTGTCTAGCCTGTTATTAGTTTATAAAATTTATATTGCAAGAAATGCTATTGGTTAAATGTATAAGAGAGAGTTTGATAAAAGTAGGACATGTCTATACTTTTGACAATCATGTTAAACCAATCAATCAATTTCAATCTCCCCTTCAACTATATGCAAGACTTTGTAATGAATGAGATAAAAATCAGTAAAAAGGGACTACCACCTCCAGCAATGTAACAACCCTCATTTTGACTTGGCCACACTGGCATACATTTATGGACGATCTTGTGTTAACATTTACATTTGCAAATCTTGTCTTGTTTTGCTTGAATGATTGCTTGCATACCTTGTTCTTGCCTGTTGTGTTGCCGAGGTCGTCTTAAGCCTAGGCACCTTCGAGACCTCTGTCACTTAGAACTATCTTAGAACCCCGTGGTTGACCTCCATCTTCGCCCTGGCATATTGGCCGAGATGTCACCATCTAGGCCGAGGTGCGCGTTGCCTAGGCCGAGATGTGCACCATCTAGGCCGAGATATTAATATCTAGGCGTTCTAGATCCTTGGTCCTTGCATGAGTGATTTTGTTCCTGGAATGGTATGACCTAGACCGAGGTGTGGCACACCTAGGCCAGGGTGTGGCACAATTTAGTCAAGTGTTGTCCTTCCAAGCCGATGTCCTTGCCCCTTGATTTCCGGAGTCTTGTTTTAGCCGATGTTGTTTCTTGCCGGTGTGTTCGTGCCGCCTAGCTTGCTGAGTACGCTTGGTCTTGTCTTGTCAAGTCAGTCACCTTTTTGAGTTGAGCGAATCAGCCGATGCCACGTGTCCCGACAGAGGGATTAAGTCAGTGTTTGTCGTGTGAGGCATATCATTTGGTATCAATCTTGCCTTTTAGAGAGAGAAGCTCTAGTTAGAAGGAGGAGAAGTTTGAACTAGAGAGGGCGACTTCCAAGCTTGATCGTTAGAGCTTAAGCCGTTAGATTTGAGTTTTGAGGTTAGAATCTTAACCTATTCTTGTTGTTCTTGTCCATTATCTAGCTGCATTGCACGATCAAATCTGTTTTACACACCATCCATCTGTTTAAAGTGGGTTTTAGAAAGAGAAAACGATTTTCATGTGTTTTTGAAGAAAAGCCTCGTTTATAATGGCCAAAGGGACCATTTAGAAAATACATGTACATTAAAGTGACAAAAATTGGACCATCCACTTAAATAGCTACGTGTCTAAGTAATACAAGGCATGCTACACAGCCATTACTAGCACACATTTGTTAACAGTTAACTACAAAACCAAAAGAAAGAATTGTGCTCATTTTGAGAATTGTGCTCTGTTCCCAGCAGAAGGAAAGGTGGAAATGGCATGAAAGATAGATTCCATTGGGCATTTTGTTAAAGACCATATAATGTCAAAAGGGTTAGAATTTCAATATGTTTTTCCAAAGATAAGAAACTGTGTTTCGATTTGATTGACTTAGTTTTTGAAGAATGCCGAGGTCATTTGCATGTAAGTTAGACTTGTTTTGAGTAGTGCATTCAATAGACTTTGCCATGTGTTGTAGGACTTGGACCTGCCTTGACCCCGACGTTTGAAGAACCAGGTGAGTGGTATTTCTAATAAAGCTATGTTATAACATTTTGTTAAAGCTTCGTTTTGCTTGTTTTGAAAAGTATTTGTTAAGCATGAATGATATCCCTATTTTATGAATCAAGTATAAGCTTTGTTTTGAATGGCAATGTATCAAGTAAGCTTTGTTTTGACGACGTTTTCGGAAAGTCCCTCGTGCTGGAGGACTCTAAACTTTCGCAGCACCCTTGATTTGTACCCAAGTGTTAAAGGGCTACGGGCTCTTGTAACATAGGTCCCTTATACTGGAGGACTCTAAACTTGAGCAGCACCTAAGTGTTAAAGGGCTACGGGCTCTTGTAACATAGGTCCCTCGTGCTGGAGGACTCTAAACTTTCGCAGCACATCTTGTCTTGAAAGTCCCTCGTGCTGGAGGACTCTAAACTTTCGTAGCACCCTTGAATTGCACTCTGGTGTTAAAGGGCTACGGGCTCTTGTAACATAGGTCCCTTGTGCTAGAGGACTCTAAATTTTCGTAGCACCCTTGTTTGAGATGTCTATCTTGCTTTGTCTTGTTTTGCCACGGATGGTCTACCGCGTGGATATGTTTGCCGAAATGTTATTATTTGTAATATGTGATGCTAGTACGTATCCCTTGAAACTGTGAAGATTTGTTAGATGGACGAGGTCCATTCCTTGTCATATATATATGGAGTTTTGTCTTGTATTGTTTTGAAAGGATTTCGGCTATTATTCATGCAAACCCCCTTTATTATTTATGCCATTCACTGAGTATCCAAGATCACCCTCTCTATATATATGTAGGTGATGAACAAGAAGGCGGTGACACCTAGATGTGATTTCTGGGTCTTATTTATGTTGGCTTAACCTGCACCTATGCTAGCAGTCTTGAAAATCATGCTTCTCGACTTGTAATATTTGTATTTTGAACACATCTGCTGAGAAGCCTTTTGATCAAGATGTATGTTTTTGTGTGATTGTTATGTCGGCAAAGAAGATGTCGGCAACCTGACAAACTGTGTACTTAAATCTGTAATTTGTACAATTTGTTTATGTTGGCTTGTGGAGCCCTTTGCTAATACGAAAAATGTAACTCGCACTTTGCTTGTTTGTTATTAAGTTATAACCCATATGTGAATGGTTACTATCTCACGTGACTTATGCACTGCTCTTATGGACCACTTGTATTTTGGATTATTGCTTCCGCACTTGTGAGCCCCATATATTTAGACTCTGATTGTGTGCGAATTTTGAAAGTTGGCCTTCGGTAATCTCGGATTACTGGCCATCACGGCACCAAACTACTAGGGGCAGTTTGGGGTCGTGACAAGCAATCCTTGGGCTTCTCCTCCAGTTCATAATGAATGAGACTTTTGACAATCATGTTAAACCAATCAATCCTTGGTCTTCTCGTCCACCACCTCCAGCAATCCTTAGCCATTGAAGTGTTTGCTATCTTCCCAGAGGTCCACAACCAACCACCACATATACCTAATACCTACACTAATGTATTAAGCAAAATATATATTGTTAATAGTCAACCTGTTCCTAATTGTGCTTGTTCAACATATTGAGGAGTTTAGAAAGCAACAGGAACAAAAATACAACCTGTTTTGGATAAATTAAGACATGCGCACTACATGCTTTTAATATAAGTTAGTATTATACAAACACTGAAATTATACTTTCAGGCCCACAAACAAGGTCTATAATATAACTAATCACTCCCATTTCCCAACCACCTTTACAAAGTACCTCATTTGAAGTTAATACAATAACACATGTTCACAACTCATTGTAAACTCATATCTCAACACAGTCTGTATGTTTCCCAAATCAATTTGCCGGTAATAAACTTTAGGTAGAAGCAACAAGGCTATAAACAAACAAATAAATAAATAAGTTAATTAAGTTGGAGTTCAATTAGATTTTAATCAGGAACATGTAATTGGTTGTTAATGATCATCAAAAAATTAAGATTTTCGAGGCCATGATTTCAGCAATCCGAACATGTTCTCGTGGAAGATGAATTGGTGAATTACAAATTTGAGACCTAAAAGGGACAAAACAAAAACTTTTCACATCTCTCAATTTCCCACATACGAAAAACTAAAATTAGTAAGTAAATTTTGACAAACATTGGAGAGAGTAAACAAACCTAAGCTAGAGAAAGTGCGTCCTTGGTACCTCGGATCACTTCCTGTATCTGCAAAACACCGAACACCATCACACATTTCTCAGGAAACAAACACAACCAAATGAGGGGGAAAAAAAGAGTAGATGAAAATGAAAATGGATGAAAACTTAATGAATGAAAATGAAAACTTACCATCATATACATATACACATCAATTATGATAATTTCAGAATAAAACCAAATGTTAATGACTGAGGAATAACCAACAAGGATCAGAACACATTAATAATTAAGAGGAAGCCACAAGGGCATATGCGCTTCTGTGTTTTGTTGAACTTACCTATGATTAATTAACCTTGCAACATTTCCATAATGTGTTGCATCTAAACAAAGAGCCTCTTCATCCTTTAAGACTCCTTCTGAACCCCAATCATCTCTAATTTTTTCTCAAATCCCCTCCAAAATCCTATATCTATATACATCAAAAAAAATAAAAAAATAAAAACATATATACTCAATAGATATATGTATGATGATATATCCCATGGTATCTTTTGAAAGATTAGGACAGCTTTACAGATGGACAATGTATTCTCAACTCAAACACTATATACTATTTCTATTCTAGACTAATTAACATTGTTAAAATCCTGAAAATTGAACCAAAATAATAATTTCTGAAAATCCACACATAATCATCTCAGATGATTATAAAAAACTGTTAAAAAAAACATTTGTCAAACATAACCCAAGTTGGAGGTATCATTCACAAAACCTCCAAAACCGTGAATAGAGAGAGAAGAGGAATAGAGACAGAAACATTACCTTGCACAAATAGAAGCCTCAGGTTTGGTGTAGCTCTGAAGTAGCTCTACCGGAGAGCTCCAATCGGGGTTCGGTCGAAGAGGTCTCTGATCTCGGCTGGCGCTTCGGCTACTATCGGCTGGCCCTCATCTGCCGCCGCTCGCCGTCGATCTCGAGAGAGAGAGAGAGAGAGAGAGGGGAAGAAGAGATTAGGGATTTTTTGGGTTTGAGATTTAGGGATTTCTTTTTTTGGGGAGGGGGTGTGGAAGCGGGAATGGGAAAAAAATAAAGGGGGGAGCGGGAATGGAAATCAATTTAGGGGCGGGGATGAAAAATAAAAATAAAAATAAAAAAATAATTAAATAAATTTATTTTTTGTTAAAATATATATATTTTTTGTAGCTAATGAATTTTTTTTAATTTTTTTTTTTAGTTACTAAGATTGAAAATTTATTTGTTTCATTTATATTTTAATGAAAAAAAATATTATTATTTTTTATTTTGTAGAAGTAGGGGTAATATATATTTTAATGAAAAATATTTTCCACTAAAATAAAAGTTAATTTTCTGTAGTCAATAAAATATATATAGTTAATAGTCAACCTGTTCCTAATTGTGCTTGTTCAACATATTGAGGAGTTTAGAAAGCAACAGGAACAAAAATACAACCTGTTTTGGATAAATTAAGACATGCACACTACATGCTTTTAATATAAGTTAGTATTATACAAACACTGAAATTATACTTTCAGGCCCACAAACAAGGTCTATAATATAACTCGTAGTAGTAGTAGTAGTAGTAGTAGTAGTAGTAGTAGTAGTAGTAGTGGTGGTGGTAGTGGAGTGGTGGCGATAGTAGTAGTAATGGTAGTCGTAGAGGTGAAGTGGCGACAGTAGAAGTAATAGTGGTGGTGGAATGGTGTTTGCAGTAGTGGTGAAGGTGGTAGAGGAGATGGGTGGTGAGAGAGAGTGATAGACAGAAAAGAAATATAGAGAGAAGAGAGCTGGACGAGAGAGACAGAGAGAGATAGAGAGAGATAGAGAGAAGAGAGATGAGCAATAGAGACATAAAGAGAAGAGAGATGAACGAGAGAGACAGAGAGAAAGATAGAGATAAGAGAGATGAGTGAGAGAGATAAAGAGAAGAGAGATGAGCGAAAGAGACAGAGAGAGAAAATAGATGAAAGAAGAGATAGATGAGTGAGAGACACAGAGAGACACAGAGATGAGGGAGAGAGTGAGCAATGTGAACACAATGGGGGAGAGAGATAAACAGATAGATAGACACATAGAAAGAAAGAAAGAGAGAGAGAGAGAGAGAGAGAGAGAGAGAGAGAAGAGTGAGAGACAGACAAACAGACACAGAGAGAGAAAGAAAGAGAGAAGAGAGATAAGTGAGAGAGAGATAAAGAGATAGAGAGAGAGAGAGAGACAGAGAGAGAAAGAGATAGGGAGAGACATATAGAAAAATAGAGAGAAACAAGAGATGAGAGAGATATATAGAAAGAGAGCGAAAAGAGATGGACGAGAGAGAGAATAGAAAAATAGAGAGATAGAGAGAGCAGAGATGAGTGAGAGAGACAGAGAGAGAGAAAAGAGAGATGAGTGAGAGAGACAGAGATAGAAAAGAGATGAGCGAGATAGAGAGAAGAGAGATGAGCGAGAAAGACATAGAAAGAAGACAAATGAGAGAGATAGAGAGAAGAAAGATGAACGAAAGACACACAGACAGATAGACAAACAGACAGAGAAAGAAGAGTAATGAGTAAAAGAGAGAAAGAGATGAGTGGTGGTAGTTGAATGGCATTTGCAGTAGTGGTAAATGTGGTAGAGAAGATGGGTAGTGAGAGGGAGAGATGAGTGAGAGACGAATAGAGAAAAGAGAGAGAGACAGAGAAAGAGACAGAGTGATGAGCGACAAAGTGTGCCGTCGCAAATAGTTCCGTCTCATATACCCACTTTTCTTGTAGTGAGGAATGAGGAGTTGTGTGTGAGAGTGAGATGAGAAAGAGAGAAGGGCTAGGGCAAAATTTTGGAGGGAATTCCCAATTTGAGAGGGAATTTCAAATTAAGATAAAATTTTGTGAAAATATTTGCTGCTAATTTTTTTAGAGATATGAAAAATAGATCAGGCTTGTTAAATTAATATTTTTTAATTTTATTTATTGTTTATACTTTTTACTTTATTGGAGTTTTATGACTCAGTTTGTGAAAAAAAAATTACAAAATTTAGAAATATTTAGAAAGTATAAATTTAAAAATAAGTCTTACAAATCAGATTTATTTACTCATAAGTCAATTGTGAATTTTTTTTACACACTTAGCCTTCGTTTTGATAATGAAATTTTTTTAAAACTTTTTAAATATATGTTTTGTGTCTGTAAAATGATTATTTCATTAGTACTGGTAATAATATTGAAAAATTTATTAAAATGATAAATAATTGGGATATTTTGTCTTTTATTTGTGAATTTTGATTTATTCTTAATTTATTAGTGTTATTGAAATATGATGATGTAAAAAGTATAAATAGTTTAATTGTACTTTTTAAAAATAATAAATTTATTATTAAAAATTAAATTCATCAGACTGACCTGTAACTATGCCTTTAAATTTTTGCAATGTAAAACTATCGACAAACAGCCAATAACAAGTTGCCCATTTTAGCATACCTTTCGCGTGAGGGCCCAATTATTAAAAGATGTGTTCAACCCATCAAATGAAAGCCGACAACTTCTTCCATCTAAAAATAATAGTCTATTTTCAGAATTTAATTTCTTTTTATAATACAATTATTACATTTTAAAAATATTAATTTTTCAAAATTACCTTTTGATAGTATATTTTTTTAGAAATATCAATTGTCATAATTGTACTTTTTGTATTATTAATGGATTTAAAAAAAGGACAAAATAAGAAATTCATATTATTTTAATAATTAATTTTTAAAAAAAATTAATATTTTGAGATAATAAAAAAAAAGAAGATATTAATAATTTTGGATGGTGGGTGTACAACCTAAAAATAAAAATAAAAACAAAAATAAAAATAACTATTTTGTTTAGTCAAATTTTCAAGTGGAGACTAATAGTATTGTTATTAATAAAATAAAATAACTATTTTGTTAATTTTTTTATTTTCATTCGGCTACCAAATAATTTAGTAGCTAAAGGTAGGTCTTTGGCGACTAAAAGGAATTTTGTCGCCGAAAGTTAACATTTGGCGACCAAAATTTTGGTCGGCAAAGATTAAAAATTAATTTTTTTATTTTCAATCGGCTACCAAATAATTTAGTAGCTAAAGGTACCTCTACGGCTACTAAATTTTCTTTTAGTCGCCAATTGGATATGTTTAGCTACTAAAAATTTTTTTAGTCGCCAATTGTAATATTTTTAGCTACTAAATTTTTTTTAGTCGCCAATAATCAACATTCCCCTACTAAAAAAAATTAGTAGCTAAAAAGTTGACTTTTGTCGACTAATATTATTTTTGGTAGCCAATTTCGTGACTTTTGGCGACTAAATTGTTTTTGATAGCCAAAAATAATCGGCAAAAATACATTTTCTTGTAGTGACTACATCGCAAGAAACCCAACAAGAAAGTACACCGGGCAAAAGAGATTTCAATCCCCATTGCTAATATCGTCGTTCGAGGAGAGCAGCCGAGAAACTGTTGCATCTCGAAATCTAGGAGAGTGGGAAAAAGAGGAAAATTGAGAAGAGGTTGCTGAGGTAACATGTTTGGACGAATTCAATAAAAGGAAATTGAACTGTATTAGTCTTCGAATAAATAGTCGTTAAATTATTTTGTTGAAAATAATGTTTATTTCATATTTATTTTGCCATTAGATTAGATGTGTGAAAATAATTATTTTTAATGAATCCGAGTTTAATTAATAAATTATGAAGATTGATAAATTTTCAAAAGTTCATTTTATTCCATTTGATAGGACAATTTAAATTTGGGTTTTATATTAAGATCTTGTTACAACATCTCTAGCAATGGCTAGAGAAAATAGTAAGTCAAAATTCACTTTTTTTTTAGCTAATTACTTTTGGGTAAACTATAAATAGGTTTATATTGAAAATAAGTCTTAATAAGCATGTCGTTAAAAATAATTTTTTGGGACGATTTTTTACATATGTCGCTAAAAATTGACATTTAGTGACTTTTTTTGTTACGATTTTTATAAATTTTCGCTAAAATTTACAATTAGTGATTTTTTTGTGACGAATTTTTTAAACTGTCATTAAAAGTTAAAAATTAGTGACTTTTTGTGACTATTTTTGAAACTATCGCTAAAAATTATAATTAGTGACTTTTTTGTAACAAAATTTTTAAATTGTCGCTGAAAATTAATAATTAGTGACATTTTTTATTACTGTTTGATGAAAAATATCATTAATTCTCACAAGACCTATTGGACAATAAGTCTACCTATTACGACCTACACGTAAGTCCCCCATTACTTTTTCAATACATATAATCCCACAACACCTTCTACTTCAACATCTATCAAGAAATCAGGAAATTTTGGCCTGTGATTGGGTCTGTGATCTCCAACCCATTTGGCGTAAGGCAAACAAATGTGTAGATTTCTTTGCTAAGAGTGCTCTTCATCAAATTTCCCAACATGAACATATTGTCTTCCTCCCGGGGAGTTGGCTAGGTTGATAGAGGAGGATACACTAGAGCTTGTTAGTTTTGGGTTTGTTGATATTTAGTTTCAACTTCGGCTCCATTTGCACCAAAAAAAAATATATATGTTTCTTTAAAGGGTAATGTTATGGTACACACTATCAAAATAGTGTATACTATATATAAATTATAACATTTGTGTAGGGAGTAAGAATTCAACCCAAGAGGTTTTTAGTCCAAATAGGCCTAAATGAGAGAAACGCGCAAAGTCTAAGACTAGATCTTGGATGGCTAGGGAAAGCACAGTGATGCCGATCATGATGATCGGCCAAGACAAATGCAGCCTAGTCGACTATTCAAGAAATGACTACAACCACTGCAAGTTGCATGTTATTTGGCTATAAAAGAAGGACCCAGTAACATTACAAGTGCACACAAGAAACCAATAAGAATACATACAATATTATCCTTTTATGTCTGATCTAGTTACTAACTTGACCATCAGAAGGTCTTCTCGACCAAATTAAGTTAGGAGGATCTTTGGGTTTCTCTTGCAGAGGATTAAGCCCTCCATCTTTTTGTCTACCCGTGGAGACAAATTCATCCTCCACAGATTAGCACATACCAAAAGACAATCATGTGCTCACCGAGCTTTACAAAAGGGAAAAAAAAATCCATATGATAAAAGGGGGTTATGAGAAAGTCCTTTAGAGAGTTCCCACGTACAATAAAAAGATTTCCAAATGTAAGAGCCAGACTTGCCGAAACACTAGGAAATACTATGCTCTTTTTTTATAATTCATCTAGTGATACTTTTCTACATTGTTCAACTTATTGAAGGAGATTAATTTTATCATTTGTATGAATGAGGTTTGTATAGATGATTGATTGCCTACTTTGAACTATATGCAATTTTAACTACCATTTCATCTAAAAAATTAACTTCATTAGTTAAATCCTTAACAAAGTGAATGTGATACATAACATCATATGTTGTGTATGTTGAGAGTCATCACTAACTCTCCTCACTCTCTAGAATCTTCTCTCTAGAATCTTCTAGAAGTTTCCACATGAATATAGAATACTCCGGAAAGATCTAGAAGATTTTGGAAAAACCTAGAGAAATCCGAGAAATCCAGAAGATTCTAGAATATCCTAGAAGGTTCCGGAACATTAAAGAAGTTTAGAGAAAACTAAAGAAATCTAGAAAGTTTCAGAAGGTTCTAAAATATTTTAGAGAAGAATAGAAAGCTTTAATATGTACTAGAGTAATGTAGATTGTTCTAGAGTGTAGGAAAAGTAAAAGTGTATTCTAGAAAGTTCTTTAACTAGTATAAATATGAGATGAGTGTATGTACTAAGCAATTGGACAATTGAGTGAAAGAAGAGTGAGTCCAAAGTGAGTGGTTGAGCGCTATCTAGTGTGAGGTGTCTCAAGGTCTTATGTAAGGAAGACACAAAGTATAAGTGCTTGAATGTATGTGTGAGTGGATAAGTGAAGTGTATTAGTGTGATATTGTGTAAAAGTGTTTTGTATACTAGAGTGTTGTCAATAAAGGTTGTATTTTTGGGTCCACTAATGTGTCAAACTCAACAATTTGGTATCAGAGCTTGGTCATTCGGGGACCGACACAAAGAGCGATTGAGATTGATACAAGAGATTGTTGAAGTCAACAAGCACAGTTGTTATGGAGGATTTCGGAAACTTCATCGATGGTATGGAGAAATTAAATTATTATAATTATGATTATTGGTGAATATGCATCGAGGCATATCTTCAAGGACAGGATCTATGGGAGATTGTTGACGACAAGGAAACTGTGTTACCTAGAGAAGCAAATGCAGAGGCCTTGCGAAAGTGGCAGATTAAGGCTGAAAAAGCAATGTTCGTGTTAAGGACAACTATTCAAAAAGAGTCATTGGAGTATGTTCAGGAGGCTACTACTTGTAGCTTGACTTTTCGTGCTCATTTTGGATATGACTAGCCCTACAGTTCAAACTCCCGTGGTTCTGAATCTGATTTGACAAGTGCAATGTGAAATAGATAAACACAAATGAGTCCAAATCCGACAATTCTTTTGAAAAATCGATTTTGAATCAAAATGCCAAAAATGGACTGCTTTGCCAGATTACAGAGTCACCACCTAAATGTTTTATTTTGAAAAATTTAGGAAATCGAGACTCGTGCCAAAGGCCACTTATCTGTTATCACCAAAGTGTCTCGGCTTGGGAACTTAGGTACGAGAGAGGAAGGTCATGAATTGAGCACCACACTCGCCCAATTAAAGATCGGCCTCTACTAATCATGATATGATTCTTATTTACATTATATGTTCTTGTGCCGATTATTAGGCTATTGTTACTATGTGATGCACACACAAGTATAGACTAATTTGCAAAAATAAAAATACTTTCATTTCATGTTTGTTTGAAAATTGTTTAAATATGTACCACTTGAAAAAGTGATCTCATATGTGCATTACTCAAATTAACCCAATTTAAGCAATTAGTCTTCATTCGCAGGCATTCAAACAGATATATCACTTAAGTACTTAGCCTCAAGATAATCATATATGACATGGCAACAATCACACTCATGCAATATGCTAAAGAAATAAAATGCTCATATAGTACTCCGAGATGAGCCAAAATAAAAAAAAAAATAATTAAAAAATATGCATGCCCCTAATTAATGCAATATGACTAATGCAACACATGCAAGATCCAATTAATAGATTCGGTTACTAATATGGCATGTGAGTCAATTCAAGGCATATGATAAAGCACGTAACCAAGCAAGGAATTTGAATTTGACATTTGCTTAGAATGATGAGGCGAACCTCATGCGTGCAAGACTAATGGATGCTTTATACATGGAATATGCTAAAATAAACATGATGTTCTAAGCTATCTATCATAAGCAGATAAATAAAAGGGAGAAAGACGTAGGGTTGGAAGATATATACACATAATTACATATTTTCCCTCGCGCAGGAGGGTTCGAATGAATGAATTAGCTAAGCTACTTAACTAATTATTACAACACCGCATTTTAACTAACTATTCTGGCTAATTAAATAATTAAAACACAAAATTAAATCAACTAGCTGCTCTAACTAATTAATAGAAATTAGCCAACTAAACTAACTAATTAGTTATATTAAGGAACTAATTAACTACGTAATTAATTACAAGTTGTACAACATACTACTATTAGAAAAAAACAAATTTAATAGGTCCCGATGAACAAGAGAATGGATTATGCATGCGCATGAATTTCTCCCCTGAGAATGCCTTTGTTTTGCTGCAAAGAATGTTCTGTTTTGCAGCCAGAAACTTGTACTGTTTTGCCTCAGCCTCTGCTCTATTCTATAAATAAATAAAAAAAAAGGTACTTCATGGTGGACAAAAGTGGCCGGAAGGCCAGAAATGGTGGCCGGCCGCCCACTAATAGTGGCCCGTCGGCCACTAATATTGGGTTTCTCCTGCTGCAACAGACAACAAACTGAGCACAAACAGAGCATCCTCAGAGGATGTTTGCCTACCCTTCCCCTTCTTATCATCAAACAGCTCAAAGGAGTGGTTGGCTTGATTCGCAAGCCATCAATCGACGCAAATTCATTGCATGATGACTTATGAACCAAGCGACAAAAGCTTAATAAATGACAATGGAAAACCCACAAATCTCCTCCCTATCATGGGATTTGATCAAGGGGAAGTGGTTGACCTTGGAAACTTGAACAAGTATGAAATGTCTCAAGTCTCCATGTGCTCAATTAACATCCAATTGAACACCAATTTATGTTATTATCTGTTACCTCTTTTAAGCCATTGATTACCACTTTTGGTTACCTTTCCATCTATTAGTTATTTTAGTCCAAAATGAGCATTAAGTCCACTAAAAAAGGGAAGTGTCAAACCAAGTGTTGTTTTAGGCATGAGAAGGAGATCATGCTGTCGGTAATGAACCCCCAAAAGGGATTAAACCATTAAGCACAATGTCACCCCTCAAGCTCAAACAACACTCCTTTTGAAACAACTCTCAAAACAAAGAGAAAAAGCCAAGAAATGAGGAAGATTGCAAAGATGCTTAAAGGTGATCACAAGTATGGAGAGCTTGAAATAAATGCTATCAACTCAAATAGGTTGGTTTCTAATGCCTAAAACACCAAACCTATGTGGACCATTATACTACAAGCATGCAATATAAAGCACAAATGAAAAAAATACATAAAAATAGTCCTAAATGAAGCTAAAACAGTGCTGGAATTGAAGTAAAAGAAACTAAAAGAGTAAGCTAAAATAGTGGAGAATTTAAGCTAGTAAACAAGAACAAGGAGGGGAGGCTAACCCCTCCATTTTTGAGGCTTCAAAACATGATTTTAGTCTCTGAAAACACTCTGAGATTCAGTGGTAAAAAACTCAAAAAAAGTTGAGAAATGATGGGAAACCCAAGGGCAAAAGCTCAGGAGACAAGGCTCAAAGCTGGGTGATTAACCCCTCCTCCTTTGGTAGCTTTAAACCACAAGTTTTAGCCCATAAAAATAGTGTAAAAATAGCTCAAAAATAGTAATAAAAGATAGGAAAGAAGTAGTGTAGAGTTGTCCAAAATTATACCTCTTGAAGCAAGGTAACTGTTTTGTTAACAAACCCACAAGTTCTCACCCTCAAGGGCTGAAATTTGGACTCAATAATATCAGCAATGAGAGCTCCAATATTGGTTTAGAAAGTGTTTGGGTAAGGTGTGTGTGTGTGTTGCAAGATAGAGATAGAGAGAGAATTTCAAGTTTTGGGGCTTTTGGAATTTTATGTAACCTTAAAAACATGAGGGGAAGTCATCTATATGTAGAAACATAGGTTAATATCTCGGAAATATCCATATAGAGACAGCTAAAGTGGTGCATGAATCTTTAGAGACAGTTGACAAAAATATCTAGTTTTTTACACATGTGGGCGGCAGGCCACTAGTGGTCGGCCAGACAAAAATCTACTTCCAGATCCGATTTCAAACGGGTATATCTCCTTTATCTAGACTTGGTTTCAGGTCATTCTTAAGTCTAAATTGAAACACCCGAAGTCTACTTTCCAATGTTGGTGGCCTCACATCTAAATTCTAAGTGTGGAAATTGAAATGCCTATTTTAGTGAAGGATGCTCAATTCTATCCTAACGGATTGATGCCCAAATTCTTCCCCAACTAGTTTTCTTCCCTCTCCTCCAATTTTCTTCAACTCCAAACCTATAAATAAGTGGTTTTAAAGATTTTTCAAAGAGTTCACCTCTCTTCCATTTATTTTCACTTTGTCCTTACTCGGTTTACCAAAAAGTGCAATATTTTAAACAAAATGCAAGCCTCAGAACATCATAGAAACATTTGGAAAAATATTTTGAAAAAGAAGGTTTTAAGGTCCAAAATAGTTTTGGTCCAAAATGGGGTGTGAGGTTGGGATTTAGAAGCTTTTCTTGCTGAAGAAATCGAACGTTTGTATAGCATAACTTTCATCATCGAGTGATCAACTTGAGGCGCCCATGTTTTAAGGGTGGTCAAAAATGGGGTGTCTACAGCTGTCCCTCTTTGACAGAGCTCAGAATCATGAAATGACGTGAGTGAATGTCAAAGCCCGAAGACGACCCATTTTGACAAGGCTGTAAGACTTGGGCAAACAAACAAAATGCAGATGCAGTTGGTTAAACCCCGAGGGTTGCCTATGTATCCCTTTGCAAGGAATCAAACCAGTATTGTTCAGGGGCAGGATACAATGATATACAATTGTAATGAAATCACGCAAATGATATACAATGTAACGAAATCATGCAAATGATATATAATGTAACGAAATCATCAAACCACAAACAATGCAAAACACACGAATACCATAAAGGAATGAAGATGCAAATCAAACTACGTTTTATATAGAAAAGAAGTAGGCACAGCCAAACGATGTCTAACACAGGCTAAGTGCCTACACCCTCAATACTGGCCTCAGTGCAGCATGGATACTTATATATAATAGAACCATGTTTTATCGTGAAAGGGATACGGGCACATGCAGAACTATATTTTTCACATAAAGAGTACAAGTAATTGGGTGGTATGATATAAGTGAAGAATGATCAGCTGGGGAAAGACAATGATCCTAAATACTGAATGTAACAAGACAAAGTACGATGCAATAGATGTAATTAATGAAGTGAATTAGGTGGATAGGGGAACAGGCCGAACCACATGTTACCTAGAAAAGGTATGGACACAAAACAAACCACGTCTAACATAGAAAAGGTGTTGACACCCTCAATACTGGCCTCAACGCAGCATGGGTACTTATACTTGACAGGGCACATGCCAAACTAAGCTTAACATGGAAATGATGCAGGCGATAAAACGGATAATGTAGTAAATGCATGCAATAACTGCTCTATGCAACGTGATAGAAATACAAGATAATAATGGATATGATGTAGAAACTAGGAAGTGGTGCCTTAGAAAGTACCTGGCAAGGGCAATTGGCGATGACTCACCTCATGCTACTGGGGATCTTCTACTTCTTCTTTGTTTCAAGACTTCTTCCTTCATCTTGCACTTCCCAACTATGGGTGCTACTTTTCTCCATGGCTATGTTTACAACTTTCCTTATTCTCCAACAGGGTGACAGACTAAGTTAGTTCAGTATCCAAAATTGAGGTGCATACAAGCTACCTCAACCTATGGGGCTGCCATACAGATTTCAAGCCGAGGATACACCCCTGGGTATTTAATCCAGACTTTAGTCTCGAAAATTTTGAATCTTTGCGTCTAGGCCTCGGCCATTCGAATACTAGTTTCCACCATCTCAGTTGATTTCCTAGGAACCCACTACAAACATAGTTAGGTGGCTATACCAAACCGCCTGAAGTCGTTCGGGTACGAAAAACATCAAAAGAATTGCACCTTTAAAGGATTTAAGGTCTTCCAGACCCAGTGAGTACACAAGACAGCGCGAGTGAGGTGCACAAAACAGTGTGGGGCAGGGTGAATGCACAAAACAGTGCAGTATAAGGCACAAAAATAGTGTGATGCAAGATGCACAAAACAGTGCGATACAAGGTGAATGCACAAAACAGTGCGATACGGGTGCGCAAGACAGTGCGATGCAAGTGAATGCACAAGATAGTGCTGTGGAAGGTGCTACGTAGGTTAAATACAAAAAGCAGTGCGATGCAAGTTTGCACAAGACAGTGCGATACTGGTACACAAGACAATGCGATGCAGGGTGCACAAAACAGTGCGATACAAGGTGGCACAGGATAGTGCGATACAGGATGCACAAAATAGTGCGATACAAAATGCACATGATAGTGCAATACAGGGTGCACAAAATAGTGCGATACAAGGTGCACAAGATAGTGCGATACAAGGTGCACAAGATAGTGCGATGTAAATACACAAGACAATGCGATGCAAGGTGCACAGGATACTGCGATACAGATGCACAAGACAGTACGATACAAGTTGAAGATATATGAATACACAAAACAGTGTGATGCAAGGTACACAAGATAGTGCGATACATAGTGAATGCACAAAACAGTGCGAGTGAGGGTGCAATATAAGATGAATGCACAAAGCAGTGCTATATAGGTGCACAAAATAGTGCAATGCAAAATCAATACACAAAACAGTATTGTGTAAGATGCAATAAGTGTAACTGAAAAACTCTGCGGAAGGTAGCTCAACGAAACTCTGTTAAGTACAGAACAAAGTCAAGAGCAAGACTAACCAATCACGCAGTTCAAAACGACTAGAGTGTATGAGCATGCATGCACAATCCAAAGCACATGTATTAAGCAGAGGGAAGATGGTAATCCCAAGAAAGTTTTGAAATGGTCGGAGACAACTTTCGAAAGCTGAATCATATCAGAATCATCATGGGAGTAAACCCACCTTAATCTAGGGAAAAGTGCCCGAAAATGGCTTTGGCAAACTGAGAGATAGGTTGGGTTCATGCCCCTTGTTCAATTGATGACCTGATCAGCTACAATGAAAATTGCCTCTAGTGTTTAATCACTGGCCACCATTTGGGTTCATGCCCCTGTAGACACCCCATTTTTAACCGTTCTCAAGACTTGGACGTCATCGTTTGAACACTCGATGATCATCCATGCTCGTGTTCGTTTTGAGTTCCTGAAGGTCTTGGCTGTGCACCTTGCCTTGGAGCCTCTCAACTTGTCTGTTTTGTGCTTGGTTGTGGACCAAGAGCTTGTGGCTTTTTTTCTGAGGGAAGAGGGTGGCCTGCTGGCCATCCTTACAACCCATCAGCCAGGCCCTCTTTCCATCGGCCATATTTGGTGGCCAGTCAGCATCACTAATGGCCGGCGGCCCATTTAATGGCCGGTCGGCCATACTTTTTCGCCGAGGCCCTTTTCTTTGCATTTGCAGATATTTTGTTGCCAGTTGTGCCAGTTGGTGAGCACAGATTGCATCCTCCATACATGTCTATGGAGGGATTGTAACAAGTTTTTAGCTTGTCCAACAAGCTTGAGACTTGGATTTCTATAAGAGGGGAGGCTCCTCTCCCCTTTCAGAGGTTTTGAAAATTTGGCATTAGGGCTATACATATACCTCTCTCTCTATATTTCTCCCTCTCTCTCTATATTTGCACTAGTTTGTGCCTTAAAGTGGTTTTTCTTCACACTTTTGCACTAAAGCACCTAGTGAAACACCTTCACTCTTGAGTTGAGGTTCTTGGAGGTTTGTTTGAAGCTCATAAGCTTGGTTTTTGCCTCAGAAGTTACTGTTTTGAAGTTGTTCTTCATGGGTGAGTCTCATATCCTCTTTAAAGCTTTATTTTCATTGCTTATTTGGCCCTCCTTGCATATTGTTTTAGGCCTTGCTTTCAACTACAAAAAGCTTTGTTTTCAAGTGTTTAAGATGGTTGTTTGAGGCCTCTTTGGTGTTAAGGGTGTTCTACCCTCTTGTGTGCCTTATTGGCTTGAGCTTGGTGCCATCTTTTAAGGCCTTTGAGGCAATCTTTATTTGGCCATTTAACCACTGAAATCTAGTAGATTTTCAGTGGTAGAAATGTGGTTTTGATGTCCAAAATAGGAGAGGGTTGTCTCCCCATCCTCTTCTCCTGTTTGCATGTATTGATGGCTCATCAAAGTAGCATGTCTTTCTAGCATGTTTTGGCTCCATCTTAGCATGTCTTAGGCCTTATTTTAACATGCTATAGCTCCGTTTTGGGTCGGATTGATTGCCTCTTGCATGCTTCATACCCTTGTAGTGCAATCCTCCCTATAGCCTTAACATGCATCATGCTTTGGACCATCGTTTTAGCATGTTTTTGGCTCCACTCCAACAAGCTTTTACTCATGTTTTTCTATGCTTAAGCTCTATTTTAAGTGTTTTTGGTCATGCATGCCTTGCTCTGTATAGCCATAGTGCAATCTTGCTCACTAGCTTTGTGTTTTGAGTCCACTAGCATGCATTGCTTGGGTTATTTGCATGATTTAGCATCATTTGATATATGATTTCAGAGCGTATTCCACTGCCATACCCTCGTGTGTATCACTCTTTCAATGCTTTGGAGGGTTATGCTTTATGCCTCAATCATGAGCCATTGGCATGCATGCTTGCCTAAGCTTTTTTAGGCTACCATCTCAGTGTGTTTTTGGTCTTATTTTGCCATGATACAACTCTATTTTTTGGTTGGTTAGAGCATCCCTCATTTGCTTCTTACACTTGTAGTGTAATCATGCTCATTGGCCTTGCATGCGTCATGCTTTATGCCTCCCATTCTAGCTTATGTTGGTTATATTCAACCATGTTTTTGGCATTGTTTGACCTGCCTTGCGACTATTTTGGATAATCTTGGCCCTTTGGGGCTTGCTTGATATTGCTATGGTGCAAGTGCCTTAGCTAGTCTTGAGTCTCGAGCCCTCTAACATGCCTTGTTTGAGTTATTTGAATGATTTGGTATCATTTAACACTTGATTTCAGAGCATATTTCATTGCCACACTCTCACATTTTCCACTCCTTCAATGTGTTTGAGAGTTGTGTCTTCATGCCTTATTTGTGAGCCAATGTGTATGCATGCTTGTATAAGCTTTTGGACTCCCTTTTCAGCATGTTTTGGCTTTTGATTTGGAGCATCTTAGGTCTGTCCATAATTGGTTTAAGTCCATTGAGCATTGTATTACATGCCTCTTGTATGATGCCCTTTACTTGCTTTGATGCTTTAGCTTCCAAACTTGCCATGCGCATGTTGTTTGCATGTTGTTGAATCGCATGTTGTTTGTATGTTGTTGAATTGCATTGTGTGTGTTGCATTGTGTTTGGATTGGATTTGGTCCAAACATGAGAAACGAGAGGCGTTTCATACTTAAAGTGATGAAACGCGCCTCATTTCTCGGTCGTCGACCCTCTTGATCAAGCATGATAGAGGTGGAGGCCCTTACGTGTTATTTGTGTGCATTCATTGACATTAAATTGTGCAAACTTGGCTTCTGGGCCATCGTGCATTGCGATGTTCGGTTGGTGGCCCGAGAGTCGAGTAATGCACTCCCTTGAGCTTGAGAAATGATAGGGAGGGTGGTTGTGCACACATATGTTGCAAATACACTGTCATGCCTCTGTTTGTGCTCTGTTGCAGCAAAAGGAGAAATTGCAGGAAGCAGTGGCCGACCGGCCATCAAAGCTGCCGACCGGCCACCAAGGCTGCCGATGGCCATCAACTCTGGCCGATGGCCATCCCTCTTGGCCGACCATCCCTCAGCATGTTCCTAAGGTGGGTCAGAACCTTTTTGGAAGTTGACATAATTTTCAGAAGTACAAAAGTGTGCAAACAGAGGCATCTTGAGGCAAGGTGGTTGATTTCCGAGCGAAGCCGACCGAGCATGCATATCTCCCTCGCTTCCCGAGGCCATTTGTTTAAATTGCTTAGCTAAACTAGTTCATTAGCTTAGTTATTTTGTAATTAATTGGTTAAGTGTTTAATTAATTAATTTGGTTTGTACTTAATTAACTTAGAATAGTTAGTTGATTCGATTTGTTTTGTAATAATTAATCAGCTAGTTAGTTAATTAGTTTGGTTTGTAATAATTAGTTTAATTAATGTAGCTAATTAGCTCTTTATTCGGACCCTCCGTCGAGATGGCGTATTGTTGTAATAAGCATGCGTGTGTGTGATGCATGTCTTCCAACCCCATTTCTTTCTCCCTTTTACTTATCAGCTTTTGATGGTAAGTTTAGGACATATTTCGATTAGCATACCTTATGCTTGCATGCGTGGATCCATTCATCTGTTTTGCATGCACCGGGCTCGGCGCATCATACAAACTGCATTGTATTTCGATACCAATTTGAATACATGTTATCTAGTTGCATTCACATGACATCTTAGAATAGCCGAGCCTACTTTAGTTGCATTTTTGCATGTGTTGCATTAGGCATCTTAACATAGCTAGGATCATGCATTGATTTCTAACTAGCTTCTGTTTTGGCTTGGAGTACACTGTGAGTGTTTACGCTTTAGCATCCTTGTATGTGTGTAAGTGACTGCCATGATAGCATGCTTGCTATGAGGCTATGTGCTTATGTGTTTAAATGCATGAATGCCTGTGGATGAAGGCTTCATTGCTTGAATTAGAACAATTCATCAAAATGTGCGTTTTAAGCTCACTTTGCGGAGTGGCAAAATCATGTTATTTTAAGCCCACTTGAGGGTGGCAAATCCGCGTTTTAGCCTACTTGCGAGTAGCAACTTCAAACCATTTTCGAAAAATGAACATGAGATGTTTTGTTCCAAATCGAATGATTTAGTCTATACTTGTATGCTGTGCGCATCACATAGTAAGTTAGATTAATAACCAGAATAAGAACACATGTGTGTCCAAAAACAACATATCATGTTTAGCAGAGGCCGATCCTCTGATCGGGCGAGTGGGGGTGCTCATTTCAGGACCTTCTCCTTTCGTACCCAAGTTCCTGAGCTGAGGCAACTTTGGTAATGACGGACACGTAGCCTTAGACACGAGTCAGGGTTTCCTAAATTTTCCAAAAATAAAATATTTAGGTGGCGATTCTGAAATCTGGCAAAGCAGTCCATGTTTGGCGTTTTTTGATTAAAATCAGTTTTCCAAAATGATTTGCCGGATTTGGACTCTTTGGTGATTTATCAGTCTTACATTGCACTTTATGAGATTAGATTCAGAACCGTGACAGGAGTCCGAACTATAGTAACTAGAACTACAATTCGCGCCCTCGCGCGCGGAGAGGAGTTCAGGCGGTATACATTTTCTGGCGACTCTGCTGGGGATTTAGACAACTTGACTCGAACTCATGATATGTTGTTTTGTTTACACTTATGTGTTTCTTAGCATTACATTTGCATTGGTACGCCTAGGACACCGTGTTTGCCATCTGCTATTCCTGAATGGTTTGCCGGAGGCTTGCTTTAAGAAGCGGGCCATAAGGCTGACCGGTTACGGGCTCTGCCACGATGAGAGCACAAACCTCAATTTTTACTGAGGCACCCTTTTTGACCATTCGACCTAGCGCATATCGGAAGCCATAGTGACCATTCCAAACTAGGACAGGTTGCTTACCCGATTGTAGGTTGTTTGAAAACCGCTGCGTGAGTAGTGAAACCCTAGCTCTTGATAAGATAGGACAGGGAAACCTTACCCTACCATAGGGGTGTTTTGGCTTTTACTTGCGTGGTATGTGCTGTTAGGGTGTGTCTCTGCAGGATGGTATGTATCAGTTGCAAGTCTGAGTATCGGCCTGAGGATATCAGTTCACAGGCAGACTTTTGGGTAGAATTCTGTAGGGAGCACCGTCATTCAGCTATGCTCGTATTTGTTCTGGTGAAATTAAGCTGAGATGCTGTTTGTTTTCTCTTTTGCAAGGTAGTCTTGGAACCATACCTTCAAAGGGCTCCAATATACCCCGAGTACACCGGACTTGTGTTGATAGACTTTGTCAGGTCAGAGATTCAATTCAAGGCCAACCAGTGTTCCTTCGCTGAGAGAAGGAAAAGAAAGGCCAGTCAGGGCTCACCGGTTCATCTGATCCGACAGTCACCAGTCATATCACCTTTGTTCAAACTTAGCAGACCGTGATGGCACAGAGTTCGGAAGAAGTTGTAGCCATGGTAGCAGCATTAAACCAGGGAATCGCCATGCAGGGTGAGACCGATGCTGGAATGCAACGCCCATCTGGGGCACTTACCCCACATCCAGTCTCGGAATCCCAATCATCTCAAACCTGTGAACCCATTACTTCTGAGCTGATGAGAATGATTGAAGATCTTCAGAGAACAGTGGCAGATTTAGCTTTTGGAGTTTTGGCTCCATCATCAACCACATCGCCTATCGGGAATTTCATGTCAAAAGGCTCCTCAATCTTAGGACGGGCTGCATTTGAAGAAGGCCAATCCCTTGGCAAAGTGGAGGAAAATGGCAAGAGAAAGGCTGGGGCAGGCATTGGTCCCTCTGAACATCTTCAATGGGTTGTTGAGGCTTTGAAAACCGAAGGACTAAACAAATAGCAAGTGCTCGCAATTGTTGCAAAAACTATGGATGACACTTTTGCTACTCACGATGTGCGCATCCTGAATCAAGCGGCAAACAACGGAAAGGGATGTCGGACTAGAAACACCCCTCTCAACTTCAATCCTACATCTGGCAGAGATCATCAAACCCAGTCAGCACCTGCCAACCCTTTTGCTGGTGCATCCAACACAACTACGCAAACCTCAAGCCATCAACCCTGAGGCCACAGGTTCTTCAATCCCTTCTACATGGCTTTGTCCAAAGCTCTTCAAATCCTTATAGAGCAAGGTCATGTCAAACTCCTTGAGCCTCAGTCTCTCTCGGATCCCCTTCTAGTTAAGCATGATTTGGCCAAGTACTGTGCCTTCCATAAACAAACCGGTCATGGCACTGACAGTTGTTTTCGTCTTCGCCACGAAATACAAGATCTGATTGATAACAAGGTCATCGTCGCACCAGGCTCTGCAAAGTCTATCGGCACTGAATTGATGAACTTGGGGGAAAATGTGACTATATGATCGGGGGATGAACCACCTACGGATGACACTCAGTTTACTCCAGATTTGGGGATGGCACGCACTATTTTGGGCAATTTACGAATGCTAGTTTTTGTATTTTCTAACTTGGGTATTGAGTCAGTCTTGTTATGTTGTATTGAGTCAGTCTTTTTGTACTGAGTCAATCGAGTCTGTCTTGTTGTATCGAGTCTGTCTTGTTGTGTCGGAGTCGGGTGATTTCGGGGGTGTTACCTCGGACATCACTTGCTTGTTTTGTGTTTGTCTTTTACACCATTTCTCTTGCGTCTGTTTTTGCCTTGGAGCCAGTTGTGCCAGAAGATCTGAATGAAACAGCAGTGATTTTCACTCTTTTTTTTGTCTGTTTCTGCCTTTGAGCCAGTTTTGCCAGAAGTTCTGAATGAGATGGCAGTATTTGACCAAAATTGTGTCTTTTCTGTGCCTTGAAATCATTGCATTGACCTAAGTTTTTCAAAACTTTTTTTTCTAACACTGTGGTGAAAACAAAGAGGAAGGAATTCCTTGGGATTTGCAAAAATTTGATCAATTGAGAAGAAAGCCCTTAATGAATGAGATCATGTTCGTTACTGTAAGTACTGGGAAGGATCCTGGCTTGATCCAAATTGGTTCTACATTGTCTTCAGCTCGAGCGACTAGTCGATTTCTTAAAAGATTTCAAAAAATGTTTTGCGTGGTCCTACAAAGACATGTGTGGAATTGCTCTCGAGATTGTGCAGCATAGGATCGCTCTCGGCCTCGAGACTCAACCCCTTTTTCTTTCAAACCTTGAACTTGGATTCAGAATGTTCAACGGTCAACCACAATGTGAGGCTTGCATGGCCAGATTTGAAACAGCCCACGAACTAGGAGCAATAAGGTTGTATGACATCAAAGGAGGCCTGCCAGGGCAGATTTGAAGCAGCCCTCGAACTAGGGGCAAGAAAGTCAGATCAAGAAGATCAGATTGATCAAAGGAAGCTTGTAAAGCTAGATCAGAAGTAGCTCTTGAACTAGGGGCAAAAATGTCAAATGTGCTCAAAGATTCAAAGATGGGTCATTCCGCAAACCAATGAAGACTGGCAAGAAAGCCAAGTTCCAGTAGCTGGAAGAAGAAAGTATTGCTGAAGGACAACCGAGTTCCTATCCACAACACTAAGGGCGAATTCAGCTCCCATTGGATGGACTTCTACATCATCAGCAAACAGCAGCCATTCTACTAGATTCAGATGGCTTCGAGATCCTATGACCATTCAACATGGACGTGTTACACTTTTTCTTTTTACCCTTGAGAGGCTCGCTTGGCCAAAAACCCAGAAGGGCGACCCAAGCAAAAGTGAGAGCAAGAAAAAATATGAAAAGAAAAATAAATGAAAAAAATTAAAAAATGAAAAAAGAAGAAAAGATGAAAAGAAATATAAAAAAAAAGAAAAGAAAAAATAAATGAAATGAAAAGAATTGAAAAGAAAAGAAGAACATAGCTCGTAAGGTTGAAAACCCAGAAATGACGGCCTTGGCAAAAGTTAGAGCGCAAAAGGAGAGGTTAATACCCGAGTGTACCTTAACCCGGAACTACATCAGGCTTGATTCCCATGTTTGGGATACGTAGGCAACTTCATTCTGAAGTCCAGCCATAAACACTTCCAAATCGATTGTGTCCATGTAATGGTTCTGATTATCTTTATCTTTTCTATATCCAAGAGTTCGGTTGTGATCGTCACTTTGAGGACTGATTACGGTGCGTTGTGGTGCCATTTAGACAAGGGGCAATTTTCCATTGTTTTGGATCTGAGGTTGTGCATCTCAAGAGTAAATTCTGTGTTGGTCGAGCAGTGGCCATTTGTAAAAACAGTTTTTGAGAATTTTTAATGAGGTTGACTAATTTTCTCTCGAAAATTATTCCATTTTTTCAAAACTGGACCATATCTTGGACCCAAAAATGAAAATTTGCAGTGCTTATAACCTAACTTGCATGATTTTAAATCACAAAATCGAACAAGCATGCTAATCTAACTTTCATGTTGGTCAAAATTATTTGAAAACCAAAATAAAAAAATGGTCAAAATGATGAAATAGGGGCACAGTTGAGTCAGATGTTCTGTCTTCCTCCTGTTGTCAACTTACTTACCAGAAAGGGCACTCTACTTGTTGGAAAGGGCACTTTCTCTCAAAAATTATTCCATTTTTTTCAAAACTGGACCATATCTTGGACCCAAAAATGAAAATTTGCAGTGCTCATAACCTAACTTGCATGATTTTAAATCACAAAATCGAACAAGCATGTTTATCTAACTTTCATGTTGGTCAAAATTGTTTTAGTAGAAAGTCAAAAACAAAAAATGGTCAAAATGATGAACTAGGGGCACAGTTGAGTCAGGTTTTCTGTCTTTTCCCCGTTGTCAACATATTTGCCAGAAAGGGTACCATACATTCCGGGAAAGGCACCATATTCGCCAGAAAGGGCACAACTGAAGCTAACAGCAAAGGGCCGAAAGCTCTCTCATCCTCCAAGCAGCGAGGTATCAAGCCAAGTGCGAAGCACGAATTGGAATGGAGCAGAATATTCCACTTCCTCATCTAGACAGGTCTGATCACATTCAAGCTAAGCCAGGGGCATCGTCAACCGATGTCAATTACAGATCTGCTGCACATCCAGCCGCATCACAACCCCTCTATGGGAAAGCTCACTGTTATGAGCGGAAGAAAGAGAATCTAGCAGAATGCCAGGGGCAAGAGCCCACAACTTCTTGTTTATCCATCAACCACCCAGGGGAGGGATAAAAAATGAGAGATTGAAGAATAGAGAGATGTGCGCTGAGAGAAAACTGATGGAAAGGGCTTTTCAGAGAAAAAGAGATTGAGTGCCAGAGTGATGTGAGAATCACAAATGAGAAAATGGTGGGAAACAATACCCGAAGAAACTGGCTCCTCTCGAACTGAGAGGTCTCTTGCCATTGGAATACGTCTGAGTGTCGTGTGTGTTGTTTTGTTTGTCTTGATTCTTGTTTTGAGTCGTTTCGTGTGTTAATAGATGTGTTTAGGTTGTTTTACCTTTGTTTTTCTTTGTTAAGTCGTTTTGACGGTGGTCAGTCGTAGGCTCAATACCCGGTTAAGAATTCATTTCTCAACTTCAAAATGATTTGTTTTGTGTTCAGAGTGTTGTGTCATTCTCTACATTTGTACAAAACAAGATTTGTTCTTTCATAAAACTGCAGGGCTCAACCCAGGTCATGTCAGAACAATAAAACCAGGACCTATCTGAAGCTATATGGGTTCCAGACTGCAAAGCAAAAGAAAAGCGGAAAAATTGAAGCATCTGAGTTTGTTTCAACTTCAGAAAATTCCGAGATTGCGTTCCGGATGTACCTCTTCAGGCCTTGTCGATGCTCCGAAGTATGAGTATGCCTCTACTCCAAGCTCAAGCCTGCTTCAAAGCCAGAAAGGCGATCATAAGTGCTCACCCTGAGCACTGTCCCTGCCAGAGGTATCTTGGCTGTGTTTGCAATGAGTTCCTAGAAGACCAACTGTGACGGTGGAAACTAGAGTTCGAATGACTGTTGCCTAGAACGCAAAGGTTCGGGATTTCCAAGACTAAAGTCTGGTTTAAATACCCAAGGGTGTATCCCCGGCTTGAAATCTGTATGGAAGCCCCGTAGGTTGAGATAGCATGTATGCACCTCATTCTAGATACTGAACCAACCTAGTCTTTCACCCCATTAGAGAATAGGGAAAGTTGTGAATATGGTCAGGAAGAAAGGCACCATCCAAAGTGTTCTACGTGAAGAATCCTTGTCAGCATATCAGAACCTTTATACTGTGAGTTGAAGGAAAGAGTTCGAAGAATGCAAGGTAAGAGTTAGAGGAACATAAGGGGAGTGTCATGACCCGAACCTGCCCCCGTGGGTTAAGGACATAACCGGCCAGTAATCATGAGATTACCTACGGCCTCAAACGGGGATATCCCCATCATAGTAGAGCAGTTCATCGCCACTCACCCCATGAGGTGCTTTTTAAAGCGCCGCTTTGTTTGTTTATTGCATTCCCTAGACATCATGCTCTACATTGCTTGTAACATGTATCATATCATCACACATATTGCATAAATGCATCTTGTACTATACTTATTCTTGTTGTCGCATAGAATATACACGTTACATTGGATGTACGTCGTTGATCCTTTTGCATAGAGTATGTATATTGCATGGAGCACGTTTTAACCTTGCTTGCATAGAATGTGCACTTCTCACCCTGGCATGAAATGCACATCTTAATGTTGCATGGAGCATACATTTCTTGCACTTGCCTTGCTATGCATGTCTCACGTGCATTGTCATGCACCTTTTCACTTGCATTGTTATGCACCCATTCTAGTTGCATTGTTATGTATCGTCTCTACTTGCATTGTTATGCACACTTTATTTGCATTGTTATGCACCCTTCCAGTTGCATTGTTATGCACACTTCACTTGCATTGTTATGCACCCTTCTAGTTGCATTGTTATGCACACTTCACTTGTATTATTATGCACCCGTTCTAGTTACATTGTTATGCACCGTTTCTACTTGCATTGTTATGCACACTTCACTTGCATTGTTATGCACCCTTCTAGTTGCATTGTTATGCACACTTCACTTGCATTGTTATGCACCTGTCCAGTTGCATTGTTATACACACTTCACTTGCATTGTTATGCACCCTTCCAGTAGCATTGTTATGCACACTTCACTTGCGTTGTTGTGCACCCTTCTAGTTGCATTGTTATGCACACTTCACTTGCATTGTTATGCACCCTTCCAGTTGCATTGTTATGCACCATCTCTACTTGCATTGTTATACACCCCTCCAGTTGCATTGTTATGCACCCTTCCAGTTGCATTGTTATGCACACTTCAGTTGCATTGTTATGCACCCTTCCAGTTGCATTGTTATGCACATTCTACTTGCATTGTTATGCACACTTCTACTTGCATTGTTATGCACTGTTCCACTTGCATTGTTATGCACACCTCACTTGCATTGTTATGCACCGTTTCGCTTGCATTGTTATGCACATCTCCCATGCATTGTTATGCACCTTTTCATTTGCATTATATATGCACGCGTTTATCTCGCATTGAAATTGTATCCTGATGTAACGTTGAATCTGTGTCTCTACTATATTGTACCTGTCAAAGTTTCTCTTTTATGCAGGCACGATATTGTATGTACGGTTCATTTGAAGCTGGCACAACCAAACGATATGGTGTGTGCGGTTCATTCAAAGGAACTCCGGGTGAGATCATTCATGTTCCCTCGGACTCTCTTGGTTACTTTTCTCCACTCGCGTTTGACATGCGTTTGGACGTACCTTTCTCCACTCGCATTTGACATGCGTTTGGATGCCCTTCTCCACTCGCGTTTGACACGCATTTGGGCGTACCTTTCTTCTTTCGCATTTGACACGCGTTTGGATGCCTTTCTTCTTTCGCATTTGACACGCGTTTGGATGTCCTTCTCCACTCGCGTTTGACACGCGTTTGGGCCTACCTTTCTCCTTTCGTGTTTGACACGCGTTTGGATGCCCTTCTCCACTCGCGTTTGACATGCATTTGGACGCACATTTCTCTTCTCGCGTTTGACACGCGTTTGGGCATACCTTTCTCCTTTCGCGTTTGACACGCGTTTGGATGCCTTTCTCCTTTCGCGCTTGACACGTTTGGATGCCCTTCTCCACTCGCGTTTGACACGCGTTTGGGCGTACCTTTCTCCTTTCGCGTTTGACACGCGTTTGGATGCCCTTCTCCACTCGCATTTGACATGTGTTTGGACGTACCTTTCTCCTCTCACGTTTGACACACGTTTGGGTGTGTAGACGCGCCCGCGGAGGGGGGTCTCATGCTACTACAGTTCGGACTCGCGATTTTGTCGTCGCGGTTCTTAATCTGAACCAAAGAGTCCAAATCTGGCAAATCATTTTGAGAATAAAGTATTTTCAAGGTTTTGATTAAGATATGTATGAATTTAAAGATTGAAAATGCATTTGGGAGCCAATTGCGAGAAATTTAGAATTCTGAAATTTTACAGACCTCTCGAGAGCACATTGAAGGCTTCCAATACTTTTGCAGTCTTTTACAGATCGCTCAAGTGACTAAAAGTTCTCTTGAGCGAATAGCTATTTTCAGCATATTTTGAAAAATTATTTTTATTTTGTATTTTCATTCTCATCTCTTCCCAAGCATTCTAGACATGATTTCTAGCTTAATGAAGATTAATAAGCTAACAATCAACATAAATTAATTGGTTAAAGAATAAATCATTGATTTAGTAGTAATTGATCGAGAAGCCAAGTAAGAAATCAGTCTATTTGGAAAAAGAATGATTTAGTAATGAAAGAATATATGAAATGAGAATCTGATTCATTTGAATAAAGAAAGAATAAGCATAGTAGAACTCCAGATTATTCAGGAAGAAAAAGACAAGTGAAGTCAAGTTTGATCAAGGAAGTGATATTATGTTTCAATGTGTATATGTTATGTGTTTGTGTAGGTCACGCGCTACCGTCTGTCTGATCCATCTGTTCTACTTCTAGAGCTATCTGTGTGTAATAACTTAGTAAAGTTATGTTCTACTTTATTTATTTTCTATATGATGAAATAAGATCTATTTTTAGAAATGTTATGTTCAGTACAATGAATGATTGTCCAATTTTTGACAAGTATTCATGGCATTCCTTAGCATATCTGTTAACTATTACCTAGTATCGGAGGTTCCATCATGGAACTTAGTATGTCTGTTATCTATCACCCGTACTGGAGGCTCCGTAATGGAGCTCAACATATCTGTTATCTATTACCCGAATCTGGATATTCCTTTATGGAACTGGTTACTTATAACCACCATCTATTGTGTATCTGTTCTATTAGCGCTAATGGATGTACCACGTATGATTAAGTATGAACTTTGATTTCTATATATGATCTAAACAAGAATATGAATATGAATTTGCTTTTGTTTCTAAAATAAAAATGAATCTACTTTTCGAATCTGATATAGGACATCATTCATTTAAACCCCTTTACTTTGTTGTTATTCGCTGGGCTCCAGCTCACTATTTATATATATATATATATATGTGTGTGTGTGTGTGTATGTGTGTATAGGTGATCAGGCGCGTGACCAGGCCTAGAGCTTCTGTATGGAATCTATCTTGTCAGCCAACCTATGTGCCTCTCGTGGAGGTTCCAGATACGTCAAGTAGTTAAGGCTATATGATTAAAGTTTAAGTTTTTGTTTATTCTATAATTAGCGTAAAGTTCCTTTTTGTCTAATCTGTATATATGTGTGTGTGTGTGTGTGTGTGTGTGTAAATATGTATATTAAAGTTAAATTTTTTTTTGTCTCATATAAGTTTGCACAGCTCAATGAACATTATATATTTGTTATTTGAGTCCGCTAGCCCCTAATACTTTGATTTCTGATTAAGAGGCCTTAGGTAATCTATGGATTACTGGCCGGTTACGATGCTAAACCTATAGTGGTGGGTTTGGGTCGTGACATCCAATGTGATCAATAAGAGAAATAGAGGTACCTCTAAGGTTCATCCAAGATCTAGGCATTGCAATAACCAAATCACATTTGTGTGGTATTAGTGAATCCCCACAAATAAATCAAGATCTATAGAAGCATCACCTTTCATGTACATACAAAAAAATATCCAACCAAGATTATAATGAAGTTCTTATACAGATTATAATGAAAGCAAAAGATATATTTGCATTGTATATTGCACTGAAATCATAAAGAATGGAGAAGAGAATGAATCAGAGATATTAGAAATCAACCTGCACATTCAATGTTTTCTACACAATGAATAAGAAAACGACCTAGAATTGCAACCCAAAGCATATTAATTAGAAAAAATAAGTACCTTGTCCTTACTAGAACCAGTTAAAGTACCATATCGATTTGCAAAACAACAAGAAAAAAAAGACAGTTTACAGTAATGATATTGAATAAGAAAGCAGATTCACAAATATATATATATATATATATAATCAAACAAATCAAAATCACTAATAATAAAACAAAATTAAACAAACATTCACAACAACATTAGATTTGAAGCTATGGAAACTATCTATTTTCTTCTGAGAATGAATAGTATTATAATGCGTATCAAACAGAGTATGACTAAACAAGGAATTTAAGCATAGGAAAAAAAGTTATCAATTTTCAAAAAAAGTAAATCAAAAAAATAATTATACATAAACTATTTCAACTAAATTGATGAAAATAAACTAGTTTCATAATTTTTGTTGTTGTGATTTAGAGGGCGTTGATACTATGTAAATCAAAAATTTTAATTATACAAAAACTATCAAAATTAACTATAAATCCATCAGTGTATCATCACTTGTATCACATATTGAATTCCACTACGCCTAAATTCCAAACAGAAGTAAGAGAGATTAATTGATCTAAAAAATGTACCTGAGATGAAGAGTAAGAGAGATCGATCTATTCAATCGATTTGATCTGAGAATGGAAAAATAGATAGTTAATCAACAGATCTAATTTGACAATGAGAAAGTATATATGATAGTTCAAACTCAAACACCGATTAACACTTGTTAATGAAAAACAAAATAAAAATGGCTTGCTTTAAACCTTGTTAATGAACAAATCTAACAAAATGCGAGAGAGATCAGATCAATCTGAGTTCAAATTTCGATCAGATTAGATCAACCTTCTTGTTCGATTTTGGATGTGCAATTTGCAAGAGAGATCGAGTTTGATGAATAGCTAGAGCGAGAGCAGATCTAACAAAACGCGAGAGAGATCAGATCAGATCGAGTTTGGATTTTGATCAAATTAGATTGACTTTCTTGTTTGATTTTAGATATGTGATATAGCGACCCCGGTCTTTTCCCATTTGTTTATTGTATCCGGACCTAGGTTTCGTAGATTCTGTCATTGTATAATTGTTGTTGTTGTCCCTTATTTTCTTATTTGGAGTTATAGGATGTGTTGGGCAAGTCTGTTTCAGGTTGGTTGGGCTTAGAAACCTAGTGTTGCTGTCCAGAATTTTGGTTCTTCGCTCGAGCGAGTGGTTGGTCGCTCGAGCGAGCTGTTGTTTTTGGTTCTTCGCTCGAGCTGGGGTTTGGTCGCTCGAGCGAGGGTTTGCGTCCAGTATGGACCTGTAGCATTGCATTCTTGGCTCGAGCGAGCTTTTCTTTGCTCGAGCGAGGTTTTCTTGTGCCTGGTCGCTCGAGCGACCATGTCTTCGCTTGAGCGAGCCTGTCCAGTTTATATACGCAGCAGCGGGTTTTGATCAGTCTTTTTGATCTTCTTTTTGATTCCAAACCCTAGGTCCGACTTCTCTCTCTCCCTACTCTGTCTACAGGGTGTACCTTTCTCCTTTCGTGTTTGACACGCGTTTGGATGCCTTTGTCCTTTCGTGTTTGACACGCATTTGGATGCCCTTCTCCTCTCGTGTTTGGTACGCGTTTGGATGACTGTGCTTTCTTGCACAGTTCTTCTCATTTTGCGTTTGATACGCTGGAAGGTGTTTCGTTTAAGACTTTGGGTTTTCCCGGTAGTCGCTTTTAGCTTTCTTCGCGTGAGACACAGTGAGAATTGTATAATTTTCTTACATCCTTTCCACATGAGTTGTAGTTTGGTTTGTGCTTATTTGCTTGTGTATGAGTTTGCTGTAGCATTTCTTTTCATAACATTTGCATCTAGATGATTCATTACAGTCCTCTTTGCATAATCATAAGTTATGTTATGCATTGTGCATGTCACTTGCACTTTTCCCCTGCCTGCGGGCGCATCTGTTTTGTTATCTCGTATGTTTGTCTAAGTCTTCAGCCTTGTCAAAAATGGGTCGTCTCTGGGCTTTGACATTCACTCCCGTCATCTCATGACTTTCGAGTTCTGTCAAAGAGGGGCAACTGTAGACATCCCATTTTTGATCGTCCTCAGGACTTGGACGTCATCATTTAAACAGTCGATGATCATCCATGCTCATGTTCGTTTTGAGTTCCTGAAGGTCTCAGTTGTGTGCCTTGCCTGGGAGCCTCTCAACTTGTCTGTTTTGTGCTTGGTTGTTGACCATGAGCTTGTGGCTTTGTTTCTGAGGGAAAAAGGTGGCCTGCCGGCTATCTTTGCAACCCATCGGCTAGGCCTTGTGCCCATCGGCCCTGCCCTCTTTCCATCGGCCATATTTGGTGGCCAGTCGGCATCACTAATGGCCGGTCGGCCATACTTTTTCGCCGAGGCCCTTTTCTTTGCTTTTGCATATATTTTTCTACCAGCTGTGCTAGCTGGTGAGCACAGATTGCATCTTCCATACACGTGTATAGAGAGATTGTAACAAGTTTCTAGCTTGTCCAACAAGCTTGAGACTTGGATTTCTATAAGAGGGGAGGCTCCTCTCCCCTTTCAGAGGTTTTGAAAATTTGGCATTAGGGCTATACATATCCCTCTCCCTCTATATTTCTCCCTTTCTCTCTATATATGCACTAGTTTGTACCTTAAATTGGTTTTTCTTCACACTTTTGCACTAAAGCACCTAGTGAAACGCCTTCACTCTTGAGTTGAGGTTCTTGGAGGTTTGTTTGAAGCTCAAAAGCTTGGTTTTTGCCTCAGAAGTTACTGTTTTGAAGTTGTTTTTCATGGGTGAGTCTCATATCCTCTTTAAAGCTTTATTTTTATTACTTATTTGGCCCTCCTTGCATATTGTTTTAGGCCTTGCTTTCAACTACAAAAAGCTTTGTTTTCAAGTGTTTAAGATGGTTGTTTGAGGCCTCTTTGGTGTTGAGGGTGTTCTATCCTCTTGTGTGCCTTATTGGCTTGAGCTTGGTGCCATCTTTTAAGGCCTTTGAGGCAATCTTTATTTGGCCTTTCAACCACTGAAATTCAGTGGATTTTCAGTGGTTTTGAGGTCCAAAATAGGAGAGGGTTGTCCCCCCTCTTCTTCTCTTGTTTGCTTGTGTTGATGGCTCATCAAAGTAGCATATCTTTCTAGCATGTTTTGGCTCCATCTTAGCATGTCTTAGGGCTTATTTTAACATGCTATAGCTCTGTTTTGGGTTGGATTGATTGCCTCTTGTATGCTTCATACCCTTGTAGTGCAATCATCCCTATAGCCTTAACATGCATCATGCTTTGGACCATCATTTTAAAATGTTTTTGGCTCCACTCCAGCAAGCTTTTACTCATGTTTTTCCATGCTTAAGCTCTGTTTTAAGTGTTTTTGGTCATGCATGCCTTGCTTTGTATAGCCATAGTGCAATCTTGTTCACTAGCTTTGTGTTTTGAGTCCACTAACATGCATTGCTTGGGTTATTTGCATGATTTAGCATCATTTGATATATGATTTCAGAGCGTATTCCACTGTCATACCCTCGTGTGTATCACTCTTTCAATGCTTTGGAGGGTTATGCTTTATGCCTCAATCATGAGCCAATTGGCATGCATGCTTGCCTAAGCTTTTTTGGGCTACCATCTCGGTGTGTTTTTTGTCTTATTTTTCCATGATACAACTCTGTTTTTTGGTTGGTTAGAGCATCCCTCATTTGCTTCTTACACTTGTAGTGTAATCATGCTCATTGGCCTTGCATGCGTCATGCATTATGCCTCCTATTCTAGCTTATGTTGGCTATATTCAAGCATGTTTTTGGCATTGTTTTGACCTGCCTTGGGACTATTTTGGATCATCTTGGCCCTTTGGGGCTTGCTTGATATTGCTATGGTGCAAGTGCCTTAGTTAGTCTTGAGTCTCGAGCCCTCTAACATGCCTTGTTTGAGTTATTTGGATGATTTGGTATCATTTAACACTTGATTTCAGAGCATATTTCATTGCCACACTCTCACATTTTCCACTCCTTCAATGTGTTTGAGAGTTGTGTCTTCATGCCTTGTTTGTGAGCCAATATGTATGCATGCTTGTATAAGCTTTTGGACTCCCTTTTCAGCATGTTTTGGCTTTTGATTTGGAGCATCTTAGGTCTGTCCATAATTGGTTTAAGTCCATTGAGCATTGTATTACATGCCTCTTGTATGATGCTCTTTACTTGCTTTGATGCTTTAGCTTCCAAACTTGCCATGCGCATGTTGTTTGCATGTTGTTGAATCGCATGTTGTTTGTATGTTGTTGAATTGCATTGTGTGTATTGCATTGTGTTTGGATTGGATTTTGATCCAAACATGAGAAACGAGAGGCGTTTCATACTTGAAGTGATGAAACGCGCCTCATTTCTCGGTCGTCGACCCTCTTGATAAGCATGATAGAGGTGGAGGCCCTTACGTGTTATTTGTGTGCATTCATTGACATTGAATTGTGCAAACTTGGCTTCTCGGCCATCATGTATTGCGATGCTCAGTTGGTGGCCCCAGAGTCGAGTATCGCACTCCCTTGAGCTTGAGAAATGATAGGGAGGGTGGTTGTGCACACATATCTTGCAAATACACTACCATGCCTCTGTTTGTGCTCTATTGCAGCAAAAGGAGAAATTACAGGAAGCAGTGGCCGACCGGCCATCAAAGCTGCCGACCGGACACCAAGGCTGCTGATTAGCTATCAGAAGTGGCCGATGGCCATCAACTCTGGCCGATGGCCATCCCTTTTGGCCGACCATCCCTCAGCATGTTTCTAAGGTGGGTCAGAAACTTTTTGGAAGTTGACATAATTTTTAGAAGTACAAAAGTGTGCAAACAGAGGCATCTTGAGGCAAGGTGGTTGATTTCCGAGCGAAGCCGACCGAGCATGCATATCCCCCTCGCTTCCCGATGCCATTTGTTTAAATTGCTCAGCTAAACTAGTTCATTAGCTTAGTTATTTTGTAATTAATTGGTTAAGTGTTTAATTAATTAATTTGGTTTGTACTTAATTAACTTAGAATAGTTAGTTGATTCGATTTGTTTTGTAATAATTAATTAGCTTGTTAGTTAATTAGTTTGGTTTGTAATAATTAGTTTAATTAACGTAGCTAGTTAGCTCATTATTCGGACCCTCCATCGAGATGGCGTATTGTTGTAATAAGCATACGTGTGTGTGATGCGTGTCTTCCAGCCCCATTTCGTTCTCCCTTTTACTTATCAGCTTTCGATGGTTAGTTTAGGGCATATTTCGATTAGCATACCTTATGCTTGCATGCATGCATCTATTCATTTGTCTTGCATGCACCGGGCTCGGCGCATCATACAAACTGCATTGTATTTCGATACCAATTTGAATACATGTTATCTAGTTGCATTCACGTGACATCTTAGAATAGCCAAGCCTACTTTAATTGCATTTTTGCATGTGTTGCATTAGGCATCTTAACATAGCTAGGATCATGCATTGATTTCTAACTAGCTTATGTTTTGGGTCGGAGTACACTGTGAGTGTTTACGCTTTAGCATCTTTGCATGTGTGTAAGTGACTGCCATGATAGCATGTTTGCCATGAGGCTATGTGTTTATGTGTTTAAATGCATGAATGCCTGTGGATGAAGGCTTCATTGCTTAAATTGGAACAATTCATCAAAACGTGCGTTTTAAGCCCACTTTGCGGAGTGGCAAAATTATGTTGTTTTAAGCCCACTTAAGGGTGGCAAATCCGCGTTTTAGCCTACTTACAAGTAGCAACTTCAAACCATTTTCGAAAAACGAACATGAGATGTTTTGTTCCAAATCGAGTGATTTAGTCTATACTTGTATGCTGTTCGCATCACATAGTAAGTTAGATTAATAACCGGAATAAGAACACATGTGTTTTCAAAAACAACATATCATGTTTAGTAGAGGTCGATCCTTTGATCAGGCGAGCGGGGGTGCTCATTCAGGACTTTCCCCTCTCGTACCCAAGTTCCCGAGCTGAGGCAACTTTGGTGATGACAGACACGTGGCCTTAGGTGCGAGTCAAGGTTTCCTAAATTTCCCAAAAATAAAATATTTAGGTGGCGACTCTAAAATCTGGCAAAGCAGTCCATGTTTGGCGCTTTTTGATTAAAATCAGTTTTCCAAAACGATTTTCCAGATTTGGACTCTTTGGTGATTTATCAGTCTTGCATTGCACTTTGTGAGATTAGATTCAGAACTGTGACAGGAGTCCGAACTGTCGTAGCTAGAACTATAATTCGTGCCCTCGCGCGCAGAGCGGAGTTCGGGCAGTCTACAGCCCCTTGTTCAATGGATGGCCCGGTCAAATGTACAGAAAATTGCCCCTAGTGTCTGGCCATTGGCCACTGTTTTCAACATTATGCAGGCACATATAATAGGGATCATCAGATCCTAGAATAGTTTCCAACCAATCAGACTCATGCTTCTCTTCTGCCCCAGCATTACTCCAATCTCCTCTAAAGCAGTGACGAATTCCTCATATACACTGATCATAAATGTGTTGCCCTTTGTATGGGCACTTTCAGTTTGTTTATGAATTCTACACATGGACTTGTTTTTGAGTTTGGAGTAAACATTTGTGTATGGAATTTTGACCACGCCACTCTATTGAACTTTTGAGCAACAAACACGCTATGGTGACTCGATGAAGAGCGTTTTTGAGCGACAGACATGTTGCGGTGACTCGATGAAGAGCACAGACTGAGACAAACACCAGGTACAACACAATTGAATTCATAATTGACCTAAAAATAGAAAAAGACTCAAGGTAACTAATCATTCATAGTGTCCCTAGTTTTACTTATGTTCCCTTTAGAACTCAGTTTCTTAAAACCCGAGTTTCGATTCATGTTTGTTCAAGTTAGAGATTCTATTGATACGTTCAAGTATTGAAATAACTCCACTTGTTGATTCAAGCTAGTTCTTTCTTACCCAACGCAAGTATGATATAGACAGCAATCGGTGTAGCTCATGGATTAATGTGAAGTTGACAACGTGAATTGGGCAAGATAATTGGGTCGAGATGAATGAGATAGATATGGTTAAGACTGAACTTCACGGTGAAGTTGCCTAGTATCCCAAGAATGGGAATCAGGTCAATGTAGTTCATAGATGAGGTTTACTCTAGTATTGACACTCTTCTTTTGCGCTTTAACTTTTGCCAAAGTTGTCTCTTCGGGGTTTTCAACCTTACAAACTATATTTATTTGCTTTCTTTTTTTTCATACTCTAACTTTTGCCTAGGTCGCCCTTTTAGGTTTTCGACCTAGCGAGCCTCTCAAGGATAACGTTACAACATTTGCGGTAAATTTGTTTAATAGTCATCCTTGCCCTAACATTGGAACTGGCTTCACCTTGATTTAAGCGTGGTTCTCCATTCTTTTATACATGTCTTCTTCCTTTCTTTTGCTTCATTTTCAGAGTTAGTTTTTCTCACAATGCGGTACCTTCTTGCATTGGCTTCTCGAAATTTAGACAAAAGTTAATTTCCTCACAGTTGATTGGAATTCATTCCAATGGATGCCCCTGGCTTGATGGTTGACTTCTTTTCCTTTTCCTTTTTTCTCTTTTCCTCTTCTTCTTCTTCTTCTTCTTCTTTTTTTCCTTTTTCTTGTCCTTCTTTTTTCTTCTTTTCTTATTTTTTCCTTTCTTTCTCTTTCTTTTTGGTTTCTTTTATCCTTTTCTCTTTGAAATAATGAAAATACCAGAGGAGAAATTCTATGATTTATGAGGTCTGAAAGTCGCCTTGTGCTTACCAACATGATAGCCTAACAGAGAAGAGAATCCCCATGACAATGTAGAATACCACGCATAATTCTGAACCTATCTTCGCAAGTTTTGCAAAAGAAACAGCTTAAAATTTTTGAAATCATGAATGACTTTGCACCGATAAGTCAGAATTCACTCAAACCATTCGGGGGATCCTTCTCAATACTCGAGCTTATTAACATAATCTCATTAAAAAAACAATTTCAAAGTTTTCCCATTTAAAAAGTCTCACACGAATTACTATAGGCTTAATAAAATGATCAGAAACTTGACTCCCACTTTCTTATTATTTAAAACAACAAAGACCTGAGCGTACACGGGAGCGACTCAAAGGAGCGACGCAAGAAAAGACAAAGAAAACAAAACTCACAACACAACTATTTGCAAGACACAACACAAAACAAAATAAGCATTTCTAAGACAAAAAGGGCTTTCCTTCTCCAAGTCCATCTGCATAATTTCAAAAACAACTTCAAGTAGCCCATGGAAAGGTCCAGACCTGCCTTGAATTCAACAATAACATCCACACCCAGTAGGATTGATTTTCGACTTTCAAATCGGATCTCACAGAATGAATCTCACAATTACATTGTCTCCACACATCTTCTTGACTGAAACAATTTCTTTTTCACACCATGCCCCTAGTTCAGAAGGTCCTTCCCAAGTGCTTTCGACAATTACCCTAGCTGAGATTGAGGTTCATCATTCCAACCACCAGTGTTGGCATCTGTAGAGAGCCTACTATTGCATCAAGCTTGAACTCACCAAGATCGAGTAAACTTTCTATCTCTTCAAAGATTTTGTTCCTTTTACTCGGATCGAAATTAAAAGATTCAGGAATGAACACAATGGGTTCAGGCTTATTGGCGGGTATGATGTGTTGGCTAGGGTTATGGTTGGTTGGTGGCAAGCTATGTATGGGTTTTATGTTATGGAGTGGCAATCTATTGCTATCAAGGAGAGGGTTATTGACAGCTTTGGGATTTTCAAGTGGGGTGATGACCTTATTGTCAATTAGGTCTTGAATTTCGTGGCGAAGGTGAAAGCAACGATCAGTATGGTGACCATACTGCTGATGGAATACAGAATATTAGGTAGAGTCATGTTTAGGTGGGAGAGGATTAGGGAGAGGTCGAGAATTAAGCGGTTTGAGATACCATTTCTCCAACAGTACCTTCAATGCATAGGTTAGGCTTATATGGAGTTGGGTGAAGGTTCGTTTTTAAGAGTAGAGAATACTAGGTTTAGAAATATTAGCAAAGGGATTGGCAGGTATTGGCTGGGTATTCATGGGGTTGGGATTGGAATCAAGATAGGTGTTTCTGGTAAAGCATCCCTTTTCACGGCTTGCCCCCTGATTCAAAATACTCTCAACCTGAGCGATAAAAGTGTCATCTACAGTCTTCGCAACAACTACGAGCACTGTTTGTTCAACCCTTTGACCTTTAGAGTTTCAATAATCCATCAAAGATATGCATAGGGATCAATACTTTCCCAACCTTGTTCTTGCCACTCGTTTCAGCTTGGCCAAGGGAAGGGGTGGCTATATCAAAGCGAGGCCCATTGGTTGTTGATCTGTCATCACCCAGACTTGAGATAGATTCGGGTTGGCCCTTTTCAACTACAGCTCACCCCAAGATTAGGGAGCTTTTTGATGGGATCGAAACCCCAAATGTTAAATCTGCCACCTTTTCTTGAAGGTCTTCAATCATTCCCAACATTTCAGTAACAGTGGGTTCGGCCATTTGGCGCTCTTGGCGTACCCAAACTGGATTGGGTGCATCCATCATGCACAAGTCAATACTTTCAACAATGAACACCTTTGGCATGGGCAGATAGGCTGGGGTGATGTATATGCTAGGGTTGAAGGTAGGTGGCAATGTATGGATGAGGTAAGGTAAGGAGAAGGTACTTAGTCATGGATGGGAAGTGGGTTGGTAGTAACATTGGGTTCTTGAGATAGGGCTATCGTCTAGTTGTCAATGAGATTCTAAACCTCATGACGAAGGCGGTAACAACGATCGGTACCATGACTGCACTGCTGATGGTACGCACAGTATTTGGTGGGGTTATGTCTAGCAGGGAGTGGGTCAAGAAGTGGTTGGGGATCAGGCGGTTTGAGATACCCTCTTTTCATCAGGACTTTTAGTGCGTTGGTTAAGCTCATATAAAGGGGGTGAAAGTTCTTCCTTGAACTCAGATTGGGCTAGCTATTTGCGGGTTGGTATTGGCAAAAGGGTCGGCAGTTTTGGGAGTGACGGCAATGGTATTGATTTCAGTGGGTTTAGGAATAGTGCTCTTGGAAAACACCCTCATTATTGGTTCGCTTATTTTGGGAATAATCCCTCTGTTAAATGAACTCTCAATCTGAACCCCTAATTCATGCAAAGTTTTGAAAGTGAACAGTGGGAGTGACTATTAACTTTTGTAACATATTAGACTCAAGATTCTGCACCACTATCCGCACTTGGTCCTTCTCAGACGGTCGATCTGTCATTTGTGCTGCCTTTGTTCTCCACCTTGCAACAAATTTCACAAAAAGTTCTTCAGGATTCTGGTGGGTTACTTCGAGCTCTTGGGTGGTCATTTCAATTTGGATATCGTAAGAATATTGATTAACAAAAGCTTTAGCCAAATCTTCCCAGTTCTGCTTTACTTAATCCTCCAACTAGGCGTACCAAATGGCTGCTATACCTGACAGGGTTCTTCCATACAGAAAGAGTTTTTGAGGCTTAGTTAGACCCATCGGCTTCAGGACATCCAAGAAAAGCTAGATATGTACCATAGGATCTCCAGACCCTTCAAAACAGTCTATGTGTGGCATTTTGAATATGTCTGGGAGCCTTACGATAGCCTCAGTGTACCCATTCTCAATGTCAGGAATGGAGTTAAGTCCCTATGCCTTTTTGAATTGCTTCTTAAAGTTAGCAATTTTTAACAAGGTCGGGTTAAGCTCATTAATATCAAGGGGATAAAGCCTCTAATTAGGCTGCCTTAGGGGTCTGAAAACTCAACCTTGAGCCAACCCTTCTCAAGGATCCAGACCTTGCAAATCTTCAGTTGACGGAGGTGGATCAAAGCTTGGTTGGGGGCCCAGGATTGGATGTTTAGTAGATACCCTAGATGGGCATTACTTTTCAGTATTGGTCTCATTCTACATGGCAATTCCCTGGTTTAGGATGTTATCATGGCCAGAACTTCTTCTGGACTCCTGTCATCACGAGTTTACTGAGTTGGATGGGTGTAACCTAAGAGCCGACTAATAAGGATTTTGACGCGGTTATACTTGATGTATGTGAACTAGATTAGTCTAGACAGGCTTGACTGAATTAGGCTTTTTTAGAGTGGGTCTTTTGGCATTGGCTAGATTTTTTTTGAGTTGGCCTTTGGGGATCAAATAGACTGGGCCTTTGAGTGAGTGGGGTACTGCTCCTTCTTTGGCTCAGACAAACCTACAATTAAAAACAAATGCCCTATCAGATCGGGATACCGGATATGCTGGTCAAAACAAAGCAAGATACAATTTTTTGTCCTGGTTTTGGTCTTGTTGAAAATTCACCCATATCAAACACATACCCTTGGATTTCGACTCGAATTCTAATTCTGATATGATCCTCAAGTTTTGAAAGGAATTGCCTCAAAATTAAGACTCTCCCAGGATTGCATCACACATTTCCAAAGATTTCACATTTTGCACAAAAGTATTCAAAACATCCCTATGAGAGGTTAGGGTTTCTCTGTCCTAGTTTTTGGAGTGATCTAGGATTCACTATTTTAATCAAGCAGTTTCACACAATCCTACATTCGGGTGAGCGTCCTGTCCTAGTTTGGAATAGTCTCTATGACTTTCTACATGCAGTTAAGTCAAATGATCAAAAAGGATGCCTCGACAAGACTACCTAATATACCTTTCATACCTAACACCGAGAAGCAAAAGGAGGATCAAACGGTACAACGGTAGTTTAGATCCAAGAGTTGTGTTCCCAACATGGCAGAGCCCACGACCTGTCAGCCTTTCGACAAGCTTTCGGCAAACCGTTTAGGAATAGCATATGGAAAACACAATGACTTAAGCGCACCAATGCAAATGCAATGCAAAGAACATATAAGTATAGATAAAATTTCACATCATGCAGTTCGAGTCAAGTTCTCTATATTCTCCAGCAGAGTCACCAGAAACTGTAGCTTGACTTTTCATGCTCCATTTGGATACGACTAGCCCTACAGTTCAGACTCCCATGGTTCTGAATCTAATTCTACAAGTGCAATATAAAATAGATAAACACAAATGAGTCCTAATCCAGCAATTCTTTTGGAAAATCGATTTTGAATCAAAATGCCAAAAATGGACTGCTCTGCCAGATTACAGAGTCGCCACCTAAATGTTTTATTTTGAGAAATTTAGAAAACCCGGGACTAGTGCCAAAGGCCACTTATTCGTCATTACCAAAGTGTCTCGGCTTAGGAACTTAGGTACGAGAGGGGAAGGTCATGAATTGAGCACCCCACTCACCCGATCAAAGATCGGCCTCTACTAATCATGATGTGATTCTTATTTACATTATATGCTCTTGTTCTGATTATTAGGCTATTGTTACTGTAACACCCTCAAAATATTATATAATTCCAACATCTAACAGTTCTATATACATGATAGATAAATCACATTTTCATGCATACATCATAGTTAATATTACAAAAAGTATTTCATATAAGTTACAAATGTTTACACAAATAATAGAACGCCCTGTGGACTTATATCTTTTCAAGTTGTTACTTGGTTACACAAAAGAAGAGTTCTAACTCTTTTACAAGTAAAGCCCTCGGCTTGCATTTACATGTAACCAACAAAACAAATAACAAAGCAGAGTCTTCAACTCCTAGACTTCCCAAGCAAAGATCTTAGAGGCGGCACGTCTCTTGTACCTGAAAATGGTGTCCCAAGAAGGGTGAGCCAAAGCCCAGTAAAGATATACTAAACCCAATATGAGAAATAACTAAAACATTAACATTCGACAAATGGTTAACACTTGTGTCATGACCCGAACCCGCCCCTATGGGTTAAGGACATAACCGGCTAGTAATCAAGGGATTACCTACGGCCTCGAACCAAACAAGACATATCTCATCAGAGTAAAGGGGCCAAACGAAAGTAAATTTAAAACTTTTGTCCATAAAGCTGTGCTTACATGGCACAACATAACAATCCATATATATATATATATATCTGTTAATAACTCACATCAAAAGGATAATAACACAAAGTTCTGTATATACAAGATCATTCAAGTCTACGTCAGTCAAACCCAAAGTTTATATACAAAAGTAATCTAATGTTTTCGCCAATATAACAAAACTATATCAAAAGAACAAAAGAGGCGAAAACAAGTCTCGTGCGTAAGACGTTTGGGCTGACTCTTCAAAACCTTGACTGTTTTTCACATGTTTCACCGCGGCTGGGTTTGGACATCCCTTGGCTCACCTACATACACATGAATGAGCGTGAGCGAAAGCCCAGTGAATAATATCAAATAAGGAAGATACATGAACAATCTTTGAAATAGTTACATCAGACGACCTTGGGCCCAATTCATGTTTCTATTTAATGTATCGCTCGACTAAAGTTCTAGACATATCAAGCGGCCTCAGGCCCAATTAACTCATACCCAACGGCCTTTGACCCGTCCATTCATGTCTAACAGCCTTTGGCCCAATCGTTCGTGTCCGACGGCCTTTGGCCCAATCGTTCGTATCCGACGGCCTTTGGCCCAATCGTTCATGTCAAACGGCCTTCAGCCCAGTCAATTGTATCCAATGGCCTTTGGCCCAATCATATGGCATAACAAATATTTGTCCCCAATTCAATGTAACAAACTTATAAGACTTATATAGAAGTAAGCAATTGGACAAATAACATACTTCAGATATCTTTATTAAGATATTACTCATAGTGTTCTGCCGGTGAATTTGCCCTAGAGCTCGACCCTACACATTACATAACACATATGGGTCACAATTGATTCAATCCATTCTTAATTTATACATCCCTCTTAGGCTTCTTTCTTATTCTTTTAATTCATTCATAATGCCCAATGCATGCCCAAGAGCACTTAGAAATGAAAGAGAACGGAAAACGAAACACAGAACACCTTTACAAATTTTTTGAAACAGGGGTCCCCGCTCGAGTGTGGGTTCCACCGCTCGAGCGGACCCCATGGGTCTGCAAAAAATACTGGTTGCCTCATTTTTACGCTCGAGCTAAAAGTCACACTACATGGCTCCCCGCTCGAGCGTAAATGTCCCCGCTCGAGCGAACATGCCAAATTCTGGGTTTCCCAGAACTGTTCTTGAGGTTCAAATTCGATATTCAAAGGCTTTAAAGCTCGAATTAAGGTACCAAAAATAGGGAAACACATTATATATCTTGAGTATACAAGCAATATGAGGCCAATTGCTCAAAATCATAATCCAACCCTCAATTCATCACAACAAAACACATAGCTTCAAAATTCAATTTCAATATACATATACCCAAACTCCATAAACTCCTTGAATTATACATGCATGCTTATTTTTTACCCCAATTCCATGTTAAATGACACCAATGGTGTCTATAATCGTGAAACTCAACAAAACCATGCTTGCATGTGTGATTAAATGCTCAACTTCTCATAATCAACATATTACGTGCTAGCTTATGCAAATTCATGGCAATTTTATGCATGCATGAACATACCAACTTCAATTCAAGTTCTAGATGATCATCTAACTCGAATTCACAAAATTACAACCTCAAACTTATGAATTCATAACCAATTACTCACCTAGAAGCTCAATCTTCCAAATTATGGTTAATTCTTGAGTTTATCTTCAAGATTACCAAGCTTCTTGATCAAACCTTCAATTGCCTTCACTCTCTCTCTCTAAATTCGGTTCTCTCACTTTTTAGAGAGCTAATTTCAGCCAAATGAATTAAAAGAGAGGAATTGAGTGTGAATGAGCCTATTTATATACACACCTCTAATTAAATTCCATTAACACTAATTAGTTGATCATTATTAAATTAATTTAATCTGATTAATTAGTTCCGAATCGATTTTCAATTAAATTTCACCGTAGGTTCTAAAAATTATGCTGATCATAATGGCGCAACCAATTTCGGTTTCTGTGGCTGATAAGGCCCTCAATTTTCAATTTCTAACAGCAAGTTGAACAGATTTTTCCTACGGTGAACAGATAGAAATTCAAAATCACATATAATCATATAAATAACACTCAAATCATATTAAACACATAATCACAAGCATAATTAGGATCAATTAGCATAATACGGAATGGAGTTATCACAACTTGTAAACCAACTCACACCCTTCCCATAGCCCAACAACAATTTCATCCATGTTTCAATCCACTTCCCTTTATTTATCCAATTCAATTCCTAAATATGGTTCATTATCTAACCAAACAATTTAAATGAGACTGCAACTCAACTTATTAGCACTTCCGTCATCCACAATTCAAAATGAGACTACAACTCATGTAATTAACACTTCAATTATCACCGATTCATAATGAGACTACAACTCATGTAATTAACACTTCAATTATCACCGATTCATAATGAGACTACAACTCATGTAATTAACACTTCAATTATCACCGATTCATAATGAGACTACAACTCATGTAATTAACACTTCAATTATCACCGATTCATAATGAGACTACAACTCATGTAATTAACACTTCAATTATCACCGATTCATAATGAGACTACAACTCATGTAATTAACACTTCAATTATCACCGATTCATAATGAGACTACAACTCATGTAATTAACACTTCAATTATCACCGATTCATAATGAGACTACAACTCATGTAATTAACACTTCAATTATCACCGATTCATAATGAGACTACAACTCATGTAATTAACACTTCAATTATCACCGATTCATAATGAGACTACAACTCATGTAATTAACACTTCAATTATCACCGATTCATAATGAGACTACAACTCATGTAATTAACACTTCAATTATCACCGATTCATAATGAGACTACAACTCATGTAATTAACACTTCAATTATCACCGATTCATAATGAGACTACAACTCATGTAATTAACACTTCAATTATCACCGATTCATAATGAGACTACAACTCATGTAATTAACACTTCAATTATCACCGATTCATAATGAGACTACAACTCATGTAATTAACACTTCAATTATCACCGATTCATAATGAGACTACAACTCATGTAATTAACACTTCAATTATCACCGATTCATAATGAGACTACAACTCATGTAATTAACACTTCAATTATCACCGATTCATAATGAGACTACAACTCATGTAATTAACACTTCAATTATCACCGATTCATAATGAGACTACAACTCATGTAATTAACACTTCAATTGTCAACTTCATTCATGCACTTCAATTTATAAGGTTTCGGGACTTACACCCTAGACACTTTGGCCAACTTAATTATCTATGGAGTCCATCCCCTGTCTTCTCCCAAACAATGGAGTGCATCCCCTATCTCCTCCCAAACAAAGATACATATACAATGTATTAAAGCATATAATCACACGTATGGAGTACATCCCCTATCTTCTCCCAAGCAAAGGTACATATACAATGTATTAAAGCAAATAAGCACATATGGAGTACATCCCCTATCTTCTCCCAAACAAAGATGCATATACAATGTATTAAAGCAAATAAGCACATATGGAGTACATCCCCTATCTTCTCCCAAACAAAGATGCATATACAATGTATTAAAGCAAATAAGCACATATGGAGTACATCCCCTATCTTCTCCCAAACAAAGATGCATATACAATGTATTAAAGCAAATAAGCACATATGGAGTACATCCCCTATCTCCTCCCAAACAAGATACATATACAATGTATTAAAGCACATAATCATATACGGAGTACATCCCCTATCTCTTCCCAAACAATATACATATACAATGTATTAAACTCTTTATCTTATAACATGATCAATTAAGGCACATATTCAATGTGTTCTTCCTACTATCATAATCAATGACATATTTCAATTAATTAGTTTCAATTTACCTAATCATCATGCAGTTCTACAACAATCAAGACTATCCTCTACCGATAGCCCAAAGCAGTTATTTCTAAACAGATAAATGAATTTACCAAACAGATAAATTATCACAATTTCCATAGGTGAGTGATTTACCAAACCGACTACACCAACAAGTCCCAATTCTGTCCAATTTCATGATGTTCAAATCAATTTCATATTCCTCACAATTACCAAATTAATTAATTATGTTCAATTAGGGCATTTTTCCCATTTTCACAAACATTGATCCTAAGACCGAATCTCACCTATCAAACCCACAAAACCTCATTTTCAAGACCTCATATACATATGGAGCTTAAAAACATAAAGCCCCTCTCTAATATATCACAAATCTCAAACCCTAACTTCCCAAATCACCAAATCTCAACATTTATACAAAATGACTAATATTTATGTTAAAACTCATAAGAAGGAGTAGATCATCCCTACCTCGAAGTTAGGAGCTCAAAGGAGAAGAATGATAAAACTCAAGATGCTCCAAATCAACACTTTTTCGGATTAAAACGTAGCCCATGCAAAGCTCAAGCTTTTTAACAAATGGAGTAGGGTAGAGACACTCTAAACCAAGTGTATTTGTAGAGAGAGAGTGAGTCAGATCTAGGGTTTGGATGAAAGAGATAATGAAAAAATGATGTAAAACACGTTGCTGCGAACTGATATACTCGAGGCTCGCTGGAGCGAAGGAATGGTCGCTCGAGCGACTAGACACAAAAGAACCTCGCTCGAGCACAAAAAGCTTCGCTCGGGCGAACAACACGAAGCTTCAGGTCTGCAACTATGTTGGGGTAGGGTTTCCCTGTCCTATTTTGTCAGGAGCTAGGGCCTCAGTACGCACGCAGCTGTTTTCAAACAACCTAACATCGGGTAAGCAACCTGTCCTAACTTGGAATGGTCACTATGGATCCGAATATGCTCTAGGTCGAATGGTCGAAAAAAGT
>NW_021024516.1:1521651-1536743 GCF_004153795.1 Camellia sinensis
CGCTCGAGCGTGAGTCCAAAATCTGGAATTTCCAGATTTGAACCTCAAGCTCAAAAATAAGTTTCAATGTACCAAATTCGATCCTTTTGGGCTAATTTTCTGGAAAACACTTTAAAACTCATAGTATAACATGTTTTGAAGACCAATTTGAGAAATCAAAGCCCAAAGGTAGTTCAATTAAATCCAATTTCAAACCAATTTTCATGAACATAACTCAAACATGACATGCATGAGTTTAAACCAATTCAAAGCTTCAATTACTTGCTCAAATGAGCCTCAACTTCCAAAAACAAGATGAAAACATGGACTATAACAATAATATGAACATGCAAGAGGAATCTCATGAACATTAACTTCAAAACTCAAGAATGGCAACATGCATGCATGGATTAAGTTCTTAATTCAGCATATTAAGCAAATTTTGACTCTAATTTCCAATATAACAAGAATCAAGTAAGAACTAACTTAAAGACAAGTTTAAGAAGGTGGATTTTCTATCTTAGACCTTGAATATCAAGTGTATGAAGCTCAACTATGAAATCAACCTTCAATTTCTTTAATTCACCAAGCAATTCACAAGATGGAATTCAATTTCTCTCACTCTCTCTCTCTCTTAGTCGGTTGAGGGCTCAAGAATGGCTGAACAAATGTTTTGTTTGAATGTAATAAGGCTTCAATATGTGTTGTCTAAGTGGCCCACTAACATGGCATTATGGTAAATACTTGGACTTGTGTGCTTCAATGCTATTTAATCTAATTTAATCATACCAAATCACATTTCAAGTAAATATACCATAAAATCCCATAAATTCTAATTAGCACATAACGCTAATAAATTTATAGTTCGGCCGCCGATAAGGCCTTCAATTTGCAGTTTAAACATAACACGCGAACATATAGTTTAACAGTCGAACAGATAGAAATGCACTTAAACAGATGCGAACAATCAATCAGTTTAGGATTTCAGTCAATTCAGTCAATTATCATAATCAGTCTCAGTTTAACAGTAATCAGTGGTTTATTAGTAAACAGTGGTGAGGGTTGTCATAGAGATTATGTGCAAAATTTGGGACATATAAAATAGATGATAAAGTAATGGTAGGGGATAAAGACACTACACCTTTATGAGGAACAGAGGATAACGAACCATCAGCAAGACATATAGATTGGGTAATAGTAGTAGGAACTGACAAAGAAAGAAAGGAAAACTCATTCGTCATATGATCATTAGCCCTAGAATCTAGAACCTATGAGGGACTAGAAAATCGAACATGGAAAGCAATAGAAGTACCTGCTGTAAGGGTGGCAGCAGTGGTAAATGATAGGCTAAGAGGACTAACAGTAAGAGAGTTAAGCAGAGCCTGAAACTAACCAATCTGAGTCTGTAACTCCTGTAAATTAAGGAGATGATGAGACCCAGAAACACGAATAGTGGAATCCACTAGAGCCACAGTGCGAGGGTTGCCAGTACCACGAAGGGAGCAGCTCCAAGTGGCAAAATTTTTTCCATTCAACACCACACTTGTAATACGATGAACATGAGTGTGATAAGAAAAAGAAAAATCAGAACTAATTGGAACAGGCTTGGTGGGTATATCAACGAAGGATGTATCAGTCATGGTAGAAGAAGAGGGGCTAAAAAACACGCAAAGATAGCAACACAGTCCAAGAAAAAATAAGAAGTTGGAAAAAAACTCAACGGCTTATCTAAATAGATGTTACTGAATAAATCTAGTGACCCAAAAGAATAAAAGGACAGACAAATAGGCTTAACACATCAGTCCAATCACCCCAAGAAGGGAAAAAAAAACAGCCACAGACCACCTAAAGAGGCAGCCAAAGCACATAAGACTATAATCAAGTCCGGTCAGCAACAGCTAGAGCCTCGGTAGGGACAAAGATGAGGGGCTGCAGAGGCTGGGTTGAGGCTGGGCTAAGGCTGTCGAAGGGAGAAAATGAGTTGGAAAGGATTGTCGGAGGTTAGAGAAAAGAAAAGAGGCAGTCGGTGGTGATGGGTGGTTGAGAGAGAGACAGCCAGGGAGGCTCTAATACCAAAAAGAATGAAAAGAATTATTTAGTTTACCAATCAATGAGGCAGAGGCGATGTATATATAATATATTCATGATACAATTTAAAAAATAATATACATAAGGTAAGATTCTTATAATCAACATAATTTGTCACGCCCCAAGCTCTGTGACAACGCCGCACACTCATATAAGTGAGCATGCAAGGCTAAGAATCTAATCACATAACCCACAAAATAAAATACTCAAATTAAATCCTTAATTGTCATAATGCCAAAATCCATAAAAATAAATAGTTCTCATATGAAAATGTCCACCAAGTCCACTAATTTAATCCACTAACAAAACAATAATCCAAGTACTTAAATCATGGCCCAAGTTCCCGAGCTGAGGTAACTTTGGTGATGACGGACACGTGGCCTTAGGCAAACGAGTCAGGGTTTCCTAAATTTTTCCAAAATAAAATATTTAGGTGGCGACTCTGTATCTGGCAAAGCAGTCCATGTTTGGCACTTCTTTCAAAATCTGTTTTCTCAAAACGATTTGCCGGATTTGGACTCTTTGGTTCAAATTTAGAACTGTGACAATTTGAGAGTCCGAGCTGTAGTGACCCCAATACGAACAGAACGAAGGGGGGGGACTCGCCCTCCCGGGGCGTTCGGGGATGTCTACAATATGTATGTTGTTTGGGGGGAGATAGGGGATTTACTCTTAAACCGAATTTGGGAGGAGATAGAGAATGGACTCCAGTGATAACTAAGTTGGCTAGAGTGTCCAGGGTGAAAGTCCTGAAATCCTAATTGCGTTTGCATAACGTAGATAATTGAAGTATTGAAGTGTTGTTAATATGAGTTATAGTCTCATTTGAAGTGATTTATGATCGAAGTATTGTTGACATGAATTGTAGTCTCGTTATGAACTGTCTGGATAATGAAACGGAAGGAAATGGAAAAATATTTGTGAATATGAATTGGCTATGAAAGAGATGCACGTTTGTTTATATGAGTTAAACATTTATCAAATGCTAATATTTTAGTTATTACTCATATTATGTTTAGCATATCTCTACTGGGCATTGGCTCACCCTATATGGGACATCATTTTCAGGTGCAGGTGATATGCACCTCCAAGGTCTTAGCTTGGAAGGTCCTTGGGAGTTGAAGACTCTTTTGGTTGTTTTGTAATTTTTGGTGTTACATGTAAATTCAAGCCAATGACTTATTTTGTATAAAGAGTTAGAACTTTTCTTTTGTTGAACCCAAGTGTTGACTTGGAAAGTTGTAAGCCCGTAGGGCATTTATTTTTGTTGTCAACATGTAATACTTTCTGTAAGAATACTCTGATGTATGGAATATGATATCTCTTTCTTGTATCATGAATGTATGATTTATAGATTTATTTTGAGGGCGTTACATTACTTTTTACGTCGGTATTTATTTTATTAATTACAAATAGAGTTCTATACAAACTCAAACTAATTTAAATTAGACTAGCTTTACATATTTTATATGAAGTCTATTTGACAAATATTTTTTTTTATATATTTTTCATCATGAATTGAGATAATTCACAAACTCAATACTAATTTTGCATTTTATGTTTTTTTTCTTAATTCCTTCAAAAAAAAAAAAAATAATAATAATAATAAAATAACGTAGCAGTTTAAATCTAGTGAATCGATCTTTATTTGGTATTGAAAAATGGTTGAGAACATTAAAAATGGTGCTCTAATAGCACCACGAATAATGTGAAAATGGCACCCTCTATGCTTTTTTTTTTTATTTTTTTGACATTCCCAATATATTAATATTATTAATAATCTTTTTTTTAGTGGTATAAATTATCAGCAATGCTACGTATCATGAAATTTTTTCATAAAAATAATTATAAAAGTTTTATGACCCTTGGATTACTCTTAGAATAAAACATCATACACTAATTAAGATAATCTAAAGATCATAAATCCTTTATGATCATTTTCATAAATTTTTTTTTTATAATCCCCAACTTTTCTCATTATTATTGTTTGGCATTTATGAGATAAGTGGAATTCTCTATTATTGTCAAATCCAGACCATCATTGATTCACATTCACCCCGGACCAGAAGATAATTGGGCAGGCGTGCGGATTCATTTCACAAATTCCTCGTGGGATTGAGTTATTCTAGACATTGGGGATTATTAACATACTTTTTAATTTTTTAATTAAATATTAGACTATTCATTTAAAAAATATATTTTAAAACTCTAATTCTTAAATTTTAAAGTTAGTTCTAATGAGTTGACGGTGAGTCCTATCCACTGTGATATGGTGTGTTTGGTCTTAATTCTGTGATATGATGTGTTTGATCTTAATTTATTTTTTTTTCTTCTCCTTACCATGTTATTAGTACTTTATTAAAATATCAAAATTAATATTCTGAATCATTATTGTTCATTTTATTAGACATGAAATTTAATCCCACCAAATAAATACACGGAGTGTAATGTGTATTATTACCACTTAGTACACTGCTTCAATTAAGCCTCCGTTTGGGAAGTGGGTTGACTTTTTGGCTTTTTTGCTTTTTTGACTATATGAGCCTGGGCTCAAAAGCTTGGTTTGGGAAGGGTTTTTGGCTTTTTGACTTTTTTGATTTTTTTGTGAGAGAAGAGTGTAATGATTATGGGGTTGGATGGGATGTTTTATCTGTTGTGGCTCATGAGCCTATTCTGTCTTTTATGGCTCATTGAGCCAAAAAAGCCCAATGAGCCCTTGCCAAACCAACCCTAAATGTACTACAATCTAATGCGCAAACAACATATTAGAAGAGTACTTGGATTTAATAATGAGAAAATTATGACATTACTCTTTGTACTTTAATTCTTGTGTAATTTTAATCCTTATAATTTTAATTGGTTCAATTTTGATCATAATTTTTTTACTTTGTTTCAAATTGGTTTAATTGATTCCAATTATTAGTATTTTTATGAAACATATCTCATGATTTTAGGGATAAAATTATAAACTTAATCACTTCAGTGACTTAGTTTCAATCAACTTAGCGATTATTTTTTATCAAAAGTTCTAACAACGTTATCAATTAGATTAAATTGAGGAAAAATCTAAAAAATAATAGTAAAAATTGAATCAATAAAAACTGTAAGAACCAAAATAACACAAACAACAAAATATAGGGACAACCTGTACAATTTGTCCTTCAATATTGAAAATGAATTTACATTAGTTTTGTTCTTTGCTTCAAATTACAAATTTGCCTATAGAAATTTCAAAATCCCAAGAATGACCCCAACTTGTAAAAAAATATTAAGCAACAAAAACTTATGTCTACGTTTGGGAAGAAAATTTTGGGACTTTTTTGGCTATTTTAGCCACAAAAGACAAAATAGGCTAATTTAGCCACAAAAAACAAAACATCACATCCAACCCATAATCATTACACTCTTCTCTCACAAAAAAAGTTAAAAAAGCCAAAAAGCCATTCCCAAACCAAGTTTTTTAGCCCAGACTAAAATAGTCAAAAAGGCAAAAAAGTCAAAAAGACAACCCACTTCCCAAACATAGGCGAAATAATTATATTTTAAAAAAATCAGGGTAACACAATTCAATTGCATTTTGAAGGCAAAATTAGATATCTCAAGTGATTTATTTACATTTGCATATGAAAACAGGGTATTATCCCTTAAGTATGATCATAATAGCAAATGATGAAGTATATGATTAGAAATTAAAATTTTTTTAATTGTGACCACACTAATGATCAAGGAGCATAATTACAGATAGGCAACTTTAAAGTATCAAACAAACGTTCATGGAATGGAATAAGGATGATTAAGTGACCACACGAAGGCCTCGTTTGGGAACAGAATAATTTAGTAATTTTTTAGTTATTTGGCTAAAATATGAGCTAAAAAAAACTAGTATGTTTGGGATTACTTTTTGATTTTTTACGAAAAAATGTGCAAAAAGTAGAGAGAAAAGAGAATCTTTGAATTTTTGGTACGGGTTGTTGGCTTTTTGACTAATTTAGTAATTTTTTAACTTTTTGGTTAAAAAATTTGATTGCCAAACGAGGCCTAAATGATTAAGGAGCATAATTATATATATATATATATAGGTAACTTTAAAGTATCGAACAAATGTACATCACTGAATAAGGATGTGGGTTAGCAAAATTCACACATCGCCGAATGCTAAATATTTTTGTTTCGTGTCTTCAAATAGTTAGGATATTAAAAAATAATTATAAATAAATGGTAAACTTTATAGATATTAATAATTAAAATTATAAAAATTTTCATGAATTTGTAATTAACTTATGAAATTACCACTTAATAATAATTTTCGCCTTAAAAAACTCATTTTTTGTTCTATTGCCCCATTCTGTCGATGTTAACTTTGATCTCTATAAATACATAAAATTGATAATTGTGTTATTGAACATCACGTTTATGTAACTGACATATTTGGAATAATTGTATAGGGTAAATTACAAATATATTTTTGAGATTTGATTAAAATATAAATTGTTTCTTGTAGTTTTGAAATTACATTCCACCTCTTGAGGTTTCTAATTTCATAATAAATCGTCCATTTTATTAATAAATTATAAAGTCAATTAACAGTTTTTAATGATACTACAAATATGTTTTAATTAATAATTTAGGTGATTTTATTATTGTATAAGAGAGTAATTATAAATTTTATTTTTTAATTAATTTTATTAAATAAAAAATATTAATAAGAAGGTATTTACAATTTTTTAAATTAAAAGAAACAATCTGTACTTTAAACAAATCACAGAAAGTATTTGTAATTTATCTGATTATATATTGTATATTATCTCCTTTAAGGGTGTGTTTTTATATAGGAGAAATGATTACATGTGAGTTGGAACTTCATACGCCACCAAAGCCAGTAAGGATTATGGAACTTTTTTTAAACATGTTTCACAGAAGCTTTATGACAATTATTCACTCCGTCTCATTTTATTAGTTCATCATTTTATTTTTTTGTTGTCTCAAAATATATGTCTATTTTTAAAAAGTTAAAATTTTAAATTTAAAAGTTTCTAAAATTGTCATTTATAAATAATAATAAATAAATTTAAAAATACAAATAGAAGGAAATTAGTACTTTAAAATTTAAATTAAAGCGTAATGATTGCTAGTCTCCTCAAAAAGTAAAAAAATTTTAGCAGAGATTATTAAAATGGGATGGAGGGAATATAATTCTTAATGTACAAACTTTTTTATTTTTATTTTTGTTTGTTAAATAGGATGTCCAGGTGATAAATCTAAATTTAGATTTTCTTTGTCTAAAAGTTCTCGCACAAAAATACTATATTCATAAGGACAAACTTTTACGAAATGACCAAACTACCCTTTTCTCTATTTGTCGTAGCGGGAGTCACTCTTATTGCCAATGCATACGATTCCTCATTATCTATACAAATTTGTTTCTCTCTTTCTATTCAACAAATCCACATATCTCTCTCTCTCTCTCTCTCCCCTCATCTTTTTCTCTAGGGTTAAGGTTTCGCACCACCGCGAAGGCCACTCTCATTACCACCTCCGTCCCTCTTCCTTCTCCGACCTCTTCACCACCACCTTTGTCGGCGATAGCAGATCTGGATTGAGAAGCCATTTTTTTTCTCTATTTTTTATATTGGATCTCGATCAATGGCATATCTCGATTGGAACTGATTCTCATCAGAGGAAGATAGTAGTGAAGGCCAAAACGAAAGTCTCTTAGAGGAACAATCGAGGAGGCCTTAAAGAAATTGAATCTCATCGGGCTCAATCTATATCCTGTGGAACTTGAACGGCGGTATATTCCAATATATGCCTCCAACGTCCTCAACATCATCTCTGCCAATGCCGCCACCATCGTCAGTAGTGGGTAGTTCGAGTTTAAAGGATAAAATTGGGAAGAGATTAGGGTTAGGGTTAGGGTTAGGGTTAGGGTTAGAGAAGGACAAAGAGGTTTCAAGGGTTTTGTGTTTGATAGGAAGATCAGAAGCAAAGGCTTTAATGGAGGTGTAATGGTGGTGGTGGTGGTGATGATGATGAGATTGGGAGATGAAGGTAGGGTTTAGGGTGGAGTCCATGGCTATGAAAAGAGGCCTTTGTGTTCGAGTCTCTCTGTTTGTGTTTTGGGACCAACCAAAGTTTACTGTTCTTGTTTATTTCATTATTATTTTTGATGTGATGATCAAATTGTTGGAAAAATAATTGTTTTTTGGTGACTTTAATGCAATATTAAAGTAGGTGCCAATCCTCAATGGAGGTGGAGTAAAGTGGGTTTAGATTCTTTGTAATGAAATCTTTACACCACAAAAAGAATGATAAAAAACCATTAAGGTTTGAATGAAAAATTGACTCATTAAGTTGGCCTCATAAAAGAGGTGTTGAGAAAGGTGTAAAACCTTATATCTTGCATTGATTGTAGGGGAGAGTATTGATAGGTATTTAAATCTCATTTTTTTGCATAAGGGTGTAAGCCCTTTGGGGCATCCAAATTTTCTGAAGGAAATGAGTTATGGATGCTTCAAGGATGGACTTGGGCCAAGACTATGGTCCAAGTTGGTTATGTACTACAACCAAAAAAGGTTTTTAAGGTGCGCATTGCATGCCGTAAAAACCCTTCTACGACGTGCAACGTAACGTTATATTATGACTAGTCATGAAAAATCATTCACTTTCAACAACATGCCATAGTGCACTGTTAAAAACTATAGACCCACTACTTTAGCTTGAGCTGCTTGAAGATCTAGTATTTTGCTTTTTGTTCGTAAAGAATGGACAGTTCTTTCGAAAATTAGACCTAGATCTTTTGCTTTTCCATTCTGTTGTTGGTGCCTTGGCTTGTTTCATTGTTGCTATTGTGGTTTCCGTCATTATTGCTCTGTTCAAAACTTCCACATAAGTAGGCAATTTCAAGACGCTTACTCAGTCAAACACTTCTAGATCCAGTCCGCCTTCAAATTTTCATGCCTTCTTATAATCAGTATCCATCATATGTGGAGCAAATCGAGCCAACTCAGTAAATTTAGCCTCATACTCAGCTACAGACATCCTGCCTTGTTTAGGTTCTTGGAATTCAGAAACTTTCCGATCTCGGAAACACAGAGGGAAGTATTTATCGTAGAAAAACACATTAAATTGTGCACACGTCATATTTCCATTACTATTTCGGATTAGCAACCACCACCTCCGGGCTTCATCTTTCAGAGTATAGGTGGTCAGAAGGACTTTCTGAATCTCAGAACAAGAGAATACTTCAAATAGTTTTTTCATTTCGAGTAAGGTATATTAGTTTTTGGTAATTTGAGGATAGCTTTACACTTTTGTGCTTCATTGTGCCTTAAGGATCTATATACCAAATTTGATTGCATTATTTTTAGTGGGATAGTCTGGTAATGTGTTAAGGTGCACTATTTTCCGAAGGTCACTACTCTTTATCCATGATTAGGTCTATCTATTATGATCTAAAGAAGCATGGACATAGACACTTGACACGTGACAAATATACAACATGATTCGGATTTGCCAACACAACAATCTTAAAAAAAGCGAGGCACGACATGTCGATGGACGCGTGAAAAAGACATTTTTATATATTTTATATGCCATATATATTACAATATTCATGAATTTCGAAAATACTAAGTTAATATTGAGTTTTATTTTTTTTCATTTTTATTGGATATGTTTTTATTTAATAATAAACTATTTGTTTATTTATTTATTTTTTTGTTTGCAATATTTTTTTTCCACGCATCATCCTTTGAAATGATGGGCTTGATGATATCCAAATCTGAGTAGCAAAAAACTTCTACTTAGGTGACGTTTCTTATTGAGAAATGTGTTTCTATGCTCCCAAGTAAGAAACTCCCTTCCATCAAGGAAGAAACTTGCTCTCAACTGAGATAGAAACGAAAAACATAAAAATATCAAAGAACAAAAGAAAAACAACTTAAACTAATGATAGTACTTTCTATTTATATAATATGTATATTCGTACTTGACAAAAACAATTTATAATTGACATCAATCACAAATTCTTATTCATATTTTATGTCTACGTAGAAAATTAATTGTTATAATATATTTATGCGTTTAATATATGAAATATATATACGCTTCCGTAGGCATTCCCAACCTTAGAAACTTCTATATGCTCTCTCCCACCTGCCCCCGCTTTGTGCAACTAAGATCCAAATACAAAGCCTTGCATAATGAATTGGATCGATGGAAATGTAGAATAAAACACCCAACAAATCCCATAACAGGTGTACAACATACCAACAAAAAAGAGAGTATTACAGCCTAGCCCATTTGGTGAGATGTAAAGGTTACAAACCCTAATAAAAAAGTAAAGATTTGTTGAAGAAGACTAAGCTGAACTTAGGTAAGTACGTTTCTTTTTCTTTTGCCTATTCTCTTTTTAACATTAATTGTGGTTATGCTGGCATGATTAGTTCTACTTTTTCTTTGAATCGTAGATCTAGGGTTCCTGTAGGCTACATAAACAATTTTAGTGATTTTTTTTTTTTTTTCAGTTTTCTTCGCAAATTTTACTTTTTAGATGCATTTACGATTAGGGTTATTTACATGAAAACCTTCTAAACTATTGAAAAATATCACTTTGGCCCCCTAAATCATAAAAACGTACAAATTGACCCCTAAACTATTGAGAAATATCACTCTCTCATAAACTATAAAACTATACAAATGCATCCCCAAACTATAAAAGCGTATCAGTTAGACCCCCTAATGGAAGGGATCAAAGTGAAACACGCTGTAGACACCCCATTTTTGACCGACCTTAAGACTCAGACATTACCGATTGAGCGCTCGGTGACGTTGCATATCATGCTCGTTCAGAAGTCTCAGAGTCGCGGCTGCAAGCCCTGCCTCCGGACTCCCGAACCCTCTTCTGTGCCTTGCCTCGGTTTGCGAACCAGACTCGATTTTCTCTGTTTCTTTTCCTGAGGGAAGGGAGAGGTCCCGTAGACCATCTCTCAGTGGCCGTGGGTTACGTTTTGTGGCCGTAGGTCATTTTGCCCATTTTGGAGTCCGATTTCTGGTTTTTCGGGACCGTTGGCCGTATGCCTCAGTTCGGGACCGCCTAACCATCTCCGTTTGCTCCAGTTTTTGGCATACATCTTGTTTGCTCCCTTTTGAGGGACACTGGGGTCTCAGAAACCCACTTCGTGGCCGAATGCCACTTTCGGTGCTTAAACAGCCCATTTTCGGGACCCCGAACTGCGTGTTTTGGCCCCCGAGCATCCGTTTTGTATCGGTTTTTGTTCATTTTTTGCAGGTACCTCTGTTTTATCACCAGGAAGGTCACTGGAGGGTGGGAGGCCAGCAATTATCTTAGCAACCAGTTATATTCCATTTTCACCCTCCAGCGCCCGTTTTTCTAACTTCCGAGCCAATGTTGAACACCTTGGGGCCACTTCCTTCAACCCCAAACCACATATTTGTGATGTACACACATGGGAGGACACCAAAAGTTGGTGGGAGGCCAGCAATTTTGCCGAAAAGCCAACTTCGTTTTGGTCAAAAGTGGTTCAGCATGAATCCGGGAAGGAGAAAAATCTGCGCGGCTTCACCGAAACGGGCGTAACTCTTTGCACAAGAGGAATTAAGATATGAGGCCACCACCATTGGAAAGCTTACTTCCGGGGCTTCATTTTGCACTCAAGAATCTCCCAAGTCCAAGTCCGGGGGGGGGGAGATGTGGTTGGTTGAAGTCTGGTTGGACCGAATCTGCGCGGCTTCACGGAAAAGGGCATAACTTTTTCTACAAGAGGAATTTTAATGCAAGGTGGAAAGCTAACTTCTGAGGCTTCATCCTAGGGGGTAGCCGGCCACTTTTTTCCTTTGACCTAGCTGGCCGGCTAGGGGAAGTGGCCGGCCGGCCTGCTTCTTCAGGTTGAGTACATTCCAGCTGTGCCTTGGTTTTCCCCCAAAAATATCTACATCCGGGGGACCGTTTTGGAGGAGAAAAAGGCCTCATTTTCCCTCCACTTTGGCTAGACTCTTCTCTTCATCTCTTATCCATATAGAGAGCCTCCCAACTCTAGAGAAAGGGTTACAAGAATTGGTTTGAGCATATACATACATATCACTCCATTTCCTTCAAGTTTTGGCTCCATTTCTTCATCATCTTCAAGCTCTACCATCACCACTCCATTCCAGCAGCAAAGGAAGGGATTCCAGCAGCTTAGAGTCATCAAATCTGGTCCAAGAAGCAACAAAAGCATTGGTCTTCAAGGGTAAGTCCACTTTCCCTCTTTTCTAGCTCATTTTTGTACCATTCCTCTAGCCATCTTGCTTACTGTTTTAGGCTCCGACCCTAACTGAAACTAGGCCTATTTTGAGCTATTATACATGTTTGATGAAGGGCTCAACCCTCTTTGAGAACCCTATCTCACACTTGTTTCAATATCTCTTTGTATGTCAATATTCTTGCATGCTTCACTAGCCTATCTTTTTTTTTATTTTTGGACCATGATCAGAACTGAAAGTGGCCCTATTTTGACCTTCTTAACATGTTTTATTAAGGGTCTTTGCTTGTTTGGTGAATGATTTGTATACTTCATGTTATAGCATCTTTTGAGCCTGAATCTTGCACCAAATTTTGAGCATGTTTATATACTGATTTTGGGGCTGCCATAAACTGTAAATAGCCATATTTTTGGTCCCTCTTCAGTATTGTAGAAGAGTCTTTTTCTGTTTGAGCTTTGCATCTACCACTTCCTTCTTTGGCCATCTTTTGGCCCATTTTCTTGCATAAGAGCTTAGCCATACCTATGTTTGTTTTTGGGTTTTTTACAGTTCTGAAAAATGTCATATTTTGGCCCCCTCTTAAATTTTGTTGAAGGGCCCTAACCTGTTTGGGGTCATCAACTGTGAGTTGCTTCATTATCTCATATTTAGGGCCATTTTTGCATGCTAGTTTTGCCATATTTGTGCTTACTATCTGGCCATGTTTTGAACTGTAAAAGTGCTAATTTTGGGGCTGCCTTGCTACTGTCTATTCATTGCATGTCCATATTGTGCATGTTTGGTATAGTTATGGGCCATTTCGGGTGCCAAAATTCATATTTCGGGACTTTTCCATGCATCGGGTGTACTTTCGCCTCATTTCGGGGATGTTTTCCCCCACATTTCAGTGCTGAAATCCCATTAGCATCTTTGCATATCATTTTCCATGCTATTGCATTGCGCATGCCATTGCCTCGGTTTGCGTGCCCGTGCGCACGCATTTCGAGGCACTTCATTTTCATCCATCGGCCTCTTATGTGAGTGTGGCTGAGGCTCTCTCATGTTAGTATAAGTCCATGTTGCATCCTGTATGCCATTTTAGCCGTATTGCGTTGCGTATGCCATTGCCTCGGTTTGCGTGCCCGTATGCACGCATTTTGAGGCACTTCATTTTCATCCATCGGCCTCTTATGTGAGTGTGGCTGAGGCTCTCTCATGTTAGTATAAGTCCATGTTGCATTCTATATGCCATTTCAGCCATATTGCATTGCGTATGCCACCGTCTCAGTTTGCGTGCCCGCGTGCACGCATTTCGAGGCATCTCATTTTCACAGCATAGTGCATACTAGGTCGTATCTTAGATCGCATTCATGCATTTCCTCGGTTTGCATGCCCATGTGCACGCATTTCGAGGCATCTCTTTTTCATAACATTGTGTATGTTAGGATTGTATCTTAGTTGCATTTCATGCATGTCATGCACATTGCATCGTGTTTGGGATAGCAATTAGCCTGGGCACGGGAAACGAGGCGCATTTTGTACTCCGAATGACGGAACGTGTCTCAATTCCCCAGTCACCGACACTCCGGATCATCCATGATGGAGTTAGGTTTTGTTGTGTTTTCATATGCATTCATCCTATATTGAATTGTGCAATTCGACTCCTCGGCCATCATGCCTCGGTATGCGTGATTGGTGGTACAAGGATCGAGGCATGCATATATCTGTGCAAATACATTGCTATGCCCCTTTCCTGCTCTCTGTTGCAGCAAAATAAAGAATCAGTAACTTTTCGGAGCTTGGCACGCTTTCCAAGAATAACTGCTAAACAGAGGCTAATTGGGGCATCCCGGTGGATTTCCGCGCAAGACAACCCGGACATGCATCATCCATCAGAAGCAAGGCAGTCCCTGGCTTGCATGCCAGTTTTATTAATTTTCTTAGTTAGTTTGTTAATTAATTAGGAATCTGTAATATTTGGACTGTAACATTTGGACTGTAATATTCTTTTATTTGGGGACTGTATTATTTATTCGGACCCTCTGCGCGAGGGCACAACTGTAATAATTGTGCGTGTGTGTGTTGTATGTCTTCCAACTCCACGTCTTTCTCCCTTTTATTTATCCGCTTATGATGGTTAGATTAGGGCATGTTTCAATTAGCATACAGTATGATAGCATGTTTGCATTCATTCATCTGTATTGCATGCACCGGGCTCGGCGCACCATACTAACTGCATTGTATTTTCAATTCCAAATTGAATACATGTTAGCTGTAGCATTCCATATGCCATGTTTAGAATAGCCGAGCCTGCTATAGTTGCATTTTGCATGTGTTGCATTAAGCATTTCTGTATAGTTAGGATCATGCATGGATTTCTAACTTAGTTTCTGTTTTGGCTTGGAGTACTCGGTAAGTTTATGCTTTGGCATCCTTGCATGCGTGTGAGTGACTGCCATGAATAGCATGCTTGCCATGAGGCTATTTGCTTATGTGATATATCTGCCTAAATGCCTGTGGGTGAAGGTTGGGTTATTTGAGTTGGAGCAATTCATTAAATGCGAGTTTTAAGCCCACTAGATAGTGGCAAAACCATCTTTTCTAAGCCCACCCGAGGGTGGCAAAATCTGCATTCTAAGCCTACTTGCGAGTAGCAAACCATCTTTCAAAAAAAAACAAACATGCAATGTTTCGTTCCAATTCAGGCGACCCAGTCTATACTTGTATGCTGTGCGCATCACATAGTAAATCTAGGCTAATAACCAGAATAAGAACACACAATG
>NW_021024517.1:0-17818 GCF_004153795.1 Camellia sinensis
TATAATGGGTTTATTTTGAGGGCGTTACATTACAACAAATATCACAACAGAATAAGAGTCAAACTACTCTTCTTCAAACATCTCCACGCCCTTAGCTTGGCAGGGTCACCATATTTTTACCTGCACCAATTCCCATAGGGGTGAGCATAAAGCCCAGTAGAGATTCCTCACAAAGTATATACAGTTATGCCAATACCATCAATGTAAAAAAAAAACATATGTAATGCCATGCAAGTGCCCATATTGAAGGAAAATTTTATTTCAATGCACTATTTCAAAATCACCATGTTCTCAATAATGTTATGCAATCTCATCGATTTCAAACTTTCAATATTTAAATCAACAGGGGCGGTAAATACGACACTGGTAATTCTTAGGTTGGTGTCTGCAAGTAGACTCTACGAGTAATACCAAACTGTCATTTTTACCGGTATTAACCGGAAGGCTCGACACCTATCCGCACAGTTTTCTGGTCTTTCACCAAGGACTCTCAGGCCAACTTAACAAAGTTCATCTACACCCCCTATCCGGACTTACCACGTATTTACCCCATTTACATTACCATAGTTCTCATTACAAAATCATTTTCTGTCATGAATGTAAATTCTTTCGATTTAGAACCACAGTGCCCAATAATAAATGAAATAATATGCAATGCAATAATTCCCATAATTCATAACATTTCTTCATGTTCAAAATCTCTACGATAATGCCATATTCACAATATCCCATTTCTTTCCTTCATTGTCCTTCACAAGTCACCCATAAACCATCCATTCATACCACAATTCCCTCATTTCACAAATCATAGCAACATAGTCTCATCAAGGACTACATATGAAATTTTCAAAACAATTCCTCCATCTCAATATATATATAAAAGATTACCATTCTTGCAAACACATTATGAAATTTATACTCAATCAACTTCTATTCAAAGATAGGAAAGAATTTTATGAACGTCTTCCAATTTCTTCAAAAATCCCTAAATTTCTAGGGTTTTCACCAAAAACCAGACATTTCCCATCCCCATAAAGAAATCCCAATAAATCATCCTCTTGAGTACAATAACTAAACAAGCCCACTAGTATTTAGTAAAATGATTTGGGATTAAACCCATTGTAGACGTCCCCGAACGTCCCGAGAAAAATCCCGTTTTGTTCATTGGGCTCACTACAGTTCGGACTCAAATGTCACAGTTCTTAATCTGATCTCGCAAAGTGCAATACGAGATTGATAAATCACCAAAGAGTCCAAATCTGGCAGATCGTTTTGAAAAACACTGTTTTTTAGAAAGAAGTGCCAAACATGGACTGCTTTGCCAGATACAAAGTCGCCACCTAAATATTTTATTTTGGGGGAATTTAAGAAACCCTGACTCGTGCCTAAGGCCACGTGTCCGTCATCGCCAAAGTTGCCTCGGCTCGGGAACTTGGGTACGATTGGGGAAGGTCATGCAATGAGCACCCCTGCTCGCCCGATCAAAGATCGGCCACTACTAAACATGATATCTTGTTTTTGAAAACATATGTGCTCTTATTCCGATTTATTAGCCTAGAATTGCTACGTGATGCGCACAGTATACAAGTATAGACTAGCACTACAAGAAATTGCATTTTTCGCAACGCAACAAAATATGTTGCTAAAAGGAAAAATTCGTTGGCAAAGAGTTTTGCCGACACACAAAGCTACGTTGGCAACCCGTAGGCAAAAGTGAGTTGGCAAAAGTTTTTACCGATGAAATTATCATTGCTTTGGTAAAAGTAATACCTTTAGCGACGAACATAGTCGTCGCTAAAAGCCTCCATCCATCGTCGGTAATTTACCTTGCGTTGGTAAAAGTCATTCAAATATGATGATTGTGTGGCACTTTTCGCGACACAAATCTGCATTGGCAAAAAATATACTTTTAGCAACAACATATGCATCGGCAAAAGTAAACTTTTGGCGACACATTTACGTCGGTAAATGTTGCCATTTGCCGACGATTTGTTTGTCGCTAAAGCTTTACTTTTGGCAACGACAAATTAGCATTGGCAAAAAATACACTTCTACCAACACAATATGAGTGGGGAAAAGTAACTTTTAGCGACACATTTACGTCGGTAAATGTTGCCATTTGCCAACGATTTGGTTGTCGATAAAGCTTTAGTTTTGGCAACGACAAATTGGCATTGGCAAAAAAAACACTTTTAGCAACACAATATGAGTAGGCAAAAATAAACTTTTAGCTACACATTTACCGACTAATTATTTATCGAGAAAGCTTCATTTTTAACAACGACAAATTTGCAACGGCAAAAATAATTGAAACTCATTTATAATTTTTTAAAAAATTTACAGATTTACAAGAGGCATCCCTCAGGCACCACTATAACAAACTAATAACATGGATATGAAATCACACAAAATACCCCCTCCATACCCTTCCATCCAAAACACCAGCAGTTGCCCGAAATTACACCTAATGACAACCCCCATTAATGAAAACCTGATCTATTACAGATTGGACAAAAAGTCCTGCACCCTTCCAAACATCAACAACACCGCAGCACCTCATCGTAACAATCACCATCACAGCAGCATCACCACAGCATCTCAGCAACAACAGCAACATCACAGCAGCACCAGAAGAATAGCAAATTAGTATAGCAGATCAGCAAACTGATGCAACAGAGATCATCACCAGTTCAGAAAACCATTTCAACTCAACAACCCAAACAAAATCATATAACCAAATCAGAATTGACGCAGCAATTAACCTTATTTACCAGAACAGTCAGAAAACAAATCAAACAAAACCAGCAACAAAACTATACAAAATGCTCAGAAATCAGTTTACCATGTTTGTCATCCATCAATTGTTCAAACAGCCCTCAAAACTATACAATTCTTAGTAACTTTTAAGCCATCAGGTTAACAGAAGTCAAGTAAAAATTCAAACTAATTCACTGGCTGTCATGTTTACACTAGGAGAGTGAGTCATATAAAAACACTCAATTCAAGTACACCACAATGTTTACCAAGCTAACCTTATACCAATGCACTGGAAACAGTAAAAGTAACTAAGCATTGAGATTGTCCATACACCACAATGTTCACTGATGGCTCTCTTCATTGCTTTAGAATGTGACCAGGTTTTCAAAGTAGTCAGTCAATCCAGTGTTACATATGAGTGACAAGCAGCAGCAGCAGATTCCACTTTTGACTGACCAATATATGCTTCAGTATGGAAAATATATTATACTAAACCAAGCCAAATTAAAACTCTTTTAATAAATCAATTTGGTCCCACACTCCAATAAGGAGGTATACCCAACACAACTAATGCATGTGGTTCTCCTCTAACAACTCTCTCCTTGTATTCCTTGCTGCTTATTCTAGCTTCTGTAGGAAGCAGGTCTAGCTTCAATGGAGTCTGCAATCAATCAGAAGATGGTCACACGAGGGTGAGGAAGATAAGAGGAAATTTATGCACCCAACAGACTGATCTATAAAACCAAATAGACAATAAACTAGCTAGCAAGTTTGATGGCATTAGTATTACAACAAATGCTAATAAATGCATTCAGGTCATAAAATATGCTTAGTATCTCACACATAGAACAATACGGTACATGCATTATGTTGCAATATGTGATTTGTTATGTCCACGTTCTCATGAGATTTGGTTGTTTCTCTAGGCTTCAGTCTTGAATAAATTCTACACTAGCGAGTATCAAAAGTTAAAACAAGGAAAGAGAATCAATATAGAACTCCACAATGAAATACGGATCCATGGGTTTATAAAAAGAAGCACTTCAAAGAGAGCTTGAGAGAGACTTGGGCTTGTAAATTGTAAATTCCATTTTGATATTTAGAGTGTATGACAACTTGGGTAACACACAAGAGATGAATTTTATCTTAAGCCAGTTCAATAGTTCACAGACAAAAATCTTCGGATCTATTTATGAAACAACAAATGTACCTCTCAATCTGTTCTGCCTAGCAAGTCCTGCCCTGCTTTTGGCAGCTGCCAGGGTTTTTGCCATTTTTTGCAGCTCGAGTTGCAAGTACCTGCCATGGAAATGCACAAGGAATCTTGATATCTATTAATGTCAGACACTTTATTCAATGATTCTGGAAATAAAAGAACATAAACATACCATGGACAGGGGAGATTGTGTGAATTTCTTGTAGTCAAACTCTTGAAATTGCTTTTCGGTGAATGTCGCATTTTCACCACAAACTTCACATTGTGATGACCTCCCTCTGATCTTGACCTAAGCAAAATCATGGTACAAGGCTAATTGAAAAAAAGGGGGAATTGACTGGGCATGTCCACTAAGTTCAACAAATATAGAGAATGTTTATGCTGGAAGAAAAATAAAAAATAAATATAAAGTAGAGAATTTATTAATAGAAAACTGAAAATTTTTAAAACATACGATACGAATCTGTGCAGTCAATGCATCAAAAAGAAGCATCCTTCTTGAGAGTGGTTCACCAACATCACTTGCAATCTTTATAGCTTCAAGGGCTTGGTGGCAGCCAATAATACCAGGAACTGTAAAATTATATAAAAGTAGAGCAAATAAGTAAAAGAAATACATCACTTGCAAGCCAGGTGAATTTGCAAGGAAATAAGGACTGGACTGGAGACTCCAAATATGTACACAATAGCTTGCACATTAAAGCATCTTTCTTAGTGTCATCCTATGCCTTCCTATAGCAAGTTCAAGGTCCACCACATAAAGACAAAGTACCGTGTTAGGCAACTAAAAAACTGATAGCTGAGGAAAAAGAACACAAATCATGACACGACCACAATATGCAATGTTGTCAGCAAATCCTGCAAGGCACTGAGAATCTGCAGATCATCTTCTCAGTTATTCACTGTGCTCTGAGGTTTTCTGAGATCTTGTCCCAATCTCTAAAAGAACCCCGCAATCCTTTGCTATGCCTTCACCTTTCAGTGAGCTGTCATAAATTTTGGCTCATCCAGGTTGTGGTAGTCAACATTGGTAATGTATTAAAGTGATTACATCCATGATTATGGAATGAAACCAAAAAAAAATATAAAAAAAAAAATTATGACTTCATTTTTCAAAACTTAAAGCAATTGAGATTATGGCTTTGAAAGTAGAGTCGAATTAGAGTTCTTTTTTTTTTTATAAATAATAAATTTTATTGAGAAAGCATCAAGATGATGCAACTAAAACAAAAAAACCAATAAAAGGAAACAAAACTCGCCTAACCAATTACATCATCCAAAAAATCAAGTCGAATTAGAGTTCTTGACCATCACTCTTACTTACATTCCCTTTTGTGATACCCATTTATAATATATCAAAAATTTCACAATGAGATAAATTAGAAATATGGCTAGGAATACAACAACAAAAAACTTTAAACTTCACCTTTCAAAACTTATGCAATTGGGACAAAGCCTTCAAATGTAGAGTTGGGTGTTATTGACCATCAGGTCCATCACTCTTACATTCCCCTTTTGTGAATACCCACTCTTCTTGCTAATATATCAAAATTCTAGTAACGAGATAAACTAGAAATATGCAAGGGACTCGAGAAATGCAAACAAGGACAGACAGTGAAAATTGGTTTTCTAACTTACTTTCTATCCCCCTCTACATCTGGAAGATCTTTAGTAATGGCAATGACTAGCACAAACAATGTTACAAAAGTTGTGATGAAAGCCACAGGTAAGCTGCAGTAGAAATTGATAACGTGCACATGAGAAATTTTGCTGAGTTTGAGAAATTTATAACGTGCACATAAGCTGCAGGTAAGCCATAGCCGTTAAATCTTGAAGTTAAGTTGGTTATGATTTCTATAGCTATGTTGCTAAGTTATTTGACATAATAGTGCTCACTTCCCTTAAGTGATATTAATCTATTCAATTGATATGGTAACGGGTAATAAACTGAAAAAATGACTAAGAGTCAATTTCATGAATCTACACATTGGGTCGATCTGTTTCTGTTCAATTAATCAAACCAGAAGTGTATTAAAAAAGAAACCTTTGAAGCAGAGTGGAGATGTCCTTTTTGCTGATTGAACCCTTTTTGTGCTTCTTCGTCTTATCAATCATTGTGATTTTTCAACTGAAATCGCATCACAAAAATCAAAAAATTAAAATTAAAATTCAAAAAGAATACCTTTATAGCCAAATATTAATAAACATAAACAGAAATTCCAAATGTACAAAGGCGTGTAAACGAATCGAATCAATTAATCAAACCAGAAGTGTATTAATAGAAAACTGAAAATTTTTAAAACATACGATACGAATCTGTGCAGTCAATGCATCTTTCTTAGTGTCATCCTATGCCTTCCCATAGCAAGTTCAAGGTCCACCACATAAAGACAAAGTACTGTGTTAGGCAACTAAAAAACTGATAGCTGAGGAAAAAGAACACAAATCATGACACGACCACAATATGCAATTTTGTCAGCAAATCCTGCAAGGCACTGAGAATCTGCAGATCATCTTCTCAGTTATTCACTGTGCTCTGAGGTTTTCTGAGATCTTGTCCCAATCTCTAAAGGAACCCCGCAATCCTTTGCTATGCCTTCACCTTTCAGTGAGCTGTCATAAATTTTGGCTCATCCAGGTTGTGGTAGTCAACATTGGTAATGTATTACAGTGATTACATCCATGATTATGGAATGAAACCAAAAAAAAATATAAAAAAAAAATTATGACTTCATTTTTCAAAACTTAAAGCAATTGAGATTATGGCTTTGAAAGTAGAGTCGAATTAGAGTTCTTTTTTTTGATAAATAATAAATTTTATTGAGAAAGCATCAAGATGATGCAACTAAAACAAAAAAACCAATAGAAGGAAACAAAACTCGCCTAACCAATTACATCATCCAAAAAAATCAAGTCGAATTAGAATTCTTGACCATCACTCTTACTTGCATTCCCTTTTGTGATACCCATTTATAATATATCAAAAATTTCACAATGAGATAAATTAGAAATATGGCTAGGAATACAACAACAAAAAACTTTAAACTTCACCTTTCAAAACTTATGCAATTGGGACAAAGCCTTCAAATGTAGAGTTGGGTGTTATTGACCATCAGGTCCATCACTCTTACATTCCCCTTTTGTGAATACCCACTCTTCTTGCTAATATATCAAAATTCTAGTAACGAGATAAACTAGAAATATGCAAGGGACTCGAGAAATGCAAACAAGGACCGACAGCTAAAGGACAACTCCCAGGCAAACTCAGATTTTTCTCTCTTTAAATTCAAGATTGTAGGCAATATTTCTAATTGAATGGACTAAGACACAACATATTAATGGCTTACCAATTCCCAGAACACCACTATTAGAGCATCTTTGACATGCTGTCATAGGAGGTGGAGTTGGAAATAGGCACCGATAACATGGACCTCCATTGTAATTGTAAACTGTAAGCTACACAAATGATTTGAGGATGCAGTTGTAGTAAGAATTTGAACAATATAAAAAAGAGTTAATTACATTCTGTAGTCCCAAATCCATATAAAGAGTTTTCCACATGTTCATATAGGAATTAGTGAGAAAATTGCTAATACTGTTTTTTACCTGCCCTTCCAATCCTATAGCGGCACCTGATACAAGAGGCTGCATGCATAAACATTGAGGTTAATAATCAGAAGATTAACATATGAAGACTAAACTATTTCATTGGATAATACATACAAGCTTGATCAAATCTGTCCTTAAATCTACGATTCTGATAAATAAATGAACATTTATGACAATGGAGCTAAAAGAGAATTCAGTGAATAACTAGGAGTAGAAGAACTGAAGGTCTGCCACCTTAATCATTTTAAGCAGATTCAGATACAAGTCAACATTTATAAGTCAACTTCATAATGTCTTTGCACAAGTTTTCTTTTTTATAAAAAGAAAACGAGGATAGCAGACAGCTTACCTTACCCAATACCACACAACAATCACTGATTAGATAACGGCTAGGAGCATTGTCTGTTGCATCTATTACTATGTCATATCTAGGAAGCATCCCAGTCATGGAAATCAACATATTCTAGCTTTATTGACCCAAAAATACCAAATATACTATAACATGAAGAGGAAATCATAGCATATCAAATTAATTTTATCAAGGATACTTGCTCAAAATTTCCAAGGCATTGGATGTACATAAAGCTTCTTTGTGTTCCACAATCTGAATAGTAGAGTTAATCCTAATTTAAATTGTCGAGTTAGATACAGGCAAAAAGATAATATCACAGTAGTAGATATTCAAAGAGATAATTTGTGACATGACAATGTAAGATCGATCGTATCAAAATAACTGCACAGATACTGGAACTAATGACCAGGTTTTCAAAGTAGTCAGTCAATCCAGCGTTACATACGAGTGACAAGCAGCAGCAGCAGATTCCACTTTTGACTGACCAATATATGCTTCAGTATGGATAATCTGCAGTATAATAATACAAGTTAGCTGATGAAGAACTACAAATTTGATTCTCTCCCTGGAAGCACTTATAGCAATATCATCATCATCTCCATCAAAGAAGATTTACAAATATCAGAATAGAATTGAGAGTCCTACCTGCCTGTGCAGATTGTTAAGCTCAACTACATCATGATCGACAATACCTAAGCGACCTAGAAAGGTTTAAAAACAACAAAATAGTTAGTTTCCGAAACAAAAAGTCCTAATGTAAGATTATATATTATGATTCCATTGAAGCACCCATCCATTTAGAGTGATGTTCAAACCACTTTTGATTATTACAAAGCAAGCTTTTTTTCTTTTTTTCTTTTGGTCTGGTACAGATGAAGACAAGCTATCAACAACAAATCTCTATCAAGATCAAGACAGAAAACGTCTGAATCGGTCATAACAATAGACAGTTGATTCCTAACAACAACCAAAAATGCAAAGACTTATTGGGATCGCACAAAATATGCATCAATCAAATACCAAAAGAAAAGTCATGTAAATATAATATAATTTTCATTTGTGAATTCTCAATACAGATTGGTGTCGTAAACAATAAGTGGGGGAGAAGAAATTTGACGGTGAAGGAAATGGACAAGGTATAAAGCTTGTTGAAAAACAAGAATGCTGCACCTTTTTGAGTTGAGAATCATGATCTGATCCCTGGTTTTTCTGTTTGTCAGTGAGGAGATGGCCAAAGAAACATCAGACAACATCTTCTGAATTGTATCAGAAGAGTACTGCTGCAACACTAAAGGAGCAACTGCCTGGACTTGATGTTGCAAGGACAGAGTTTCGTTATTTGTCAACTCCGTCAACCACTGATTCAAGAATGCTTTAATCTGGCACCAAATATCACTTGTAAGCAATAGATCGAGCCGTTTGATCTGTAGAAATGCATCAAAGTTAACAGGTACTACTTTTATTTTATTTTTTTTTTGGAGAGGGGGAGGGGGGAGACAGGAGGACGAATCAATAGGTAAATAGTTTGAAATCAAAATTTTTCATTGTGATATCTCCACCAATCACCTTCTCTTTCCAAGCTTCTATTTCCTGAACCGGAAAATTTATTGCTCCAGCAGATGCAAATAATTGATATTCCAGGGGGACCATCCCCTCGTGTCCTGATCCACCATGGATAGAATCTACCAAGCTGTTGAAGAAAAAATGTAACCAACATCAGATGGCATCAAGTCACTAGTATAAAATCAGGAGCAATCACATCAAAATGCTTCACCTGTTTATGTGATCTTCCATCATTATGTCTCTTATCACAAGGAAATAAGGCATCAATGACTGATTCTACAAGATTATCAATAAAAAATAACATAGATAAAGTCAAAGTGGCAACCTGAAAGTGGCAAAAGAGCAATAGAAATCAAGATGTAACTCTGCTTTTACGGACTAATAACAGACAGTATTCAGAGCCGTGGAAGCATTTTAGTAGCTTTGAAGTTCTGTATTTTTTCATTACTTGTTGATAGCTTCAATCGGTAGAAAATAAAAGGAAACAATCCAGAAAGTAATATAAACTATATCAATGACAACAGAAAAACTCAAAGACTAAAAATAAGATGGGGTGAGGAGAGGGAAAGGAAAGAGAGAAAAAAGAAGAATGGGGAAGGATTAACATTTACACTCGAATAAAATTACAAGTTTCCATCTCTAATACAATTATATTTGAATTTCCATCAAATTGTAACTAGTTTGTCTACTCACCATTTTTTGGTAATTTTTCTTAAAATAAACAGTCACAATGACAACTTGAATAATAAGATTCCTAAAAGGATTAAAAATTCATAACAAAACAAAAATTCCATGTCTAGAAAATTAAGAAAAAAAAAGGGTCCTAAAAAGAAATCTGAAATCATTATTATCATGGACAAAAACCCAAAGGATCAAAAAGGTTAAATGATAAGTAGTACTAGAACATAGAATATAATGCAGATAAAATTATCCCAAACAAGAAGAGGAGATAAAAGTACCAATTGGAGTGCAAGTCATATACAATACCCATTACAAATTCATTCATTTACAGCATAACTCATCCAAATTTAGGGTCTTTTGGATTTTGTTGACCTCTTATGTAACATGTCAACATAAATTCATCTGTTGTTCGCAATTGATTCATTCTATCAGGTCCACTTGCATACGGAACACCCCAGCTTATTGTTCTGGATCTTCATGGCTTGCAACCTCCAAGCCATTCCCTGCACGTCAAAAAATATGATTTCGATAAATTTCACTAATTGCAACTCCATCAAGCATGTGCAAGGAAAATGTCAACTAATAACATAACAAAGAACTCTGTTTGCTGATTAAAAGTGGCTGGTGGCCCCGCAGCTGATGGCAACTATTACACTTTTAAGCAAATAACGGTGTCAATATTTCAGCAATGAGAGCTGTACTTCAAGATACTTCAGTCATTTTCTCAATACTTAGGGCTACAAATGAGCCAAGCCGAGCTACTCAGCTCACTGAAAATTACTAGAGCTCCAGCTCAACTCGAGTCAACTATATTACATAAACGGACTGAGCGCAATCTTGAACTTGAAAAGAAAAATAAATACAATAATATTAAAAATATATTAATTCACATATAATTGTGTTCATGAGGCTATTTGAAAAAGGGGGTTATAAAAGCTCACCATCTGGATCAAAGAAGAATACTTGCTTGATCTTTCCATTTGGAAGGGCCCTCTGGTGTGTTTCGATTCCCTTCTCCTGCACAACATAACCATGTCTGTCTTATATGGAAAAGTAAAAGAGAATTATTTAGCTTGATGCAAATCACTGGTCCTAACTAGAGGAGGCGTGACTGTTTGTAGTACTTCAGAATTTCGTAGCCACTTCTCATTCTCCCATGAACGAGCACAAACAAGGGCAATCGAGCGTCCACTCTAAAAAATCATCTTGTCACTATCACATGATGAAGCTACCCTAGTTTTTACCTAAATTTCGTTTCTAGTCCAACAAGTACTTCAGCAATAAAAACCTATCTAGGGAACAAGCAAAGACCTTGCCAAACAGCTTCATGGAATTAAAAAAACATTAGATACCAATTTTTTAAGTACTAAAAGATAATTGGAACTTCGATTTCAAATGATATTTCATGGCATAAGTCATGGGTATTGGAAATACAAGTTGGTAAGCCCTTTCACTTTGCTGGGTTGATGGTGATCTCAAGGTGATAGTTGATTGGACTGAGTCCAGCTCGCTTGGTTCCTAGGGTAGTCATCTTATGAGAGGAGTCATGGAACCATCTATTCCTTGGAGGAGCAGATTAGTTGGGTTACAACCTAGAAGTGTTTCTCTAAAAATTGAGTGTTCTCAACCAAAAAACTTAAATAAAATAAATAAAAAATCTAAGAACAGAAAAGAAAATGAAATCCATATCAAATCAGTTTATTTTCTTGCAACTTCTCTCTAATTATGTAAGAAATATCCACAGCCTCTGCTTTCAGCAGAAGTTGCAGACAATTAAATTCCCAATGACAGTAAAGAGATTAGTAACCCTGAGGTATCACTCACTGTCATCTTCCTCTGCATCAACAAATTCTCCGACTAGCGCGACGTCAACCCCAAAAATAATAATAATAATAATAACAATACACAACGTTTATTGTACAGTAAAACAATAGATAATACTCATCTTTATGTTCCAAATCTCAGTCCAAACCCCATGCCTGCAACCAGTAATAAAGAGGATATTAGCATCTTTCACTAAGTTCCAATATGCAATGCAATGCGATGCCATACAGAATTCACAAAAATAGAAGTGAGTATTGAAGATTCAAATTTAACGTGATGTGAGTCACATCTAAAGTGAAGCTGATCCACACACTAGCCATTTTTCGGACTACTTATTATGGCTCTGTAGCTTTTTTGTCCATATAAAGAATGATGTGGCTACTGAGTAAAACTTCAATGCAACAATGATATCACGTCATCGTTCATATGTGGTCCTGCTATCCAATCATAAAACACCACATAAGAACGTGAACCCTACTATCTAAATGTAACCATGCCATCCAACTCATTCCACTAATTGGCACAGATGCATAGTGGTGTAGAATACACTTATATGGTAAAAGGGACCCTGTACAGGAGAAGACCACACAAACAGAAAAACAAAGAAAATTAAAATAAAATAAGGACCACACCCCAAAACAGCAGTTTGTCTTACCCAAATTCTGCAACAATCCAAATAGAGGCATCCATATGGGCTGTAGCAGAAGTTGTAGCAGCCAACTGTAGCATCCAAAATCACGTATTTCAGCAGCACAGAAAGCTGCAGCAGGAACACTTGGTGACAGAGCAGTACAGTAGCAAAGCTGCTCAACAAATAGCCTAGCAGCCATACCAGCAGAACAGCTCAGTACAAGCAGCATATAGCTGAACATCGCAGCAACACAAAATAAGCACAACACTCTCAAATTGACGATCAAAAGTAACTGTAATACAAGCAGCCATTATTCCAAAAAACAACAAAAAGTAAAAGCAACTATAGTCCATCAGGATGGGAAGCACAAGATTGGTGCAGTTTGCAGCCTGGTCTCCTTGTCTTCTATTTCCTCCATCACCATTAAGCATCGCAGGACCTGAAAAATGGCACTTCAAAAAGTATTGAATCATAGTCAGATTTTACACAACCTGCATCAACAAAGCTCACAACACAATTTATTCCTACATCACTCAACCCCCATATATACATTACACTCATCAAGAAAAGCAGGTAATGAGACAAGCTACACTCAATTTGTGGTCTCACTTCACTCAACCAACTACTATACACATCACAACACTCATGCTTCCTATTGTACCTACAGAAATTACACATAAAGATAGGCAAGAGAGTGTTAGTGTAAACCCACATGTTTATGGTCTCACAACACTCAACCCACAATTTGGAGAACTCTCTAATCTCACATCCAGCTAATCCTGTACAGTAACAACCAACATTAGTATTATAACACTCCATATATGCTCTCATCACTCAACCCTCTGTATAGATGATCGATAATAAACTGAAAAACACAATTGCACTCATTAGCATACATGATAGATAACTAAAGCCTTTAAAAAAAAAAAAAAAAAAAAAAAAAAAAAAAAAAAAACATAAAAGTCAAGGTGGTTATGGCAATCCCAATTGCTACTCTATACAGTGATTTAGGCATATAATAGTGAATATAAACACATATGGAAAATTGGTATAATCCAACTCCCTTAATCATCCCTTAGTTATATTAAATCATCATTGATCCTTGGTATGTACTATAATTATTATATGTATGTGTCAGCACCACTCATGAACTATTCAGAACATCCTTAAATGCCAAGGATGAATGACCAAATAGAGCCCCCTTTAAAGCCAAGTTTGTCAAATACAAGCTTATGTGCAAATGAACCACATATTGGCAATTTGAAGTTAACATAAAAGAGAAAATAGCAACTCTTATTACCTTAATTTGTTTCATTTGTGCAAGGTGTCCAGCAATGCTTAGAAGTGAAATAAATGATACAGAATAATGAACATAATATTAGTGCACATATTATCATAAGAATGACAATAAACAATAGAAGAATATATACCTGGACAGAAAATTAAGAATATAGAATAATAGCAATAAATTGGATAATAATTTTATAGTCAATATAAGCACGAGTATATGAATAAAAAAGTCACAACATTTATTTGATTATAGGAAAGAATGTATCACAATAACAAAAGGCATTGAATGACAGTAACACCCATGCTATCTTATGTTCTATTCAATCATGTTAACTTACAAAATATATGTAATACAAAGTGTTTCAATAAGTGCCAGTTAAGCACCCAAACAGTATAGACCAATGCTAGACATTTACACCCAACCAAATTGTAATTAGCCACTGTTTAAATTAAAATATAAATTATTATAGATTCTACAAATTATAACAGACCAATTATAAGTATAAAAACCTAAAATCAATTTCTCACAAACTAAAACAATATTTAACTGTTTTAGGTCCTTTTTTTTTTTTTTTTAGATTGGCAAAATAAAACTTTTATTGATGAACAAAGAACTCATTACATCAAGAAAGGAAAAGAGATGAGTGCAACAAGTATAGCTTGATTCTTTACTCATTCCACACTAGGAAGAATCACTGGACATTGTTTATTTGCTCCTTTACCTTTCTATTTCCTAATGATATTTGCTGAGCAAGAAAGTAAAGTAAATTATTGTTATTTTTTTCCTCATAGAAGTGAATACATAACTATAGTTGCATAATTCATTAAAAAATTTACACACCAATCAGTGTGATTATTCCAAGTCAAATGTTTTTTTCTAGGTGCTTGGATGGAGTACCAGTGTAGGATGCTAATTAAAAAAATCATATTGTGATAAACTAAGTAAAAGTGTATCTCTAAGGCTCAACGGTCTACTTGTCTCATGCATTGGATCGGTTAGAAAAAAAGTGCAAGTTCTAAATATGCCACACTATTTTTTGTATGCTGATTTCTAGTTAAGAATTTTTTTTTAAAAAAAATTAAAAATAATTTCAGAGCAATAAAAATCAAAATTATATTTTTCAAATTTTAAAAAGTATTTATGACCTAAAAGATAAAAATATACAAAAATAATAAGTTTTTTTTTTCACCCAATTTTTTTTTAGTTTTTTAGGAAAAAAAAAATTGAAACTAGTTTCTGAAAATAAAAACAAACATATTGAAATTGATAATCTAACCATATTCTTTGAAAATGTTTAAATTATCTCAAATTAGTCATCTCAACTTAAGAGTGTGTTTGGGCTCAATGGATTCATTTTGTGATCTAATTCAATGATCATTTTAATTTTACAATTCAGTAACTAAAATATTTAAAACTCTTTCAAAAATTATAATAAAAAACACAATCCCTAAATCACATCATTCCACTAGCAAAACTTTTACCGACGAATAGTGTCATCGTCGCTAAATGATTAACTCTTTGCCCACGCCAACTTGTCGTCGCCAAAAGTAAGCACACTAATAGCAACGCTCATTATGTTGCTAAAACATAAGCCTCGTAGGTAAAAGTTTTGAAATTTTGGCGCTAACCAAAAATTTTGGCGCCAAAATAATTATATGCCTTTTTAGCAACGACAACAAATTGCGCCGGTAAAGGTATACTTTTACCAACGAAATTGATCACTGTGTCGCCAAAAACATACTTTTGGCGATGAAAAATTGACGTCGTCGCCAAAAGTAGTCGCCAAAAGTGCAATTTCTTGTAGTGTAGATCGCCTGAGTTGGAACAAAACATTTCATGTTTGTTTATTTGAAAATGGTTTGATGGTGCTACTCACAACTAGGCTAAGACGTGGATTTGCCACCCTCAACTGGGCTTAGAAAACAGGGTGATTTGCCACTCTCAAGTGGACTTAAAACTCGCAATCGATGAATTATTTCAATTCAAGTAATCCAACCTTCACCCACAGACATTCAGGCAGGTATATCACATAATCAGTTAGCCTTATGGCAAGCATGCTATCATGGCAGTCACTCACACACATGCAAGGATGCTAAAGCATAAACACTCACCGAGTACTCCGAGCCAAAGAAAGAAGCTAATTAGAAGTCATGCATGAATCCTAACTATGCTAAGATGCCTAATGCAACAAATGCAGGATGCAACTAAGATAGGCTCGGCTATTCTAAAATGGCATGTGACATGTTACAGATAACATGTATTCAACTTGGAATTGAAATACAATGCAGTTAGTATGATGCGCCGAGCCCGGTACATGCAAGACAGATGAATGGATGCAGTTAGTATGACGTACCGAGCCCGGTGCATGCAAGACAGATGAATGAATGCAATCATGCGAGCATAAGGATGCTAATTGAAACATGCCCTAAAACTAACCATCATAAGCTGGGCAATAAAAGGGAGAAAGACGTGGGGTTGGAAGACATGCATCACACGTACGCACACTTATTACAACAGTTGGCCCTCTCAACGGAGGGTCCGAATAAATAATACAACACCAACTAGCTAATCTAAACTAATCTAATTAAGCTAGTAATTGCACAACCAAAATGAATAATAAATTATAGCTAATTATTACATAACTCTAATTAATTAACAAACTAACTAAGTAAGCAATTAAACTAGCATGCAAACTACATGAATGTGGACTGCCTCAGCTCTGCCTTGAATGATAAAGGATGCATGCATGCTCGAGTTGCCTTTTCGGGAAATCCATCGCGATGCCCCGGCTTGCCTTTGTTTGCAATTGAGCTCAGAACACTGCACAAGGCTTCACAAGACTGAAACTCCACCTTAGGAATCTGTGGGAAGGCTGCCGACCAGCTATTGACCTTGGAGACCACCTGCCAACCACCTTTTGTGGGAGAAACCAAAAGAGGTGGTTGGCCTGCCAGAAAAGCTGGTTGGCCGACTAGTTTCTGCCTCTAGTTTCTGGTTTTCTGCAACAAGGAACAAGAGAGAGGCACGACAAGGTATTTGCAACACATGTGTGCATGACCACTCTTCCCGTCATTGCATAAGCTCTAGGGAGTGTAGTCCTCGACCCTCGGGCTACCAATCACGCATCTCGATGCATGATGGCCGAGGAACCGAATTGCATAACTTAATATAGAATGCATGCACATATGAACACATAAATGCCTAAACTCCATCATGTGTAGTCAAGAGTATCGGCGACAGGGAATCGAGGCACGTTTCATCACTTCGAGTATGAAACGTCCCTCGTTTCCCGTGTTTGGGCTAACTCCTATCCTAAACACAATGCAACAAACATGGCATGCACTGATGCAACTCTAGCATGCAATCCTAATGCCATGCCACTTAGCCATGCAAACATGCAAAGGATGAACATGCAAACATACACCTAGCATACACAATGCTAAAACTACATGGCATGCACAATGCTCATGACACTAGCATACGCAATGCACATGGAAACTAACATACACAATGAGATGAACAAGGCACGCACAATGCAGTGATCAATCATGCGACAACATGGCACTCAATGCTATGAACTACAATGGCATACTCGATGCAAAATGGACTTAAACCAAAATGGATGGGCCTCAGTCACACCCAAATCAGTGGCCAATGGGATGAAATGAAGGCACAAAATACAAAGCATGCATGCACAATGCATTGGCCAATACAAGAGGCCCAAGAGCACAACTCTCAAGAGTGCTCAAAGAGTGACAAATGTGCAAGTGTAAAGACACTAAGTGCACTGAAATTAAGTAAGAAATGATGCCAAATCATTCAAACAAAACAAGTAATGGACTGCTTTGCCAGATACAGAGTCGCCACCTAAATATTTTATTTTGGAAAATTTAG
>NW_021024517.1:19160-57648 GCF_004153795.1 Camellia sinensis
AATATGGGTTCCTCTTTGCATCTCTCTCTGTTTATGCATTTACTCTTCTTATCACTCTCTTGCTTTCATCTTGTAATAATAATGGCTAACTCTCTGTCTGCTGAGCAGCCAATAAGCCATGCAGATGAGAACTCCACCCTGTTGCAATTCAAACAAAGCTTTTCAATTGACAAATCCACTTCTAGTGATCCTTTGCATCATGGGAGCTCGAAGGAGATAGTGGCGATTGCTGCTCATGGGATGGCATTGAATGCAATCAGGAGACGGGTCATGTGATTGGCCTTGACCTCAGCAGCAGTTTCCTCCACGGTTCTATCAATTCAAGCAGCAGCCTCTTCAGCCTAGTTCACCTTCAGCGACTTAACCTTGCTTATAATGATTTCGATTACTCTCACATTCCAACAGAAATTAGCCATCTCTCGGAACTAATAAGTCTCAACCTTTCCTCCTCTGTATTTTCCGGTCAAATCCCTTTGGAAATCTCAAAATTATCCAAATTGGTTTCCATTGATCTTTCTTACAATGAGGAATCATCATTTGGACTACTGAAACTTGAAAAGCTTGGTCTCAGAAGCCCACTTCAAAACTTGACTAACCTCAAAGTGCTTCTTCTACTTGGTCGCTCGAGCGACCAGACACAGAGAAGCTACGCTCGAGCCAAGGAAGCCTTGCTCGAGCCAACAACCCAAAAGCTCGCTCGAGCGAAAGAAAACTCGATCGAGCGAAGAACTCAAACCCTCAGGTCTGTAACCAAACACACGCTCGAGCGAAGGAACTATCGCTCGAGCGAAGAACGAACTAACACGCTCGAGCGAAGAAAAGCTCGCTCGAGCCAAGAATGCACAGCTACAGGTCCAAATCAGGCGCAACCTCTCGCTCGAGCTACCAAACCCCGGCTCGAGCGAAGAACCAAAAATAACAGCTCGCTCGAGCGACAAGCTCCTCGCTCGAGCGAAGATCCAAAATACTGGACAGCAACACTTGATTTCTAAACCCAACCAACCTGAAACAAACCTGCCCAACACATCCTATAATTCCAAATGAGAAAATAAGGGACAACAACAACCATTATACAATGACAGAATCTACGGAACCTATGTCCGGACACAATAGTCAAATGGGAAAAAGACCGGGGTCGCTATATCACCCCTCTCTGATCTAGGCCCTCGAAGAAATATTCTCACCACTAAAAATCCACTGGATTTGAGTGGTAGGAAGGCCAAGCAAAGACTAGCTCGAATGCCTGATGGCATGACACAAAACAAGGCTAAATAGAGCATGCAAGAGGGTAGATGACCCTCAACACCAAAGAGCCTTAAACAAACATGAAAAAAACTTAAATATGAAGATTTTTTTAGTTGACAACAAATCTCAAATAAGCATGCAAATGAGGCTAAGAGAATGATCAAAACAATGCTTAAAAAGAGAGAAAATGAGTTACCCTTGAAGCTCAGCAAAACCAGCAACTTTTCTGAACCAAAACCCATCTTTTGAGACCTCTCAAAACCCTCCAGCAACTCAGTAACAATGGTGGAGGTGTATGGTTATGAGGTGGTGTGCAATAGGCCAAGAACAAAGCACTTTCTGAGCCTAAAATATAGAGACAAAGAGAGAGATATAAGCTTTGCCCTAGAGCAATTTTTTTTCAACCTGGTGTAAGGAGAGGGAGGGCCTCTCTTATAGAGTTTCAATGCCCAAGCTTCTCCAAGAAGCTAAAAACTTGGTTGCAAATCTATGGAGGATCCAGTCTGTGCCTTCCAGCTGGCATGCACTCAGACAGACAAAACAGGAGGAAGCTGGCCGACCAGAAAAGGTGTTCGGCTGACCAGGTCAAGTGGTCTCCTAGATAAAAACTAGTCGGCCAAGGCAAATGGTGGTCTCCACATTGAAAGCAAGCCAATGGTGGGATGGGAAACCAGAAAATGTAGCCCAAAGACCAAGAAAACCAGCTTCCCGACAAGAAAATCGGCTGGCGGGGAGAAAGTGGTCTCCAAGGAGAAAAGGTGGTCTCCTACCCTTGTACCACCTCCCAAACAAGGAAAACAATGTTCATGCCAAATATGAACCAACACGGATGCAAAACGAGAGTTCGGGGGCAAAGCGCGTGGTCGGGCGCCCCGAAAACTGGCTGTTGAGCACAAAAAGTGGCGTACGACCGCAAAAGTGGCCTCCCGGACCACAGTGTCCCTCTAGACAGAGGAAACAAGGTGTGTTCCAAAAATTGTGCCAAACGGAGAATGTTAAGCGGTCCCGAACCGAGGCGCACGGCTGACGGCTCCGAAAACCAGAAACTAGTCTCCAAATGGAAACAGTGGCCTACGACCATGAAAAGTAGTCTATGACCACTGAGAGATGGTCTACAAGACCTTTCCCTCTCTCTGAGAAGAGAAAACAAGAATTAGTCCGCAGACCGAGTCAAAGCACAAAGGGTCCCGAGGTCCGGAGGTGAGGCTCTCGGGCAAGAACTCTAAAACCTCGAAACGAGCACAACATGCGCAATCACCGAGTGGTCAATTGATGACGTCTGAGTCTTAAGGTCGGTTAAAAATGGGGTGTCTACAGTTGCCCCTTTGACAGAACTCTGAAGTCAAGAAGTGACGGGAGTGAATGTCAAAACCCAGAGACGACCTATTTTTGACAAGGCCGAAGACTTTGACAAACAAACAAAGTACAGATAAATAAATGGTTGCGCCCGCAGGCTGCCTACGTATCCCTTTGCAAGGAATCAAACCAGCGTAGTTCAGGGGTAGGATGCAAAATGTTATGCAGGAAGATTTTGATAATTGGACTTATACGCTACGCGAAAATGATTTGGGTGGTGCGAGCAGACAGGCACACATGCTATTGTTAACCGGTTTTGATAATTGGACTTATACGCTACGCGAAGCCGGTTTGATAATTGGACTTATACGTTGCGCGAAGCCGGTTTGATAATTGGACTTATACGCTGCGCGAAGCCGGTTTGATAAATCAGGATCTATGCAATGCAATGCGATGTAATAGCTAGGAAGTGAAGGTACCTTACAGGGGCAATTGGCAATGACCTACCTCATGCTGCTGGGGACCTTCCCCTTCTTCTCGGTTGAATCGCAGGTACTGCTTTTCTCCCTGACTATGGTCCCAGCTTTCCCTATTCTCCAGCAGGGTGACAGACTAGGTTGGTTCAGTATCCATAATTGAGGCACATACACATGCTATCTCAATCTATGGGGCTGCCATATAGATTTCAAGCCGAGGATATACCCCTGGGTATTTAAACTAGACTTTAGTCTCGGAAATCCCGAACCTTTGCATTCTAGGCATGAGCCATTCGAACTTTAGTTTCCACCGTCTCAGTTGGTCTCCCAGGAACTCACCGCAAACATAGGCAAGTGGCTATACCAGACCACCGGAAGTCGTTCGGGCACGACAAACAACAAAGGAATTGCACCTTTAGAGGATTTAAGGTCTCCTAGACCAGAAAGTGCATAAGATAGTGCAAATAAAGATACAGGATTTAAGGTCTCTTAGACTAGAGGATTTAAGGTCTCCTAGACCAGCATAAAATAGATATGATGCAATGGATGTAACGGATAGAGCAATAGATGCAAAAAGAGTAACGCACTCCAACCACGCTGGAATCGTGAGAGGAGAGAGAACAAAGAAAACCAATCAGGAGGGCGTTGCACTCAACCGGAGATAAATTCCAAACACGCTGAAATCGTGTAAGGAAGGGGACACTCTAATCACGCTGAAATCGTGAGAAGAGGCCTGAAAACAACCGCCTAGGTGCATATACAACGCAACCAGAGATGAATTCCAAACACACTGAAATCGTGAGAAGAGGCTCAAAAACAACCGCCTAGGTGCATACACAACGCAACCTGAGATGAATTCCAAACACATTGAAATCGTGTAAGGAAAAAAACACTCTAACTACGCTGAAATAGTGAGAAGAGGCTTAAAAACAACCGCCCAGGTGCATACACAATGCAACTTGAGTTGAATTCCAAACACGCTGAAATCGTGTGAGGAAAAGAACACTCTAACCACGCTAAAATCGTGCGAAGAGGCTCGAAAACAACCGCATAGGTGCGTACACAACGCAACCTGAGATGAATTCTAAACATGCTGAAATCGTGTGAGGAAAGGGACACTCTAACCACGCTGAAATCGTGAGAAGAGGCCTGAAAACAACCGCCTAGGTGCATACATAACGCAACCTGAGATAAATTCCAAACACGCTGAAATCGTGTGAGGAAAGGGACACTTTAACCACGCTGAAATCGTGAGAAGAGGCCTGAAAACAACCGCCCAGGTGCATACATGACGCAACCTGAGATGAATTCCAAACACGCTGAAATCGTGTGAGGAAAGGGACACTCAAACCACGCTGAAATCGTGAGAGGAGGTCGAAAACAAAACGCCCAAGCGCGTACATGACGCAACCTGGGATAAATTCCAAACACGCTGAAATCGTGTGAGGAAAGGGACACTCAAACCACGCTTAAATCATGAGAGGATGTCCGAAAACAGCTGCCCAGGTGCGTACACAACACAACCTGAGATAAATTTCAAACACGCTGAAATCGTGTGAGGAAAAGAACACTCTAACCATGCTGAAATCGTGAGAAGAGGCTCGAAAACAACCGCTTAGGTGCGTACACAACGCAACCTGAGATGAATTCCAAACACGCTGAAATCGTGTGAGGAAAAGAACACTCTAACCACGCTGAAATTGTGAGAAGAGGCTTAAAAACAACCGCCCAGGTGCATACACAACGCAACCTGAGATGAATTTCAAACACGCTAAAATCGTGTGAGGAAAAGAACACTCTAACCACGCTGAAATCGTGAGAAGAGGCTCAAAAACAACCACCTAGGTGCGTACACAATGCAACCTGAGATGAATTCCAGACACGCAGAAATCGTGTGAGGAAAGGGACACTCAAACCACGCTGAAATCGTGAGAAAAGGCCTGAAAACAAAACACCCAAGCGCGTACACGATCGCAACCTGGGATAAATTCCAAACACGCTGAAATCGTGTGAGGAAAGGGACACTCAAACCACACTGAAATCGTGAGAGGAGGTCCGAAACAAACTATCAAGCGCGTGCTCGGCGCAACCTGAGAAAGTCCCGGAGGACAACGATCCTAAACGTAGCTCGGCGTAAAAGGATAAATGGTACAAGATAACACAAGATGCAAAGAAACGCAATAAGTGCGATGATACAGTACATGTTACAAACAATGTAGAGTATGATGTTTAGGGAATGCAATAAACAAACAAAACGACACTTTAGAAAGCACCTCATGGAGTGAGTGGCGGTTAACCGCTTTACTCTGACAGGGATCTCCCCTCCATCGTGTTCTTCGAACACTTACCTTCTACTCGCAGTACAAAGGTCCTGAAATGCTGACAAGGGGGTAGCTTCTGCATGCAGAAACCACAAATGCTGTTTTCCTTCCTGATCATATTCACAACTTTCCCTCATTACAAACATAACCAAGATAACTTTTACGGGGAATCGTACTCAGGGAGAGCATTTCTGATCGCCATTCTGGCCTGAAACAATGAAACAGTCAACACAGTATTCTGTTCACTTTGAACACACAGCTCGTATTAGCACACTGCTCATTCTGAACACGCAGCTCATAACACAGTATTCGGTTTATTTGCCACACATCTCATACAAGACACTGCTCATTCTGAACATACGGGATGCAATGACGGAACTTGCAGAAATTGAAACAAACTCAGATGCCCGACATTTTCCTTCTTTTCTTTTGCTTTGCAGCCCGGAACTTTCATAGCTTTAGATAGGCCTTGGTTTTACTATTCTAACATGACCTGGGTTGAACCCTGCAGTTTTATGAAAGAACCAATCCTGTTTTACACAAATGTTGAGAACGGCACAGCACTCCAGAGCACAAAACGATTCATTTTGAAATTGAGAAATGAGTTCTTAACCGGGTATTGAGCCTACAACTGAACACAGCGCACTACGACTCAACAAAGAAAAACAAAAGGTAAACAACCTAAACACAAACACAGACACTTGAAACGACTCAAAACAAGAATTGAGACAAACAAAAACAAGAGACACGACACTCAGACGTGTTCCAATGGTGAGAGACCTCTTAGTTCGTGAGGAACCAATCGGGTATTGTTTCCCATCATTTCTCATTTGTGATTCTCACATCACTCGGCCCTCAGGCTCTGTTTTTCTGAAAAAGCCCTTTCTTCACTTTTTCTCTCAGCGCACATCTCTCTATGCTTCAATTTCTCATTTTTTTTTATCCCTCCCCTGGGTGGTTGATGGATAAGCAGCAAGTTGTGGGCTCTTGCCCCTGGTATTGTACCAGATTCTTATTCTTGTTCACAATAGTGAGTTTCTCCCACAGAGGGGTTGCGCTACAACTGGGTGTGTAGCAAATCTGCAGCTGACATCAGTTGACGATGCTCTGTTGGGGAGTTTAGATGTGATCAGATCTTGTCCAGATGAGGGAGTGGAATATCTTGCCCCATTCCAGTTCGTGCTTCGCACTTGGCTTGATACCTCGTTGCTTGGAGGATGTGAGAGCTTTTTGCCCTTTTGCGGTCAGCTTTAGTGGTGCCCTTTTCCGGCAGGTATGATGCCCTTTCTGGCAAGTGCGTTGATAAAGGGGAAAAGACAGAAAACCTGACTCAACTGTGCCCTTAGTTCATCATTTTGACCATTTTTTGTTTTGTTTTGTTTTTTTTTTTTTTGTTTTTGCTTCTGCTAAAACAATTTTAACCAAAATGAGAGTTAGATTAACACGCTTGTTCGATTTTCTGATTTGAAATCATGCAAGTCAGGTTATGAGCACTGAAAATTTCCTTTTTTGGGTCCAAGAAATGGTCCAGTTTTAGAAAAATGAAATAATTTTCGAGAGAATTAGTCAACCTCATTAAAAATTCTCAAAAACTATTTTTGCAAATGGCCACTGCTCGACCAACGCACGATTTACTCTTGAGATGCACAACCTCAGATCCAAAACAATGGAAAATTGCCCCTTGTTTGAACGGCACTGCATGGCAACTGAAAGTTGCCCCTAGTCTGAATAGCACCGCAGCACTGCACGGCAACGGAAAGTTGCCCCCTAGTTTGAATAGCGCCGCAGCACGTGGCAACCAGTCCTCACAGTGACAATTATAACCAAATTCTCGGATACAGAGAAGACAAATATGACTAGAACCATCACATGGACACAGTCAAATTTGAAGTGTTTTACGACTGGACTTCAGAATGAAGTTGCCTACGTATCCCAAAGATGGGAATCAAGCCTTACGTAGTTCGGAGGTAAGGTACACTCGGGTATTAACCTCTTCTTTTGCGCTCTAACTTTTGCCAAGGCTGCCCTTTTTGGGTTTTCAACCTTGCGAGCTTTGTTCTTCTTTTCTTTTCAATTCTTTTTTCTTTTTCATCTTTTTTTTTATTCTTTGCATTTTTTTTTTGTTCTTTTTCTTGCTCTAACTTTTTCCTGGGTCGCCCTTCCGGGTTTTCGGCCCAGCGAGCCTCTCAAGGGTAAAAGTTTAGCTTTGTCCATGTTGAATGGTTTGAGATCTCAGAGCCATCTGAACCCAAGAGAATGGCTGCTGTTCGCTGATAATGTAGAAGTCCATCCAATGGAGGGTGAATTTGCCCCTAGTGTTGTGGATAGGAACTTGGTTGTCCTTCAGCAATACTTTCTTCTTTGCCCCTTCTGGGATTTGGCATTCTTGCCAGTCTTCCCTGGTTTGCAGAAAAGACTCATCTTTGACTCTTCGAGCGCATCTAACATTTTTGCCCCTAGTTCAAGGGCTGCTTTTGATCTAGCTTCGCAAGCTTCCTTTGATCACATTTGATATTCTCGCCCCTAGTTCATGGGCTGCTTCTGATCCGGCCACACGGGCCTTACATTGTGGTTGATCGTTGAACATTCTGAATTAAGGTTCAAGGTTTGGAAGCAAAGGGGTTGAGTCTCGAGGCTGGGAGCGATCCTAAGTTGCACAATCTCAAGAGCGATTCCACATAGGTTTTCGTAGAACCACGCAAAACATTTTTTGAAATTTTTTAAGAAAGCGACTAATCGCTCACGTCGAAGACAATGCAGAACCAATCTGGATCAAGCCAGGATCCTTCTCAGTACTCACATTAACAAACATGATCTCAATCATTAAGGGCTTAGCATGCCTCTTTTTCTCTCAATTGATCAAATTTTTTTGCAAATTCCGAGGAATTCCTTTCTCTTTGTTTTCATCACAATGTTTAAAAAGTTTTGAAAAACTCAGGTCAATGTAATGATTTCAAAGCACAGAACAGACACAGTTTTTAGTCAAATATTGCCATCTCATTCAGAACTTCTGGCACAACTAGCACAAGGCAGAGGCAAACACAAGAGTGTGAAAATCACTGCTGTTCATTCAAATCTGTTGGCATTACTGGCTCTAAGGCAGAAACAGACTCAAAAGAAAACGAAAAGACAAACACAAAACAAGCAAGTGATGTCCGAGGTAACACCCCCAAAATCACCCGACTCTAACAAAACAAGACTGACTCGGTACAACAAGACAGACCCAACTGATTCAGTAAGAAAAGACTGACTCTGTACAACACAACAAGACTGACCCAATACCCAAGTTAGAAAGTAAAGTAAACAGCATTCGCAAATGCTCAAAATAGTGCGTGCCATCCCCACAGCTGGAATGAATCGAGTGCCATCCGCAGGTGGTTCATCCCCCGATCATATGGTCACATTATCCCCCAAGTTCACCGATCCAGTGCCGATAGACTTTACAGAGCTTGGCGCGGCAATGACCCCGTCGTCAATCAAATCTTGCACTTCATGGCGAAGACGAAAGCAATTGTCAGTGCCATGACCGGTTTGTTGATGGAAGGCAGAGTACCGGGCAGCATCATGCGTAACCGGAAGAGGATTCGGGAGAGGCCGAGGCTCAAGGGGTTTGAGATGGCCTTGTCCAACAAGGATTTGGAGAGCTTTGGACAAAGGCATATAGAGGGCATGAGAGACCCTCTGACCTCGGGGCTGGTACTTCAAGGTTTGTGGATTTTTGTTGGACGCACCAGCAAAGGAATTAGCAGGTGCTGGCCTGGTTTGCTGACCTTTTCCTAGTGGAGGATTAGAGCAAACAGGATCATTTCTGGTACGATGGCCCTTTCCTCGGTTTCCCCTTGCTTCGAACTGCTCTCATTCTAAGTGACGAAAGTATCCTCCACAATCTTTGCAACAACTGCGAGCACTTGCTGTTTGTTTATCCCTTCCGCTTTTAAAGCCTCCACAACCCACAGAAGGTGTTCATGGGGATCAATGCCTGCCCCTACCTTGTTCTTACCTCTTGCCTCCACTTTGCCAAGGGATTGGCCTTTTTCCAATACAACCCGTCCCAAGATTGGGGAGCATTTTGTCGTGAAACTCCTAGCATGTGATGTGGTCGATGAGGGAGCCAATGTCCCGGAGGCCAGATTTGTCACAGTTCTTTGAAGATCTTCAATCATTCTCATCAACTCAGAAGTAGTGGGTTCACGGGTTTGAGATGATTGGGGTTCAGGTGCACCCATCATGTATAAGTCCATGCTTTCTAGAATGAACACCTCAGGTTTGGGTAGATGGGCTGGGGTGATGTATATGCTGGGGTCGAAGGTGGATGGTAGTGTGTGGATGAGGTTGAGGTGGGGAGGTGATGAGTCAGTACTAACCTGAGGTCCTTTAGGTGGAGCTAGGGTCTCTTCGTCAATAAGATCTTGAATCTTATAACGGAGGCGGATGCAACGGTTCATATCATGACCGTGTTGTTGATGATATGCACAGTATTTAGCTAGGTCATATCTTGGTGGAAGAGGATTTGGAAGGGGTTGGGGTTCTAGGAGTTCTAGGTGCCCTTCTTTTTGTAGCTTCTTCAAAGCTTGGGAGAGACTCATGTAAAGAGGATTGAACTTTCGGGCTTGGGGCCGATTTGAAGTGATTGGTTTCTGGCCATAAAGGGAAGTGGTGACAGGGTCTACTTCTGAGCATTTTGCAATTGTGCTACCATCAGTAGTAGCATTGGAACTGCGAACAACATTCTTCTGCAAAGGCTCATCATCTTCCACAAAGATTCCTTATCTGATGGCATCCTCGATTTGAACCCCCATTTCATGAAGGGTTGGAAAGGTAAACAAAGGTAGAACCACCATCTTTTGCAGCAACTTGCCATGCAAATTCTGAACAATCATCCTGATCTGATCTTTGTCGGAAGGCCTTGTAGTCATCATTGCGGCCTTTGCTCTCCATCTCGTCACGAACTCTGAGAAACCCTCCTTTGGTTCTTGGCGGGTGACTTCGAGATCACGAGTTGTGACCTCGATCTGTGTGTTATAAGAGTATTGAGCAATAAAGGCCTCAGCCAGCTCTTCCTAGTTCCATTTCACAGAGTCTTCCAATTTCGCATACCAGATTGCGGCCATCCCAAACATGGTTCGGTCGAAGAGAGACAACTTCTGGGCTGTGGTCAAACCCATTGGCCTCAGGATATCGGAAAACAGGTGGAGGTGCACCATTGGGTCTCTAGAGCTGTCGAAGCAGTTGATATGTGGCATTTTGAATCGGTTCGGCAGAGTCATGGCTGAATCGGTGTACCCATCCTCAATATCCAGAATGGACTTCACGCCCTGAGACTTCTTACACAGCTTTTCTAGCTTGCTCACTTTTAATGTTGTGGGGTCCACTTCGAACTCAAAGGGAGAATCTGGTAGGTTGGTAGGTGTTGGTGCCTTGGACAGCTGGGGTAGAATTAGGGGCGGAGCTGGCCCCGTTGGGATCCGTATCTTCCTGGACATTGGCTGTCTCCCCGAGTATTGGGACTCTTGGTGGGAGAGGAGCTGGGTGTGAAGCAGATGCCCTTTGCTATTGTAGCCTGGAAATTAACTCTGCCTGTTGGGCCATAACCTCGGCCTGGCGTGTGGCAAATTCTACTTAACGGTCAGCATCCTGCTGCATGGCTTGCATACTTTTCTGGAGCTGACGCATCATCTTTTCCATACCTGCCATAGAGTGTTGGTTTATCTGAACAACTGGTATATCTGTCCTTGTAGTAGAAACTGAGACCTCAACCTGACTGTTTATTGGTGGGGTGGATAAGGGCCACTGATTTGGTAACTACTGAACTGGTGATCTGTGCCTGACTGGCCCTTTTACCCTGCCTCTGGCAAAGGAACACTAATTTCCCTTGAACTGAATCTCTGGCTTGACAAAGTCTATCAGCACAAGTCTGATGAACCTCGGGGGATATTGGGGCCTTCTGAAGCTACGGTTCCAAGACTACCTTGTAAAAGAGAAAACAGGCAGCATCTCAGCCCAATTTCACTGGAATAGATGTGAGCATAGCTGAATGACTGCACTCTCTACTGAATTCTACCCAAAATTCTGCCTGTAAACTGATACCCTCAGGTAAAACTGATTCCCTCAAAATACTGATGCCCTCAGGCCTGATACCCAGACTTGCAAACTGATACATGCATTCCTTGTAGAGGCACACTCTAAAAGCACATAACAAGCAAATGAGAGCCAAAACACCCCTATGGTGGGGTAGGGTTTCCCTGCCCTATTTTTTCAAGAGCTAGGGTTTTACTACGCATGCAGCGGTTTAAAACAACCTACAATCGGGTAAGCAACCTGTCCTAGTTTGGAACGGTCACTATGGATTCCGATATGCACTAGGTCGAATGGTCAAAAAGGGTGCCCCGGTAAAAATTGGGGTTTGTGTTCCCATCGTGGCAGAGCCCGCAACCGGTCAACCTTATGGCACGCTTCTCAAAGCGAGCCTCCGGCAAACCGTTCAGGAATAGCAGATGACAAACATGATGTTCTAGGCGCACTAATACAAATGAATGCGAAGAAACATATAAGTGTAATCAAAACAAGATATCATGAGTTCGAGTCAAGTTCTCTAAATCCCCAGCGGAGTCGCCAGAAACTATAGACGTCCCCGAATGTCCTGGGAAAAATCCCGTTTTGTTCATTGGGCTCACTACAGTTCGAACTCAAATGTCACTGTTCTTAATCTGATCTCGCAAAGTGCAATACGAGATTGATAAATCACCAAAGAGTCCAAATCCGGCAGATCGTTTTGAAAAACAATGATTTTTAGAAAGAAGTGCCAAACATGGACTGCTTTGCCATATACAGAGTCGCCACCTAAATATTTTATTTTGGGGGAATTTAGGAAACCCTGACTCGTGCCTAAGGCCACGTGTCCGTCATCACCAAAGTTGCCTCAGCTTGGGAACTTGGGTACGATTGGGGAAGGTCATGCAATGAGCACCCCCGCTCACCCGATCAAAGATCGGCCACTACTAAACATGATATCTTGTTTTTGAAAACATATGTACTCTTATTCCGGTTTATTAGCCTAGAATTGCTACGTGATGCGCACAGCATACAAGTATAGACTAGATCGCCTGAGTTGGAACACATGTTTGTTTATTTGAAAATGGTTTGATGATGCTACTCGCAAGTAGGCTAAGACGTGAATTTGCCACCCTCAACTGGGCTTAGAAAACAGGGTGATTTGCTAGTCTCAAGTGGGCTTAAAACTCGCAATCGATGAATTGTTCCAATTCAAGTAATCCAACCTTCACCCACAGACATTTTAGGCAGGTATATCACATAATCAGTTAGCCTCATGACAAGCATGCTATCATGGCAGTCACTCACACACATGCAAGGATGCTACAGCATAAATACTCACCGAGTACTCCGAGCCAAAGAAAGAAGCTAATTAGAAATCATGCATGAATCCTAACTATGCTGAGATGCCTAATGCAACATATGCAGGATGCAACTAAGATAGGCTCGGCTATTCTAAAATGGCATGTGAGATGTTACAGATAGCACGTGTTCAACTTGGAATTGAAATACAATGCAGTTAGTATGATACGCCGAGCCCGGTGCATGTAAGACAGAAGAATGGATGCAATCATGCGAGCATAAGGATGCTAATTGAAATATGCCCTAAAACTAACCATCATAAGCTGGTAAATAAAAGGGAGAAAGACGTGGGGTTGGAAGACATACATCACACATACGCACACTTATTACAACAGTTGGCCCTCTCGACGGAGGGTCCGAATAAATAATACAACACCAACTAGCTAATCTAAGCTAATTTAATTAAGCTAGTTATTACACAACCAAAATGAATAATAAATTACAGCTAATTATTACACAACTCTAATTAATTAACAAACTAACTAAGTAAGCAATTAAACTAGCATGCAAACTACATGAATGTGGACTGCCTCAGCTCTGCCTTGAATGATAAAGGATGCATGCATGCTCGAGTCGCCTTGTCGGGAAATCCATCGCGATGCCCTAACTCGCCTTTGTTTGCAATTGATCTCAGAAACTTGCACAAAGCTCCAGAGAGATGAAACTCCACCCTAGGAATTTGTGGGAAGGCTGCCGACTAGCTTATGGGCATGGGAGACCACCTGCCGACCACCTTTTGCGGTGGAAACCAAAGAAGGTGGTCGGCCTGCTAGAAAACCTGGTCGGCCAACCAGTTTCTTCTCCTGGATTCTGTTTTTCTACAACAAAGGGAAAGAGAGAGGCACAACAAGGTATTTGCAACACATGTGTGCATGACCACTCTCCCCGTCATTGCATAAGCTCTAGGGAGTGTAGTCCTCGACCCTCGGGCCACCAATCACGCATCTCGATGCATGATGGGCCGAGGAACCGAATTGCATAACTTAATATAGAATGAATGCACATATGAACACATAAATGCCTAAACTCCATCATGTGTAGTCAAGAGTATCGGCGATAAGGAATCGAGGCGCGTTTCATCACTTCGAGTATGAAATGTCCCTCGTTTCCCGTGTTTGGGCTAACTCCTATCCCAAACACAATGCAACAAACATGGCATGCACCGATGCAACTCTAGCAGGCAATCCTAATGCAATGCCACTTAGCCATGCAAACATGCAAAGGATGAACATGTAAACATGCACCTAGCATACACAATGCTAAAACTACATGGCATGCACAATGCTCATGACACTAGCATACGCAATGCACATGGAAACTAATATACACAATGAGATGAACAAGGCACGCACAATGCAGTGATCAATCATGCGACAACATGGCACTCAATGCTATGAACTACAATGGCATACTCGATGCAAAATGGGCTTAAACCAAAATGGATGGGTCTTAGTCACACCCAAATCAGTGGCCATAGATGATGAAAACAAAGCTCCAAAACTCATGCCAGCATGCACAATACAATGGCCCCGAGCCTAAGGCACAAAAACACAACTTTGCACATGCATTGAAAGGACTAAACATGGAGTACAATGGCATATATTCCTTCTCTGAAATGGCATATAACATGACTCCAAAATGACTCCGAATCATGCAAACAATTCACACAACGCATGTTGAATGGCTCAAGCATTGAAACTAGTGAAGTGCATTACACTATAGGCATGCAAAGCGATGCTCAAATGATGAAACCAACCCCAAACAGCCCTATGCAAGCCCAAAACAGTAGCAAAATGGGTTGGGATGATGGCTTGAAAGGCACAAAAGTGAAACTCATGCAATGGCTCGCAAATAGGGCATAAATGCACAACTCTAAAGAGCACTTAAAGCATGGAAAATATGGAAGTGTAGCACCCCTATAAGCTCTGAAATATCATGCCCAATGATGCCAAAACATGTAAATAGCTCAAGTTAAGCATGCAAGGGACCTCCAAACTCAAAGCTAGTCAATGCTATTACACAACAAGTATGCATGGCCAGCATTTTTCGACCAAGACGCCTCAAGAAAGAGCTAAGGCAGCCCAAAATATGAACAAAATTAGTTTGAAGTATGGCCAAAATATGCTAGAATAGAGGGCCAAAACAACATGCATTGTGAGCTAGTGAACATGAGTTACACTACAAGCATATGAAACATGTGAAGGACTACCAAACCAAGCAAAAATAGAGTCATGGCATGCAAAATGATGGCCAAAAACCCACTGAAGCAAGGCCAATACATGCAAGAATGAAATGCTCCTTTGATAAGCCATGAAAGGGATTGCTCTACACATGCAAGAAGCAAGCAAAAGGGGACCAAACCAGCCATGGTTAGAGCCTAGGCAGGTCCTAGAAGTCACCAAAAAGTGCCTGAACTAGGCCTCCAAATGGTATAAACATATGCTCCTTTGGTAGGCAAAAAATGCTAGTAAACAAGACAACAAGAGAGAGGGTCACCCCTCTCTGATCTAGGCCCTCAAAGCCACATTCTCACCATTGAAAATCCACTGGTTTTCAGTGGTAGTAATGCCAAGCAAAGACTAGCTTGAATGCCTTATGGCATGGCACAAAACAAGGCTAAATAGAGCATGCAAGAAGGTAGATGACCCTCAACACCAAAAGAACCTTAAACAAACATGAAAAAAACTTAAATATGAAGATTTTTTTAGTTGACAACAAAGCTCAAATAAGCATGCAAATGAGGCTAAGAGAAGGATCAAAACAATGCTTAAAAAGAGAAAAAATGAGTTACCCTTGAAGCTCAGCAAAACCAGCAACTTTTCTGAACCAAAACCCAACTTTTGAGACCTCTCAAAACCCTCCAGCAACTCAGTAACAATGGTGGAGGTGTATGGTTATGAGGTGGTGTGCAATAGGCCAAGAACAAAGCACTTTCTAAGCCTAAAATATAGAGACAAAGAGAGAGATATAAGCTTTGCCCTAGAGCAATTTTTTTTCAACCTGGTGTAAGGAGAGGGAGGGCCTCTCTTATAGAGCTTCAAAGCCAAAGCTTCTCCAAGAAGCTAAAAACTTGGTTGCAAATCCTTCATACACGTGTATGGAGGATCCAATCTGTGCCTTCCAGCTGGCACAGCTGGCATGCACTCAGACAGACAAAACAGGAGGAAGCTGGCCGACCAGAAATGGTGGTCGACTGACCACTTTCCCTGGTCGGCCGACCAGGTCAAGTGGTCTCCCAGATAAAAACTGGTCAACCAAGGAAAATGGTGGTCACCGCAATGAAAGTAAGCCAATGGTGGGGTGGGAAACCAGAAAATATGGCCCAAAGACCAAGAAAACCAGCTTCCCGACAAGAAAATCGGCTGGTAGGGAGAAAGTGGTCTCCAAGGAGAAAAGGTGGTCTCCCACCCTTGTACCACCTCCCAAACAAGGAAAACAAGGTTCATGCCAAAAATGAACCAACACGGATGCAAAACGAGAGTTCGGGGGGCAAAGCGCACGGTCGGGTGCCCCAAAAACTGGTTGTTGAGCACAAAAAGTGGCGTACGACCACAAAAGTGTTCTCCCGGACCATAGTGTCCCTCTAGACAGAGAAAACAAGGTGTGTTCCAAAAATCGTGCCAAACGGAGAATGTTAAGCGGTCTCGAACCTAGGCGCACGACTGACGGCTCCGAAAACCGGAAACTAGTCTCCAAACGGGAACAGTGGCCTACGACCACGAAAAGTAGTCTACGACCACTAAGAGATGGTCTACAAGACCTCTCCCTCCCTCCGGGAAGACAAAACAAGACTTAGTCCGCAGACCGAGTCAAAGCACAAAGGGTCCCGAGGTCCGGAGGTAAGGCTTTCGGCCAAGAACTCCGAAACCTCGAAACGAGCACAACATGCGCAATCACTGAGCGCTCAATCGATGACGTCTGAGTCTTAAGGTCGCTGAAAAATGAGGTGTCTACACCCATTTTGAAAACTCCACATTTTAGGTCACAAAATCAAAATCAACCCTAATCTTTCGGGGAAACTTTTAAATCAACAACAACAATACATAACCTATATATATAACTCAAGAAATCCCTACCTCCAAGTAGAAGCTCAAAAGGAAAGATGAGAGAAACCCTAAGATGTTCCAAACTTGTATTTTCTTGGATCAAAAGAAAGCCCACACCAAACTTTAGCTTTTTTGCAAGGGATGAAGGGTAGGAAAGCCCTAGAGCATGGAGTATTTTTAGAGAGAATGAGTGAGAGAGAGAGAGCAGCTAGATCTAGGGTTTGAAGATAAAAGATAATCAAAAAGTGAGGAAGAAGCTACTACTGTAAACTGATATAATTGATCCTCGCTCAAGCGACCAGACACAAAGAAACCTCGCTCGAGCGCACAAAGCCTCGCTCGAGCGAACAACACGAAGCTTCAGGTCTGTAACCCAGAAGCACGCTCGAGCGGAGAAAATCTCGCTTGAGCGAAGAAACCCACAACATAGTCCTCGCTCGCTCGAGCGAAGGAAAGTTCGCTTGAGCCAAGAAACATAACGTTCAGGTCCAAACTAGACGCAGATGCACACTCGAGCGCAAGAATGCTCGCTCGAGCAAAGAGACACAAACTCAAAGCTCGCTCCAGCGACAAAAGCCTCGCTCGAGCGAAGACACCAAAAACTGGACAACAACACTTGCACAAACTCACAACCAACCTGTTCTAAACTCGCTCAACACCTTCCAAAGCTCAAATATAAGGAAACAAGGGTGGAAAACAAGATATGAACTACAACACTCAACCACGAGTCGCTATAACCCTCCCCCCTTAAAGAATTTTGTCCCCGAAATTTAGACAAACCAACAAACAAAAGTGTCGTCACAACTATAATCATTTTAACAACATTCTCAAGTTATAACATCAACACCCAACCAACATTTACCCTTTTTTTCATCATCGTATCATCAAAACAACATTCGTTCAAGTTAGAGATATGAGGTGGAACATTCATAACAAAATATCATTCTCCCATAAGTTCATGTTTAATTTCACAATATATACACAACAAGTGATCAATAATTTAACATTCTTCCCTCATCACTAAGGGACATTTCACTCAAAATAAAATCAATTAAGCATGTTCAAATAAATCCGGATACTTGGAGAGGACCTCCGCCTCTCGTTCCCAAGTCACTTCCTCAATCCCGTGGTGTCTCCACAACACCTTCACTAATGGTATGGTCTTACCCCGCAACACTTGCTCCCGGGTGTCTAGGATTTGAACCGGTCGCTCTTCGTAAGAGGCATCTTCATCTACCTCCAAATCAACCCAATCCAACACGTGAGAAGGGTCGGGTTCGTACTTCCTAAGCATTGGCACATGAAACACACTATGAACCCTCGAAAGTTGTGGCGGCAAAGTTAATCGGTATGCCACTTTCCCGATTCTCTCCCATATCTCGAAAGGTCCAATGAACCTCAGAGACAACTGACCACACTTACTGAAACTCATCAAACTTCGCTTAGGTGAGATCTTAAGGAACACATGATCACCTATTTCAAGGACAAAGGTCGCCTCCTCTTATCGGCGTAACTTTTCCGTCGGCTTTGGGCTGTAACCAACCTCTTACAAATGAGAGCAACTTTCTCGGTCGACTCCCTAACAATCTCCGGACCTAACAACGGTGCATCCCCTACCTCGGTCCAACAAATCGGCGACTTACAAGGTCGGCCATACAAGGCTTCAAATGGTGCCAAGGAAGGCCTCCCAACCAACCAAGGAAACACAACACCAACTTCCGGCCACAACAAATTTGGAATACTACCCTAGCCCTAGGAACACCAAGGATACCGAATTAGTCAAGAACACAAGGGAAGGGCAACAGACTTTCCCTCGATTCACACTACTCACTGGGTTTATGAGACAAGAACAACAAACAACCACGGCAAACATACGCACGCCTCGGGTATCCACCCCCACTAGCCCAAACACTCTCCACACTTAGCACTCCAACAAGATGGAAACTAAATCTTTACTACAAGATCCTGGGTTATCTCATTTAAGGAAAAAGGTTACAACAAAACTGGACTCGAGACAAGACTCCGGCCTAACAAGTTCTCATAACGCCCAACAATTCACATAACCGAATGTACAAAACTCGAGATTTAGAAATACAATTAAAGTGGTTACACCATCACAACTATAAGGGTACATTAATTAACAACTCAATTCTAAAAGAAGGTTTTCATCTTTTTCTCAATTATTGGTAAAAGTCATCTCTTTACATACAAAATATTTTCTCAAAAGTGTTTCAAATTCACACCGGTCACAAATCAGAATGCATTTCCTTCCTTTCAAGCAACAATCCAAAATTCGTTCGTTTTAATTTCCGCTCCACCGTAACAACCGGCGAATCCCTGCCGTTAACCAACAACACCCATCACCCACATGGTGATGCCACAACCACAATCAATAACGTTATTCTTACCACACAAGTTATTATTTACACAAGATAACGACATGATTACATAAACTAGTTAAAATAGGAATTGTTCTTGTCATCTTAAAAGAAAGAATATCCCCTTCTTTTTTTTTTGAATTCGTACTATTTTCCAATGAAGGATTCGTGTTATAGACTTCGAGTAAAAACAATTCATTTTGTGATTATTTCTCCCAAAACAAGCTTTAAAAATTTACCCCAAGGGTTTTAGTTGAAATAGAAATGCCAAGAATTTTTTTTTTCAAAAACCAATAATCACACATCAATTTATCTTCTCAACAACACCCGGTGAATTCCCACCATCACCCAATCACATCCATCACACTTACAATGTTTTCACAAGGAGACTACCACATCTTCTAATACAACAATAATTAGAAATAATCACGATGTTAGATGGAACAATGCAACACACATAACTTTCCAAAAGAGCAATAGTACCCAAAAGCCTATGAGTACTCCCAATCTAGAAGCTAACACTCTACCTCAATTCACGGCTTTAACAACTTACATAGAGATGCGCGCACCGATAACCATACACAAATGCAAGGCCCAAGGCCCTAGGCACAACCCACGGCACCACACCGCCTATTAGCCAAAATGTACTAATTTTCCAAAAGCTCAACCTTACAACCCACACTTAACCCATTCTAAAGTGACTATTTGTCACCCACTTTGACACTCCCAACTTAACTAATCCCGATAGTTTCTGCTCCCGATATTCAAACACCTACATACCATTCTCAAAGGGATTCAATTCACATGCCCAGATGGCCAACACACTCTTATACCCAACACAAGACCGAGTAGGTCAACGGCGATCACACGATCCGGGTCACCCAAGACGATCTTACCAATGGTACATTCGTTACCTAAAACACCAACCATTCATCACTCTAGTAATACTTCAAGTATCTACCCACCAAATTCTTTTCCCCACTCAAATCTCCACCAAAATCTAGCAACACTGCAAGCTCATTCCAAACACCTTTATTAACTCACAATCAACCTGGACATAGCACTAACCCTATTCATGGTCGATAAGACCCCAATGAACTCACAAATCAAAAAATTTAAAACACTAAGCAGCACACACAAACATCATTCTCACTACCCGAGGTGTAAACCTCATACCCTCTTAGACATTCCTACACCACTTCCATCAATCTTCACAAAGCTCTAAGGTCTCATACTTCCTCAAACTTAATACTACGTTTGTCAAATTTCTCGCAGACTTCTCAATCCCCATCAACAATTTCTAAATTGAACAAAAATCAAAGGCCATCGCAAAACCATCACAAAATTCAACAATTGATATACAATAGTACTAGGATCACCAATTCCATTTACACATTTCATTACACATATATAACAAGGAAATTTAAGTTTCATTAGCAAGCCCCACACATGAGGGTAACAAATAACAATACATAACTACGGTGCCTTAGCACCCTACGACACGTCAATCAATCACAAAAGTTTCACAACTTATAGCATAGATTTCTAAAACAAGAGTCCCTCTCAAGGGTGATACTACCACGCTGGTTTAGAAGTCGACCCTCGCGAAGCTTCCAAAGCCTGGCCTCTTCGGGCCTGATACCGATAACGTCCCCGACTGGACTGATGGAACAAGGTCTGACTAGATTCTGAAACACTAGAAGGATCTACACGTAAAGGGCAAAAATGTCTAGCATGGCCCCGCTGACCACAATCAAAACAAACAATGGACTTCCAACTCTGAACCTGATTTGGAGCCTGAACCTCACAAGGTCCCCCAACGGACGAGTTCGAAACCCCCGAAGAAAACAAGGGCCGAGTCTGGGATTGAGCATGCGCTCGCCTCCACCTCTTGCTAAGTCTAGGGTGTTTATGAACTGTAAGAGTTACCGATGTGGCCTCCTCTTTAACTCGACCAACATTGCTAACCACAGCCTCTCCGTGGGTCACCGCCTCGACTAGATCAAAATAATTCTTCCACCTAGATTCAACCACCTTCTCCCGGATATCATCAAGCAACTGCCTCTTAGACTCATAACAACGACGCTCCTCTGTTGACACCAATTCTGGAACGAATCTCAACAAACTAGTAAACCTCCTCTCAAACTAAGCCAAAGAAGTAGCACCGTGGCGCAACTCGACAAACTGTTCCCTCAACCTTTCTCGAGTAGAAGGAGGGAAATACTTGGCCAAGAAGGCCTTGGTAAACGTAACCCAAGTGGTACCTACGATACCCTTCACATACTTTCACCAATAATTCGCAACCCCCTTCAATTGGAAGGTCGCCAAAGAAACCCTTAACCCCTCGTCCTCGACTCTGAGTGTGTCGAGAGTCTTGGTAATCTGTTCCAACCAACTCTTCGCCTCTAGCGGTCTTGCCTCTCCCAAAAATTCTAGTGGATTGGAGCAAAAAAAACCCTTTAGTAAGCTTGAGGGTACGCCCGTTGTTCCCCTCATTGCAAGCTAGAGCATCCTGTACCGCAATCACAACCTCGCGTGCAACTTCCTTGCTGACAACCGATGCTGTAATGACAGGCGCTAGGGGAACCGCCATGCCCTACCGACACTCTTATTACACATCCATCCTCTAGTTCCCTGTGTAGATATCCTACGAAATTCAAAAACAAAATCAACTAAGTGCACGATGCAATAGCCTCCCCGAGGCACACACTCTCGCCACCACGACTTTGAACTCTTCCCGACATCTTAGTTAAGGAACAAAATGGATAACTTAGCACATAATCTCAAATGCGCTCGCAACTTGCCTCACACGTTGAGCTAGTACAATTATATACATTCTAACACACAAATAATTCAATTCACTCCACATAAGCACGTAGTCACATAAGCACATACGAATTATCCTTTAGCGATGCGATTCATCCCATGGGAAACCAAGAATTCTTAGTAGAATGAGTATTGATCAGGTGCCCTTTTAATAAGACCTTAAGGAATCTAATAGTCGCAAATAACATCTCAAAAGTCTAATCCCATACCCACATAGTCACATAAGCATGCTATCACATAATCACATAGATAAAACATTTCCTAATCATGCGAAATGAACCCATTGTGGTATAGCAACCACTTCCCGCGAGCCCAAGTATTCAAACCCAGTAGCTTTGACACCAAGTTGTCACGCCCCGAAAATAAACTCACATGACTATGACATCAACCACTTCCAAAATGAGGTATTGCTCAAATTCATTTGCATGTTTCCAATATTTACCAAAGTATTCTCTCATGCCATTATACATTTATTTCCAAACTAGTACATGAACCGATAGCATGTAAAAGAAATCATTAAATCACAACAAATAAGGCCCTCAAGGGCTTACAAGTTCCAAGGAAATAGCCCGGTTACACATAATGGTCTCTCGGATCCAAACACATTAGCCCTTGGCTTACAACAAATATCACAACAAAATAGGAGTCAAACTACTCTTCTTCAAACATCTCCACGCCCTTAGCTTGGCGAGGTCACCACATCTTTACATGCACCAATTCCCATAGGGGTGAACATAAAGCCCAGTAGAGATTCCTCACAAAGTATATACAGTAATGCCAATACCATCAATGTAAAAAAAAAAAAAACATATGTAATGCCATGCAAGTGTCCATATTGAAGGAAAATTTATTTCAATGCACTATTTCAAAATCACCATATTCTCAATAATGTTATGCAATCTCATCGATTTCAAACTTTCAATATTTAAATCAACAGGGGCGGTAAATACAACACTGGTAATTCCTAGGCTGGTGTCTGCAGGTAGACTCTACGAGTACTACCAAATTGTCATTTTTACCGGTATTAACCGGAAGGCTTGACACCTATCCGCGCGGTTTTCTGGTCTTTCACCAAGAACTCTCAGGCCAACTTAACAAAGTTCATCTACACCCCTTATCCGGACTTACCACGTATTTACCTCATTCACATTACCATAGTTCTCAATACAAAATCATTTTCTGTCATGAATGTAAATTCCTTCGATTTAGAACCACAATGCCCAATAATAAATGAAATAATATGCAATGCAATAATTCCCATAATTCATAACATTTCTTCATCTTCAAAATCTCTAAGATAATGCCACATTCACAATTTCCCATTTCTTTCCTTCATTGTTCTTCACAAGTCACCCATAAACCATCCATTCATACCACAATTCCCTCATTTCACAAATCATAGCAACATAGTCTCATCAAGGACTACATATGAAATTTTCAAAACAATTCCTCCATCTCAATCTATATATATAAAAGATTACCATTCTTGCAAACACATTATGAAATTTATACTCAATCAACTTCTATTTAAAGATAGAAAAGAATTTTATGAACTTCTTCCAATTTCTCCAAAAATCCCTAAATTTCTAGGGTTTTCACCAAAAACTAGACATTTCCCATCCCCATAGAGAAATCCCAATAAATCATCCTCTTGAGTTCAATAACTAAACAAGCCCACTAGTATTTAGTAAAATGATTTGGGATTAAACCCATTTTGAAAACTCCACATTTTAGGTCACAAAATCAAAATCAACCCTAATCTTTCAGGGAAACTTTTAAATCAACAACAACAATACATAGCCTATATATATAACTCAAGAAATCCCTACCTCCAAGTAGAAGCTAAAAAGGAAAGATGAGAGAAACCCCAAGATGCGCCAAACTTGTATTTTCTTGGATCAAAAGAAAGCCCACACCAAACTCTAGCTTTTTTGCAAGGGATGAAGGGTAGAAAAGCCCTAGAGCATGGAGTATCTATAGAGAGAATGAGTGATAAAGAGAGAGCAGCCGGATCTAGGGTTTGAAAATAAAAGACAATCATAAAGTGAGGAAGAAGCTGCTGCTGCGAACGGATATAATCAATCCTTGCTCGAGCGAAGGAGTGGTCGCTTGAGCGACCATATACAAAGAAACCTCGCTCGAGCGCACAAAGCCTCGCTCGAGCGAACAACACGAAGCTTCAGGTCTGCAACCCAGAAGCACGCTCAAGCGGAGAAAAGCTCGCTCGAGTTAAGAAGCCCACAACATAGTCCTCGCTCGCTCGAGCGAAGGAAAGTTCGCTCGAGCCAAGTATAGCGATCCCGGATTTACCCTTGTTGTACAGTGATCCGGACCTGTGTCCGTGGATGTTGGTAGTTGATTATTATCTTGTTTACATCCTTTTTACTTCGTATTTGAGTTATAGGATGTGTTGGGCAGGTTTGTTACAGGTTGGTTTGAGTTTTAGAAACCAAAACTAGTTGCCCAGATTTTTGACCTGTCCGCTCGAGCGGGGTTTTGGCGCTCGAGCGGGAATTGCACCCATCCAGTATTTCCTGTGCAGTGTTGGACGCTCGAGCGTGGTATTGGCCCTGAGCGGGGTTGTGTGGAGTACCGCTCGAGCGGGGAGTTGGAAGCTCGAGCGGAGACCTGGTTCTGTAAAAGTTCTGGGAGTGGGTATCCGCCGCTCGAGCGGATTGTTGGCGCTCGAGCGGGAGTCTGTGAGTGACGCTCGAGCGGGTGTTTGACGCTCGAGCGGTCGACTGGGTTTAAGTTCCGTGTTTTGACTTTTCAAATCACTTTTTCACTTTCTCTTCTCTCTCTTACTTTTCCAAAAAACACCATTGTTGAGCCTCTCACTCTAGAACTCTACCTTCTCTCTAGGTTTTGATCTAGTAGGAGTGATTTGCTCATCTTTGGCCTTTAAAAAAAGGTTATTGATCGTCGAGGGCTACTTTTTAATCTGAAAATTTCGGGATTTAGAGCACGTTGGGTTTTGTCATCTTCTCCTTTGGGGCTCCGAATTGAGGTAGGGATATCCTACTCCTCTCTATGGATTTTTGTCTTAAATTTTAGTATTTTGAGATGTTGGGGTTGGTTTGGTAATTTGGTGAAAGTTTGGGGCTTTTGTGTTATTTTACAAAAGTTGGGTTTTTATTCATAAAAACCTAGAAGCATGTTTGCATAGAGAAATGGAATATTGTTAATCATTGATGAAATGGGACCTAAGGTTGAAAATGTTAATTATAGGTAATGACCTAATTACATTGGTTTGATTAAGGGATAATTAAATCTGGAGAAAATGAGTGAGAAATGAAATGTTGATTTAATATCCATTTGTGCATTTATTTTCTGTTTAGAAATAACTGCTTGGGCTATCGGTGGAGGGTAGTCGTGATTGTTGTAGACACTGCATGATGATTAGGCAAACTGAAACTAATCAATGGAATGTGTCATGGAATTTGACGGTTGATAGAATGCATTAACTGTATGTATTGAGTGATTGTATATAGAACCAATGTGTTTGTATACGTTATGTGTAGAGGAGGAGATGGGGGATGTACCTCTAAACTGGATAGTGTTGGGAGAAGATATGGGATGAACTCCGTAGATACAGCTCATATGCTTGTCTAGAGACGTGAAGATAGAGCTCATATGCTTATCTTTGTGAAGTGTGGATATAACTTATATGCTTATCTGTGAATGTGGATATTATTGTTATACATATCTGTTGAGAAAGTGGATATAGCTTATATGCTTATCTGTGAATGTGGGATATAGTTTTTGTACATATCTGTTGAAATAATGATAGAGCTAACATGCTTATCTGTTGAAAAAGGGAAAAGAAAAGTAACTTGGACTTATAAGTCGTATGACATAAATATGTGATTTATGTGGATGTATCGGTGTTGGCCATCTATCAATTGCTAATCTTTTAGTCATTGTTCATGGTTGGTTTAGTGTATTTCTACTGGGCTGTGGCTCACCCTATATGGGAATATCATTTTCAGGTACAGGTAGCATGCCACCTCCAAGGACATAGCTTGGAAGGCTAGAGGCGGACATACTTTTGTCGTTTTACTTTTTGATGTATTACATGTAAATTCAAGCCAAGGGCTTAATGTGTAAACGAGTTAGTACTCTTTTGTTGTAACCAAGTGTTAACTTGGAAAGTTGTAAGCCCATAGGGCATTTGCTTTTCTTGTTAACATGTAATACTTTTGTAATGGAACTTTGATAAATAGAAGAATGTGGAACTTTTACATATCAATGTATATCTTTATTGATGGGTTTAATGTTGTTTTTTGAGGGCGTTACACAAGAAACACAACCTTCAAGTCAAAACTAGACGCAGACGCACGCTTGAGTGCAAGAATGCTCGCTCGAGCCAAGAGACACAAACTTGAAGCTCACTCGAGTGACAAAAGCCTTGCTCAAGCGAAGACACCAAAAACTGGACAGCAACACTTGCACAAACTCACAACCAACCTGCTCCAAACTTGCTCAACACCTTCCAAAGCTCAAATATAAGGAAACAAGGGTGGAAAACAAGATATGAACTACAACACTCAACCACGGGTCGCTATAAATTCTGATCAATCATGTCCCAATACTTGGCTCATAAATGTTTGATGTCCCGTTGTCTATATTAAAATCTTCTATAAGATCAGCCTCATTCTTGTTTTCATGAGTAATCTCATTCATGCATTCATTAAGTTCATTATTCATAAAATCTTTATGATCTTCATTAATTTGTTCATCTTCATCATTCTCATTCTTATCTTCATTGTTTTCCTCATGTACCAAAATGGATTGAGCTCTCTATTTTCCTCTTGTGCCAAAATACTCATTAAAAGTACTCCAGCTTGAGATTGAACTAAGGCATCTATTCTTTGTTTCTCTTTTCATGTATAGAAACATACTTTCTAAGAATCATGATTGGTCTATTTGATATAATTTATCAAAAATTACTAGTATCATCATCATCATCACAATAATAATAAAAAATCCAATAATCAATAAACATAAAATAAAATAAAATAAAAAATTAAGTAATCATACTAAGAAAAAAAAATTATAACCATCATCAAACAAATATTTCATTAAACAAAAACTTGAAGCCTATTTTATATAACAAATATGATACGTGACAAATAATAAATAAAAAAAATTAAAAAATATATAAAATGTTTGTTTAGATATATAATTGTTATCTATTAATTTTAAAAAAAAATTAGATGAATAATTTCATAAAATCAATAAATAAATAAAGGGGACTTGTGTATAGGTCCTAATAGGTGGATTTATTGTCCAATAGGTCCTATGATAATTAATAGCATTTTTCATTAAACACTATTAAAAAATGTCACTAATTGTTAATTTTCAACGACAATTTGAAAATTTTATCACAAAAAATATTACTAATTTTCAAATTTAAGCAACAGTTTAAAAATTTTGTCACAAAAAAAATCTCACTAATTGTACGTTTTAGTGACAATTTATAAAAATCATGACAAAAAAAAAGTCATTAATTGTTAATTTTTAGCTACATATGCAAAAAAAAATGTCAAAAAAAAGGGTTTTTTTTATTGATAAATCTCATTTGGAGGTGTTCTAACCAAATAAGTCTACCAAGAAAAATTATAATCTAGTCAGTTGCATGTATTTATATTTTTATTCCATGAGGTCATTTTTTCCTGATTTATATTGTTTGTTGGACTATTTCACCCTTATGTCTATTATTGATATGTATTACATAGAAAAATAATATATACATTTCTTTTTTGTTACCACCTCTATTTTAGTAGTTACCATTATTCAAGTTTTTTCTTTTTGATCAGGTTCATTCGCATTTGTGGTATTGTTTCATTGTGTTTGGGTTTGAAACTCTCTATTTGGCAGGGTTAAAAACTCTAGTTTACACATGGTGGTAAAATAATATTATGTTCCTCCATTGTTGTGGTGAAGTTTTGTGTTTCTCCATTGTCACTTTGTGTTCAAAGTTCTGTGTTCATCCATTGTTGGTCTGTGTTAGAAACTCTATGTTTCTCCGTTGTCGTAACTCTAAGCTCTATTTATATCCAGTCAATTTTGTTATAAACATATTCTTCAAAGATGAGTCTGGTTTGATTTGGATTAGTGGAATGGTGAAATTGTATAGATTGGTAATGATAGTGATAATGATAAAGATGATGATGAAGATGAAGATATGGGTGATATTTTTTTGTTTTTAAAGTGATTGAGTTTTTTTTTTTTTTTTTGGATTTCTAATTTTATTGCTGCCATTGTTTCTATTTTTTGTCAATCAGTGCGAATGTTCACATTTCACATTATTTTGAAGTCTGAGAAATAAGTGCTGGAATATAGATATGGACATAATTATATATTTTGTAACACTACATCATAATGCACATTTGGCGACTAAATTTTTAGTTGCCAAAAGTACGATTTTTAGTCGCCAAAAATTTTGTCCGACTAAATATTTTGGTCGCCGGATTGGTCGTGGGAAGCTTGTCGGGGAAGGTATTGGCGACTAAATATTTTTTAGTTGCCAAAAGTCCTATAAATGGCGACTAATATTTTTAGTCGCCAAAAATAAAATTTTAGCCGCCAAAAATCTTATTTTCCGCTACTAAAACTTTGGTCGCCAAAACTTGAAGTATCTATGGCGACCAAAGTTTTAGTCGCCAAAGGGTTTTTTCATCTTTTTATTTTTTTATTTTTTTCATTTTATTTTTTTAGCTACTAAATTCTTAGTCGCCTAAAGTCTGCTTTTATTTTAGCAACTAAATATTTAGTAGCCAAAAGTTTTTCTCCATTTTATTTTTATTTTTAGCTACTAAATATTTAGTAGTCAAAAGTTTTTTTCCATTTTATAAATAAAATTATCTATATATTGATAAAATTAGCAACCATTCCACAACATACACACATTTCACTTTCAACCATCAAAAAAAAAAAAAAAAAAAATCATATTTAACATCAAATTAATATTTTCCAAAAAAAATTCCATACAAATCAAGTATAATGCAATCTCAAAAATATAATTTCATACATAACAGAGGATTAAACAAAATTAATATCCAATTGTTAATTTGGCAAGAAACCAACTAACAAAAACACTAAAAACATAAAAAAATAAAGGCCATAAAATAAAATAAAATAAAATAAACTAGTGATGAAGCCAGTTGCAGTCCAACCCTTAAAGCAATTACTGAAGCAAAGCTAAAAGCTGCATACATAAATTAATATAGATCAGTAACACATATCACAAATAGTTGCTAACAAAAGATAGCACAAACAGATACATAGTTTTTATCCATCATCAATTCACTGATAAACTTTTCTCATTTTATTCTCAAATCAAGTACAAAATAATTATATAGAGAAGAAATAAGAAGGCATACCAGTGTAATGACCATTCAAAAAATATATAGCATAATTAATAAGTTTCACCATTTATATTCTCTTGCATAAACCTATATGTATATTGTACATAATGAGTTAATCTAACCACAAGACCTAGTTGACATTGTAAACTATCCAGGAATGCTTTTCTCTAATGAAAATTCTTTAGAACCAATAAAATTAATCCAGTCCTATCACTAGGCCCCTATTTTGCATGGCATATTTTGAAATTTTAGTGCCTTTACTTTGAGAGAGGTTCAATACTTGGACAAACAACCGCAACGGATACTCATACCAAGTCCATGTAACATAGGTTAAATACTTCTATAATCTATAGTATGACATGATAGTAATAACAGTGTCCTTCCAGGTGGATTTCACAAACTTCCAAAATAGATTGGTCATGGAGCAACTATAGTAGTTATGCAAAGTGCACTGAGTGTTACAAATTGGTTGTGGCCATGTTCTATAGTGTACAGTGTACTCATTGTTTGTTTGCTGCTGTGAGACTTCTTTATCATGCAGTGTATACAGCAGCTTGATCCAATTTTTATATTGAGAGATGCTATCCCACTAAATCTTCTGGGAAACTGTTGACAGTTTCGAACATGCTTGAAGAATTAAAATATAGGTATATAAATTTTAGCAGATTGTATATATGCCCTTGAGTTTCTATACATCTATGGTAACAGTTTTCGATTTGTAATTAAGAGAATTCTAGAAGGAGATCAACCACCTTCTTCAATGTTGGTATTGTGCATATCATCCATTCATTCAAATTGTGACTCAACTGTTGATACTCTACCAGTGGCATCAAATGGTGTTGAAAACACCACAGCTACAAAGGTAGATTAGATTTTTGAGAAGCATAAGAGACATTTTATCAAACAGTTTGAAGGCAAGAAAAAAAAAAAGCAAACAAAAAACAAACAAATTGAAAAGCCATAACAACTTCCTAAACCAACAATTCATGGGGGGTAATGAGCCATTAGATTTTAATGGGTTTTGATTTATATATATGGATATATATATATATATATATATACACAAAAAAAAAGATTAGAAGAGAAAGAAACAGAGAGGGGTGTGAGGATGATTCTGGAAGTTTTCCTGGAAACTGGAAAGAAAGAGAGAGCTTTCAAAATGTAGACTTTGAGAGAGAGAGAGAGAGAGAGAGGTACCTCAGGCTCGGACAAGGGTTTGCACTGCATGAGCTAGTGAAGCGACAATGAGAGAGGGGGGGAGAAGACCAGTGGAGAGGTAGAGGCAGAGGGAGAGGGAGAGGGAGAGGTAGAGAGAAACGCTGAAGAGAGAGAGACAGAGGCACTGGTTTGTTATTTCGAAACCAAATATATACATATATATTACACCATTAGCGACTAAAATATTTAGTCGCCAATTAATTTTATAAATCCCTCCAAATATTTTAATTTTTTGGTGACTAAAATATTTTTTAGTCGCTAAAAATAAATTTTTGGCGACCAAACTTTTGGTCGCCAAAGATAAAAAGAAAATAAAAAGATGAAAAAACCTTTGGCGACTAAAACTTTGGTCGCCATAAGATACTCAAGTTTTGGTGACCAAAGTTTTAGTAGCGGAAAATAAGATTTTTGGTGACTAAAATTTTATTTTTAGCGACTAAAAATATAGTCGCCATTTATAGGACTTTTGGCAACTAAAAATATATTAGTCGCCAATACCTTCCCTGACAAGCTTCCGCAACCAATCCGGTGACCAAAATATTTAGTCGGCAAAATTTTTGGCGATAAAAATGTACTTTTGGCAACTAAAAATTTAGTCGCCAAATGTGCATTATGTTGTAGTGTTACAAAATATTATAATTATGTCCATATCTATATTCCAACACTTATTTCTCAGACTTCAAAATAATGTGAAATGTGAACATTCGCACTGATTGACAAAAAATAGAAACCAATGGTAGCAATAAAAACTAGAAATCAAAAAAAAAAAAAAAAACTCAATCCTTTAAAAAACAAAAAATATCACCCATATCCTCATCTTCATCATCTCTTTATCATTATCACTATCATTACCAATCTATAATAATTTCACCATTCTACTAATCCAATCAAACCAAACTCATCTTTGAAGAATATGTTTATAAAAAAATTGACTGGATATAAATAGAGCTTAGAGTTACGACATGGAAAAACATAGAGTTTCTAACACAGACCAGCAATGGATGAACACAGAACTTTGAACACAAAGTGACAATGGAGAAACACAAAACTTCACCACAACAATGGAGGAACATAATATTATTTTACACACCATGTGTAAACTAGAGTTTTTAACCCTGCCAAATAGAGAGTTTCAAACCCAAACACAATGAAACAATACCACAAATGCGAATGAACCTGATCAAAAAGAAAAAAAACTGAATAATGGTAACTACTAAAATAGAGGTGGTAACAAAAAAGAAATGTATATATTCTTTCTATGTAATACATATCAATAATAGACATAAGGGTGAAATAGTCCAACAAACAATATAATCAGGAAAAAATGACCTCATGGGAATAAAAATATAAATACATGCACTGACTAGATTATAATTTTTTCTTGGTAGACTTATTGGTTAGAACACCTCCAAATGAGATTTATCAATAAAAAAAAACCCTTTTTTTTGACATTTTTTTTTGCATATGTAGCTAAAAATAACAATTAATGACTTTTTTTTTTGTCATGATTTTTATAAATTGTCACTAAAACGTACAATTAGTGAGATTTTTTTTGTGACAAAATTTTTAAACTGTTGCTTAATTTGAAAATTGTAATATTTTTTGTGATAAAATTTTTCAAATTGTCGTTGAAAATTAACAATTAGTGACATTTTTTAATAGTGTTTAATGAAAAATGCTATTAATTATCATTAGACCTATGGACAATAAATCCACCTATTAGGACACTATACACAAGTCCCCTTTATTTATTTATTGATTTTATGAAATTATTCATCTAATTTTTTTTTAAAATTAATAGATAACTAATTATATATCTAAACAAACATTTTATATATTTTTTAATTTTTTTATTTTATTATTTGTCACGTAATCATATTGTTATATAAAATAGGCTTCAAGTTTTTGTTTAATGAAATATTTGTTTGATGATGGTTATAATTTTTTTTTCTCTAGTATGATTTACTTAATTTTTTCATTTTTTTTATTTTATGTTTATTGATTATTGTGATTTTTTATTATTATTGTGATGATGATGATGATACTAGTAATTTTTGATAATTATATCAAATAGACCAATCATGATTCTTAGAAAGTATGTTTCTATACATGAAAAGAGAAACAAAGAATAGATGCCTTAGTTCAATCTCAAGCTGGAGTACTTTTAATGAGTATTTTGGCAAACAGAGGAAAATAGAGAGCTCAATCCATTTTGGTACATGAGGAAAACAATGAAGATAAGAATGAGAATGATGAAGATGAACAAATTAATGAAGATCATAAAGATTTTTATGAATAATGAACTTAATGAATGCATGAATGAGATTACTCAATGAAAACAAGAATGAGGCTGATCTTATAGAAGATTTTAATATAGACAACGGACATCAAACATTTATGAGCCAAGTATTGGGACAGATTGATCAGAATTTATAGCGACCCGTGGTTGAGTGTTGTAGTTCATATCTTGTTTTCCACCCTTGTTCTCTATATTTGAGCTTTGGAAGGTGTTGAGCAAGTTTGGAGCAGGTTGGTTGTGAGTTTGTGCAAGTGTTGCTGTCCAGTTTTGGTGTCTTCGCTTGAGCAAGGCTTTTGTCCTCGATGAGCTTCAGTTTGTGTCTCTTGGCTCGAGCGAGCATTCTTGCACTCAAGCGTGCGTCTGCGTCTAGTTTTGACTTGAAGGTTGTGTTTCTTGTTGTAACGCCCTCAAAACAACATTAAACCCATCATATAAAGATATACATTGATATGTAAAAGTTCCCACATTCTTCTATTTATCAAAGTTCCATTACAAAAGTATTACATGTTAAACAAGAAAAGCAATGCCTATGGGCTTACAACTTTCCAAGTTAACACTTGGTTACACAAAAGAGTACTAACTCGTTTACACATTAAGCCTGGCTTGAATTTACATGTAATCACATCAAAAAGTTAAAACGACAAAAGTAGTCCGCCTCTAGCCTTCCAAGCTATGTCCTTGGAGGTGGCATGCTACCTGTAACCTGAAATGTATTCCCATATAGGGTGAGCCACAGCCCAGTAGAAATACACTAAACCAACCATGAACAATGACTAAAAGATTAGCAATGATAGATGGCCAACACCGATACATCCACATAAATCACATATTTATGTCATACCGACTTATAAGTCCAAGTTACTTTTTCTTTTCCCTTTTTCAAAGATAAGCATGTTAGCTCTATCATTATTTCAACCAGATATGTACAAAACTATATCCCACATTCACAGATAAGCATATAAGCTATATCCACTTTCTCAAGATATGTATAACAACAATATCCAATTCACAGATAAGCATATAAGTTATATCCACACTTCACAAAGATAAGCATATGAGCTCTATCTTCACGTCTCTAGACAAGCATATGAGCTGTATCTACGGAGTTCATCCATATTTCTCCCAACACTATCCAGTTTAGAGGTACATCCCCCATCTCCTCCTCTACACATAACGTATACAAAACACATTGGTTTCTATATACAATCACTCAATACATATAGTTAATGTATGTCTATCAATCGTCAAATTCCATGACACATTCCATTGATTAGTTTTCGTTTGCCTAATCATATAAGCATTGTCTACAACAATCATGACTATCCTCCACCGATAGCCCAAGTAGTTATTTCTAAACAGAAAATAAATGCACAATGGATATTCAATCAACATTTCATTTCCTCATTTCTCCAATTAATTATCCCAATTAATCAAACAATGTAATTAGGTCATTACCTATAATTACATTTCAACCCTTAGGTCCATTTTCATCAATGATTCAACATCTATTCCATTTCTCTATGCAAACATGCTTCTAGGTTTATTATGAATAAAAACCCAACTTTTGTAAAATAACACAAAGCCCCAAACTTTCACCAAATTACCAAACCAAACCCCAACATTCTCAAAATCCTAAAATTTAAAGACAAAATCCATAGAGAGGAGTAGGATATCCCTACCTCAAATTCGGAGCCCCAAAGGAGAAGATGACAAAACCCAACGTGCTCTAATCCCGAAATTTCAGATTAAAAAGTAGCCCTCGACGATCAACAACCTTTTTTTAAAGGCCAAGATGAGCAAATCACTCCTACTAGATCAAAACCTAGAGAGAAGGTAGAGTTTCTAGAGTGAGAGGCTCAAACAAGGTGGTGTGTTTTGGAAAAGTAAGAGAGAGAAGAGAAAGTGAAAAGTGATTTGAAAAGTCAAACACGGAACTTAAACCCAGTCGACCCGCTCGAGCGTCAAACACCCGCCTCGAGCGTCACTCACAGACTCCCGCTCGAGCGCCAAAATACCCCTCGAGCGGCGGATACCACTCCCAGAACTTTTACACAGAACCAGGTTCTCGCTCGAGCTTTCCAAACTCCCCGCTCGAGGGTACTCACACAACCCGCTCAGCGGCCAATACCACGCTCGAGCGTCCAACACTGCACAAGGAAATACTGGATGGTGCAATTCCCGCTCGAGCGCCAAAACCCCCGCTCGAGCGGACAGTCAAAATCTGGGCAACTAGTTTTGGTTCTCTAAACTCAACCAACCTGTAACAAACCTGCCCAACACATCCTATAACTCAAATACGAAGTAAAAAGGATGTAAACAAGATAATACATAACTACCAACATCCACGGACACATGTCCGGATCACTTACAACAAGAGTAAATCCGGATCGCTATAACCTCCCCCCTTAAAGAATTTCGTCCCCGAAATTAAGCACAAGTTTTCAAAAAACAGGTTTTCCTCCATTTTAAACATGTACACTTAACATTCAACAATTCGACCCATTACCGGTCATCCCATCCCTTTAACAAGGGGCATTTCACAATATGTAAACAACATATGTACTTTCAACATGCATCAACGTTATGCATTTTCCTTTCCAATTTCAACAATATATTCAACATATATAATGTTACATTCAACTTCCATATGAGGCAAGTTCCAAACATACTTCCGATAAAACCAAACATTTTCAATGTTTCACAACTTAAGACCTAACAATAAAAGCTCTTAAGTTCAACATAGTTCAAAATTTAAATACAAAGATTACAATATCAACAAACAAGTCCGGATATTTTTCGCCGGACTTCTCAACTCACGTTCCCCAAGTGGCTTCCTCCACTCCGTGATGTTTCCACAAAGACTTTCACCAAGAGGAATGGTCTTGCCACGCAGGACTGATCCGCCTATCCAAGACCCGAACCGGTCTCTCCTCATATAAGGCATCCTCATCTACCTCTAAATCGGTCCAATCCAATACATGTGATGGATCCTGGCTCATACTTCCGGAAGCATACTCCATGAAACACGTCATGAACTCCGGTACAACTGCGGCGTAAGGCTAACCGATAAGCAACCTCGCCAATCCTCTCAAGGATCTCAAAAGGACCAATAAACCGAGGGGATTACTTCCCACTCTTCCCAAACCTCATCAAGCCTCGCCTAGGTGATATCTTCAGAAAGACATGATCACCTACCCTCAAACACCAAAGGTCTCCTCCTACGGTCGGCATAACTCTTTTGTCGACTCTGGCTATAACAAGCCTCCTACGGATAAGCTCAACTTTCTCCGTGTCTCCCTAACCAACTCCGGACCCAACAAAGGTGCAATCACCCACCTCGGCCCAAAAACTGGAGACTACACGGTCGGCCATCAAGGCCTCAAACGGTGCCATACCGATGCTAGACTTGAAACTGTTGTTGTAGGCAAACTCTACCAAGGGTAAGTGCCTCTCCCACGTCACTGAAGTCCAGGCACAACCCCGAAGCATATCCTCGAGGATCTGGATAGTACGCTCGGGACTGCCCGTCAGTCTGCGGATGGTAAGCCGTACTAAAAGTCAACTTAGTGCCCAAGGCACTCTGTAAAACTCTACCACAACCTAGCAGTAACGAGGATCTCTATCTGAGACGATCGTCACCTGGGACCCCGTGAAATCTCACTATGTCCCGAATATACAAGTCGGCAAGATGAATCTACCGAATCTCTCACGCGCATAGGAATCGAAGTGCGCCGACTTAGTCAACCGGTCTACAACCACCAAATAGCATCACTACCCCGTTGAGTCCTCGGAAGACCTACAACGAAGTCCATAGTAATGTTCCACTTTCACTCGGCAATAGGCAGGGTTGCAACAAACCCGCTGGCCTCTGTGCTCGGCCTTCACCTGCTGGCAAGTAAGGCACTTACGATACGAAAACAGCCACATCTCTTCATACCCTGCCACCAAACTGGAGACCCAAATCCCTGATACATCTTAGTACCCCCGGATGCACCGCAAGGCGCGAATGGTGAAACTCTCGGAGTACTTCCTCTCGGCAAGACTCCGGCACAAACAACGGTCTGTATCTCACACTCAGGTCGGGAATACACTATCAAACCCTTTTCACCTTCCCAATGGAGATTTTCTCTCGGAGGGATTCACCTCAAGGTCACCTCTCTGTGCCTCTAACACTCGTGTCACAAGTGTAGGCTGCGCACAACAGAAAAACAAGGCCGCAGCCTCAACAGATTCACTCAGAAGTAAATCAAACTCCCCAAGTGCTCCCAACATCTCCCATTCTCGGATGGCTATACTAGCTACATCACTAATGGATTTCCTACTAAGGGCATCGGCCACAACATTGGCCTTTCCCGGATGATAATGCAACTCAAAATCATAATCCCGATGAACTCATCCACCTCCTCTGCCTATAATTCAAGTCTCTCTGTGTAAACAGATACTTCAAAACTCTTGTGGTCCGAGAACACCTCGAACTTCTCACCATAAAGGTAGTGCCTCCAGATTTTCAAGGCAAAGCTCACAGCCGCTAACTCTAGGTCGGGTAGGGTAATTCTTCTCGTGTATTTTCAACTGACGTAGCCATAAGCTACCACTTTCCCCTCTTGCATCAACACACAACCCAAACCTCTCGTGAGGCATCACAATAAACCCATAACCCAACCCTCTTCCGGAAATAATCAACACCGGAGCGGTGGTCAAGTCTAACTTTTCAGCTCTTGGAACGACTTTTCACAAGTCTCACTCCACACAAATTGACTCCATTCCGAGTCAGTCTAGTCAACGGTGACGCTAACCTGGAGAAATCTTTCACAAACCGACGATAATACCCAGCTAATCCCAGAAAACTGCGGATCTCAAAACACACTCTTAGGCTGTCCCAATCCTGCACTGCCTCAACCTTGGATGTATCAACAGACACCCCTTCCCGGATACCACGTGGCTAAGATTTGACTTCTCTCAGCCAGAACTCACACTTCCCAAACTTTGGCTACAGCCTAGTGGGCTCTATAAACTCAAGCACCACTCTTAAGTGTTCCTCGTGCTCCTTCTCAGTAAGCGAATAGATAAGGATGTCGTCCACAAAAACGACACAAATCGATCCAAGAATCCTAGAAATCCGGTTCATACAAGTCCATAAAGACTGCCGTTGCATTGGGTAAGCCCGAATGGCATCACCAGAAACTCGTAATGGCCATACCGCGTACGGAATGCCGTCTTAGGAACATCCTCCTCCCTGACCCTCAAACTGGTGGTAACCCGATCTCAAGTTATCTTAGAGAAACAATGGGAACCCTTCAACTGGTCAAACAGGTCTCTATACGGGGCATAGGATACTTATTCTTAACCGTAGCCCGATTCAACTTCCGGTAAGTCAATACACAATCTCAAGGCACCATCTTTCTTTTTAACAAAGAGGGCCGGTGCTCCCCACGACGGAAACACTAGGGCGAACAAAGCCCTTATCTAGCAATTCCTGGGAGCGAACTTTCAACTCAACCAACTCTGCTGGGCAAACGGTAAGGTGCCATAGAAATCGCGCCGTGCCGGGCACTAAATCAATAGAGAACTCTACTCTCGGGAGTGGCAAATTAACACAG
>NW_021024517.1:73353-118146 GCF_004153795.1 Camellia sinensis
GCATAATTGGCCAACTATTTGGGCTTAGTATAGAGCTGCCCACATTAGTTTAAGTCCATAGTTCGCATGTTGTGCATGCTCACCCTTGTGTGTTATTGCATACTTGTGTGTTGTCACATGTTTAGGTTGTCTAACATGTTTGCTCCATGTGTTATGGCATGATTGAATGAAGTCACATGCTTGCTTGCATGCTTGAACATCCCTTGTATTTGGCATGCTTATTGGTTAGCATGATTGTCACATGCCTTGTATGCTTGTTTGCATTGCTCATGTTGCATACTAGCTCATACGTCTAGGTTGCATTGCATTGACATACATGCTTAGCCTCTTGAATTGAGTATGATAGAGGTTGAGCTCCTTGTTGTTTATGTGCATTCATTTGAAATCAGTGCATAACTTGGTTTTTGGGCCATCACGCATCAAAATGCGTGATTGATGGTCTGAGAACTGAGAACATGTCCCTTTGAGTCATAAACATGATAGAGATGTGTTGGTGCACACATTTGCTTAGAATGCATTGCCATGCCTTGTTTTTGCCTCTGCTACTGTCAAACAGGTTCTGCAGGAAGATTTGGCCGGCTGGCCGGCCATCTTTAGTGCCGACCGACCAACAATTGATGGCCGTGCTTAACCAGTGGCCGGTGATCATTTCCTTTGGCGGTGACCATTTCCCTTGGCCGGTGGGATCCACAGGGTTCATAGAGTGCACCTTGGAAATTTTGCAATGATCAGAGAAGGAAAACAGTGTAGACAGAGGCAACTTGTGCATGGCAGTGGACTTCCGAGCGGAGTCGAGCACGCATTGCATTGGGCCCTCTTCCCGAGGCTGTTTACTGTTTTATTAAATTAGTTAATTTGCTTAAATAGTTTAATTGGTCTGTAATATTTAATTAGCTTGTAGGTTAGTTAAATCTGTATTATTCTTTCGGTCTCCGAGCCGAGGGCAATTTGTAATAAAGTGTGGGTGCGTGTGTGCATGTTTTCCAACCCACTTCTTTCTCTCCCTTTTACTTACCTGCTTTGATGGTTAGTATTAGGGCATATTTTAATTTAGCATACCTTATGCTATGCATGCGTGCATCATTCATCAGCATTGCATACACCGGGCTCGGCGCATCATGCTAACTACATAAGTATTTCAAATCTAACTTGAAATGTGCATCAAATGGTTGCATTTCACATTGGGCCGTGACACTTTCCCTTGCCGGTGGGATCCCACAGGGTTCATAGAGTGCACCTTGGAAATTTTGCAATGATCAGAGAAGGAAAACAGTGTAGACAGAGGCAACTGTGCATGGCAGTGGACTTCCGAGGAGGTCGAGCACGCATTGCATTGGGCCCTCTTCCCGAGGCTGTTTACTGTTTTATTAAATTAGTTAATTTGCTTAAATAGTTTAATTGGTCTGTAATATTTAATTAGCTTGTAGGTTAGTTAAATCTGTATTATTCTTTCGGTCCCTCCGAGCGAGGGCAAATTTGTAATAAGTGTGGGTGCGTGTGTGCATGTTTTCCAACCCCACTTCTTTCTCCCTTTTACTTACCTGCTTTGATGGTTAGTATTAGGGCATATTAATTTAGCATACCTTATGCTATGCATGCGTGCATCATTCATCAGCATTGCATACACCGGGCTCGGCGCATCATGCTAACTACATAAGTATTTCAAATCTAACTTGAATATGTGCATCAAATGGTTGCATTTCACATGCCATCATCATCATCATCATCAGGGGTCGGCGCCCGAGAGCTACTCCCGACATGAACACGCCCCCTGGTAAGGGGACGTACAGCGTCTCCACGCCCTCCTCGAGCAGGAATAGAAGGCCCAGTTGGAGCACCGCCCACCGGAGGGATCTGGAAGGGAGGCTGAAAAAGCACAAAAGGCAAAGACATGAGAATACCGTGAGCAGTATATCAATGCAAGATGCAGTGTATGTGTACAGTGTGAGAATGCCGTGAGCAGTGTATCAGTGCGGAATGCAGTGTATGGGTACAGTGTGAGAATACCGTGAGCAGTTTATCAGTGCAGAATGCAGTACACAGTGTGTGAATGCCGTGGGCAATTTATCATTGCAGAGTACAGTCTATAAATGCAGTGCATGCAGTGTATCAGATGCTATGAGACCAGTGTATCAGGTGTTGTGTCGTGCATCAGATTACGTGAATCAGCTTATGAGTGGTTTAATACCGTCATCAGAAGGGCATACCGGAATACTGTAGAGGGCCAGGAGGTCAAAGGTCCGCTGCAACATCTCCATCATGGAGGCATTCAACTCCACGGACTGCCGGGTGTACTCGGAGGACGCCTGCAAGAGTATAAGATACATCAGTATTCTGCGGAATATCAAATAAACTGAAACGAAATGCAGATGCAAGATGCAAAATGAAGTAATACATACCGGAGGCAAGTCGGGAATACCGGCTAACTCATGACCAGCCGGGGGAGGAGCAAAGGGGATCTGGTAGGTCGCCCCATCCTGCCCTCTATATGACAGTACAGTGGGCAAGGCGGGCCAGCCAGTCCCCCGTCCTCCCTGAGCTCCGCTCCTGCCATGCACTCGGGCCCTCCTCGATGTGCTCGCTCCAGCCCCAGCTCCAGCTCCAGCTACCGGCGTCGCTGGCCTCTCCCCCTCAGCTCGGCGACCACCGCTCAAGGGTTGCATAATATAGGTCCGGACGTACTCTGCGTAATCGCCCTCGCCTCTGTGATGCTCCTTACTCCAGCCGACGATGAAGTCCCTCATCTGCTGGAGAGAGAACCTCTCTATATACCTCCTATGCGTAAGAGGTGGACCCGGAACTATTTGCTCCGGTAAACCCAGGGTCTGACGCAAGAAACGCTCGCCCAGGTACCAAGCCCGACAGACCGGGCCCTCCAACAGAATCCGGCAACGGGCAGTCTCCTCACCCTTGAACAACTATTTTAATCAAGTAAAAACAAGACTTTTATTAGTTATATGAAAAGTCTAAAAACAATTGCAAGATAGGCAAAAAAGCTATGCAAAAATGGGGAATAAAAGGCAAGAACACTCACCCTTGAAGAACACTTCCAAGATCACAAGGTCAGACCTCTTCTTGGATCAAAACCAGCTCAAAAAGTCCAAGATCAACCCTCTAATGCCTCAGCAACTAAGGAAAGGTGTAATGGTAGGTGTTTGTGTGCAATAATAAGGACAAACACATACTTAACTCACAAGGGAGTGAGGTATAGAGATAGAATAGACACACACTTTTAACCCTAAAAACCAAACCTCTGGAGCTTTTTTCTCTAACCCTAATGTAGGGAGAAGAGGCTCCCTCTTATAGAGCTTACAATTGCAAAGCTTCTCAAATAAGCTAGTCAAGAGGGAGATCCCTCCATACACGTGTATGGAGGGGAGCAAAGTGTATGCCAGCTAGTACAACTGGCATAAAAATATCTGCAAAAGTAGATGAACAGTGGTTGGCCAGCCACAAATGCAATTTGACCAAAATAGATGGCCGGTCGACCATCTAGAGTGCCGGTCGGCCAAACATTTGGTCGATGGCAACAAAACACAGCCGGTGGCCTCAAGCTATGGCCAGTGGAGTGTGGGGATGGCCAACAAGCCATTCCCTGCCCTCCAAAGCAAAAACACAAGTGTTTGGTGCAAAACCAAACACAAAACAGTCTAGTCGAGAGATCCTGAGGCAAGACGCGTAGCCGAGACCTCCGGGAACTCAAGATGAACACAAACAAGGATGATCACCGAGTGTTCAAACGGTGACGTTCAAGTCTTGAGGACGGTCAAAAATGGGGTGTCTACAGTTGCCCCTCTTTGATAGAACTCGAAAGTCATAAGAATGACGGGAGTGAGTGTCAAAGCCCAGTGACGGCCCATTTTTGACAAGGCCGAAGACTTGGACAATGCATACAAGCTTCAAACAAAGATATGTGCCCGAAGGCAGGGGCAAAATGCAACTAATAATGCAAGAAGCCGAGCATAACTTATGATCATACAAAGAAAGCTGTAACGAAGCACATACAATGCAACATTTTTAAGCTAGCACAATCCAAACTACACTACAATGCAGAAAGGGTGCAAGAGAATTATGCAATTCTCGATACGTCTCACTCGGAGGATACAATACCTGTGCGGCTCGTCTGGTGGCACCATCTTCAAATGAACCGTACATACAATATCATGCCTGAAAGAGAAAGAAAATTCAACAGGTGTAATATCGTTAGCAACATGCGTAACAATGCAATCGAAAGCTGCGCGACAACGCGAATGTAGGATTTAAGGTCTCCTTAGACCAAAGGGTGCACAAACAGTGCGATGATATGCAATTGAATCTAATGTAATGCAAATGATATGCAAAATTACAAAACAAATGTAAAAACAATGCAAATAATATGCGAAACATACAAAACTATGTATAAACAATGCAAACGATATGCAATGCAATCGAATCATGATCCAATCATAAGCGGTTCAAAACCACACAAATGTCAAATAGATTGATGGAGATGCAAAGTCCATCTACCGTAGAAAAGGTGCCGCAACCCTCAAACCACAATACCAGCAGTGGAATAGGCGCGTACACATGCAGAACTATGAGTGATGCAGACGGACACAGGAACAAGTAATTGGGTGGAATGACATAAGTAGGGAAATGACCCGCTGAGGAAAGACCAATGATCCTAATGCTGGATGCAAAAATTACACTACAATGTAATATATACAATGGATATGGCATGCAGCCAAACCAAATCTTGCCTAATAAAGGCATGGACACATACAAGCCGCGCCTAACACAGATACGGTGCCATCACCCTCAAACCAACATACCAGCATGGAATAGGTGCATACACATAATATCATAACTGTGCTTCGACGTGAAAGATATGGGCACATACCAGACCAAGCTTAACATGGAAAGACGCAAGCCATAGATGGAGGGGGTGATGCAGTGAATGCACACAGACTACAATGCAATATTTACAATATGCAATGGAATGTATGTATGTACAATGCATTATATACAATGAATGCTATGTACAATGCGATCTGCCGGGGAGAATGCAATGGATGCGATGGATAAGGCCTGCGGCCAAACTGTATTTTGCCTACGAAAGGCATGGACACATACAAGCCGCGTCTAACACAGAAACGGTGCCGTCACCCTCAAACTAACATACCAGAGTGGAATAGGTGCGTACACATAATATCATAACTATGCTTTGACATGAAAGATATGGGCACATACCAGACCAAGCTCAATCATGGAAAGGCGCAAGCCATAAATGGAGGTGATGCAATGAATGCATGCAAGCTACAATGCAACATATACAAATATGCGATGGAATGGAATATTTACAGTGAACACGTGACATATGCATTATTTACAATAAAAATGCATGACATATATATTATTTACAATGATGCATGACATATGCACTATATACAGTGGATGCATGACAAATGCATGAAAATGCATGATAATGCATGCTATTTACAGTGCATGACATATGCATGTTTTTTTTTTTTGAAATGCAAATGATGCATGTTGTTTTTGTTTGAAATGCATGTTGTTTTGAATGCGCGACAACGCAAGTTGCTTGAAATGCATGGCAATGCATGTGAATTTGAAATGCGCGACAACGCGCGGCTTGAAATGCATGACAATGCAAATGAGGAAGATGCATAACAACGCATGTAAGGTGCGTATGGCAACGCGTGATGAGGATCATGCATGATAATGCAAACCGACGGATTTAAGGTCTCCTAGACCGAGCGTATTTAAGGTCTCGCCAGACCATGCGTGTTCAAGGTCTCGCCAGACCGTGAGGAGGTGTATGACAATGCAAGCATAATGACGTACAACTCAACGCGCGTTCACATCAAAGCGTTGTAAAGTAACGCCTGTGGGGCAACTTTCAAATCTTGAAAGGGACAAAAGGATACAAAAAGGATACACCTTGCACATATTCAAGTGCTGCGTACAGAAGACGCAGTCTGAGGTCAAAACGGAGGCCGGTTGAGCTTCGGAAATGCACTGTCTTGCACTGTCTTGAGCAATGAAAGCCCCAAACCACACCTCTAACCCAAACAAGGTTTTAAGAGGCTCACCGGCCATCAGGGGAGGTTACTGGTATCAATCCCGACACTCTGCTGCCCTGCTCTCCTTTTGCTCTACTTTCCTTCTCTACTGTTAGTTTTAAGCACATTGCACTGCCTCAGGCAGGTTTTTGTCCAAAACTTTGTACTTGAAAAAGATGATGAAATGAAACAAACTTTTTGTCTGAAAAATTGTTACATTTGTACATTTCATACATTGCATCGTATTACATAACAATGTAAATGGAATTGATCTCCTGTCTGAAAATCAAACATTTGTATTGTAATAACCAGGTAATGAACTAGCTAACAACAAAACAACTTAAACAACCCACTGCTCAGTCCGAACACTCGGCTTATGCTCTGCTGGGGATTAATCTGCATATAGCGAATCCTGAACAAACAGTTCAATCTGACAAGACGGAATACAAAGGTTGAATTTGCTGAATCTAAAACACACTCAGATGCAATCCGGAATCCATATGCTCATTGTTTTCACGCGACCTGGGTTGAACCTCCGCAGCTTTACGAAAGAACCAAATCTGTTTTGCACAAATATAGAGAATGGCATAGCACTCTGAGCACAAAATGATTTGTTTTTGAAAAAAGGATTTCTTAAACCGGGGTATTGAGCCGACGACTGAACTCAGTGAAAAAGACTCAACAGCGAAAATCAAAAGGTAAACTACCTAGACACAACGAGTAACACTCGGAAAAAACTCAAAACAAAAGTTGAGCTAAACAAAACAAAAGACACGACACACAGACGTGTTTACAAAAATGAAAGACCTCAAATCACAAAGAGCCAGTTCCTCCGGGTATTGTTTCCCACCCTTTCTTATTTGGGTGATTCTCACCTCACTCGGCACTTAGGCTCGATTTTTCTCTCAAAACCCTTTTGCTCGCTTTTCTCTCAGCACACATCTTTCTACTCTTTATTTTCTCATTTTTCATCCCTCCCTAGATACGGTCGGTGGATAAACAAGAGGTTGTTGGTTCACGCCCAACATTGTTAGCTCGCAGCTATTTCTTCTGATGACATCTAGTCAGTGCTCCGGATGAGGGAATGGAGTATCTTGATCCGTTCCAATTTGTGCTTCGCACTTGGCTCGATACCTCATTGCTTGGAGGTTGTTGAGAGCTTTCAGCCCTTTACTAACAGCTTCAGTTGTGTCTTCTTCTGGCAAATAGAGTGCCCTTCTGGCAAGTATTGACAATCGGGGGAAAGGCAGGGAGCCTGACTCAACTATGCCCCTAATTCATCATTTTGACCATTTTTTGTTTTGGTTTTCTACTAAAACAGTTTTGACCAATATGAGAGTTAGATTAACATACTGGTTCGATTTTTTATTTGAAAACCATGTGAGTTAGGCTATGAGTACTGAAAATTTTCCTTTTTTGGGTCCAAGAAAATGGTCCAGTTTTGGAAAAGATGGAAGAAAATTTTCCTTTTTTGGGTCCAAGAAAATGGTCCAGTTTTGGAAAAGATGGAATAATTTTTGAGAAAATAGTCAACCTCAGTAAAAATAATTCTTAAAAACTATTTTCATAGACGGTCACTGCTCAACGAGCACGGAACTTACTCTCGAGATGCATAACCTCGGATCGGAGGTAATGGAAAATTGCCCCTTGTCCCAAAGGGTACAGCACGGCAACAGAAAGTTGCCCCTGGTTTGGATGGTGACTCATGGCAACGGAAAGTTGCCCCTTGTCTGGATAACGCCGCAAGATTTTGTAAACAGTCCTCATTAGTGATGATTGCAACCGAACTCTCGGATATAGAGAAGACGAAAATGGTCAAAACCAATATATGGACATAGTCACTTTGAAATTGTTGGTGGCTGGACTTCAGGATGAAGTTGTCTACATATCCAAAACATGGGAATCAAGCCTTGCGTAGTTCCAGTTGTGTCACAACCGAACTATCAGATTTAGAGAAGGCAAGGATGATCAAAACCATTACATGGACTCAGTCGCTATGAAAGCGTTGGGGGCTGGACTTCAAGATGAAGTTGCCTACGTATCCCAAATATGGGAATCAAGCCTTACGTAGTTCGGGGGAAGGTACACTCGGGTATTTTAACCTTCACTTTGCCAAGGCCGCCCTTTGCGGGTTTTCAACCTTGCGAGCTTTGTTCTTCTTTCCTTTTTCAATTCTTTTCTTTTCTTTTTTTTTCTTTTTTTTCTTTTTTTTTATTTTCTCTTTTCTCTTTTCATTTCTTTTGCGTTTTTTTTTCTTCTTCTCCTTTTTTTTTGTATTTTCTCTTGCTCTAACTTTTGCTTGGGTCGCCCTTCTGGGTTTTCGGCCCAACGAGCCTCTCAAAGGGTAAAAGTGTAACAAGTCGATGCCAAATGGTTTTGAGACCCTGAAATCATCTGAATCTAGGAAAATGAATGTTGTATTGATTTGCTGAAAGACCCATCTTCGGCTCTTCGAGCACATCAGACATTTTTGCCCCTAGTTGGAGAGGTGCTTCTGTTCTAGCTTCACATGCTTCTTCTGATGAGATCTGATCTTCTTGATCTGACTTTGGTGCCTCTTGTTCGAAGGCTGCTTCTAATCTGGCCACACAGGCCTCTCTTGATGGTCGATCCTTGAACACTCTGAATTGTAGTTCAAGGTTTTAAAGCAAGGGCACAAGTCTTGAGGCTGAAAGTGATCCTAAGCTGCACAATCTCAAGAGCGATTCCACACAGGTCTTCGCAGGACCGTGCAAAACATTTTGTTTTTGAAAGTTTTTAAAGAAGCGACAAATCGCTCGTGCTGAAGATAGTGCGGAACCAATCTGGGTTAAGCCAGGGTCCTTCTCAGTACTCACGCTGACAAGCATGATTTCAATCATTAAGGGCTTAGCATGCCTCTCTTTCTCTCAATTTGATCAAAGTTTTGCAAAGCCCGAGGAATTCCTTCCTCTTCGTTTTCATCACCACAGTGTTCAAAAAGTTTTAAAAAAAAAATTAGGTCAATGCAATAAGTTTGGGGTGCAGAAGAGTGAGTGAGATGCTCCGCCGTTTCATCCAAATGCTCCGACATAACTAGCTCAAAGTAACGATAAGCACGAGAACATGATAGTCGCAGCTGTTTCATTCAAGATTTCCTGGTTGCAACTGGCTCCATAGCAGAGACAGGCTCAAAAAGAAAGCAAAAGGATAATTACAAAACAAAACGGTGTTCAAGGTAACAATCCCGGAATCACTTGACATTCTATACAATGGGACTGACTCGACGCGACAAGACAAACCCTTAAGCAAAAAGACTGACTCAAAACAAAGAGACAGACTCAAAACAAGACCACCGAACTGACTCAACACCTAAATTAGAAACCACAAAAATTGGCATTCGCAGATGCTCAAAAGTGCGTGCCAGACGCCACATCTGAAATGCACCGAGCGCCGCCCGCAGGTGGAATAACCCCTGATCACAAACTTACAGTATCCTCAAAGTCCAATAGCTCAGTAGTGACAGACTTTGCTGAGGTAGGTGGGAGGATGACCTCATTGTCGATCAAATCTTGCACTTCATGGCGAAGGCGGAAACAACCGTCAGTGCTGTGACGGGTTTGCTGATGGTACGCATAGTACAAGGTAGCATTATGTGAGAGAGGGAGATTCTTCGGCAGAGGCCGAGGCTCGAGGGGTTTAAGATGCCCCTTTTTAGCCAAAATTAGAAATGCCCTAGACAAAGGCATGTAGAGGGCACGAAAGACTCTACGCCCTCGAGGCAGGTACTTTGAAGTCTGAGGGCTCTTGCTAGACGCACTAGCGAAAGGGTCGGCAGGCACTGCCTTGGCTTTCTGATCTTTTCCTGGTGCAGGGTTGGGAATGGAAGGAACTGTCTTGGCATGACAGGGCTTATCCCGATTTTCCGCTTGGCTTGAACTGCCTTCGGTTGGAGTGGGGAAAGCATCATCCACAGCTTTAGTCATGACTGCGAACACTTGCTGCTTATTCATTCCCCAAGCTTTCAAAGCCTCGACTGCCCACAGCAGTTGTTCAACGGGATCAGCATTTGTTCCCACTTTATTCTTTCCTCTAGCCTCAGCCTGATCGAGGGTTTGTGTTGCTATATCAGAGCGGAACCCGGTTGTTGTTGACATGTCATTGCCATAGCTTGGGACAGCTTCATGCTGCCTGAGCTCGATCACAATTCGTCCTAGTAGCTGGGGCTCTTGTGGTATGAAATTCCCGGCATATGGTGTAGCTAGTGGCGAAGCCAACATTCCATAGGCCAGATCGGCCACAGATCTCTGGAGGTCGCCGATCATTCCCATTAGCTCAAACGTGGTGGGTTCACGAACTTGAAACATCTAGGGTTCCCAGATCGGGCGTGCAGCAGGCGACCTGGGCGGATGTGGTATTTCAACATTGGTCTCACTTTGCAGGGTGATTCCTTGGTCTAATGCGGCAGTCATAACCACGATTTCCTCTGAACTTTGGGTCATCATAAGTCCGCTGAACTGAACGGAGATGATGCAACCGACGATTGACGGATCAGACGTCTACCTTGCCTCAGCGAAGGAGAACACCAAATCTCTGAACCCAAATCTCTGAACTGAAAGGGAAAACAAGCACCATTTCAGTCCAGACGGAACAAACACAGGCATAGCTAAAAAACTGTACTTTACTACTGATCACTGTTCCCCAAAATCACTGCCCCAAAACTGAGTCTGATACCCGCAGATATAACTAATTCCCCAAAATACTGATACTGATGCCCTCAGGTCTGGTACTTAAACTTGCAAACTGATATGTGCGTTCTTGTAGAGATACACTCTAAAAGCACATAGCAAGTAAAAGAGAGCCAAAACACCCCTATGTTGGGGTAGGGTTTCCCTATCCTATTTTGTCAAGAGCTAGGGTTTCACTATGCACGCAGCAGTTTCAAACAACCTATAATTGGGTAGCAACCTGTCCTAGATTGGAATGGTCACTATAGATTCTGAATATGCACTAGGTCAAATGGTCAAAAGGGTGCCCCAGTAAAAATCGGGGTTTGTGTTCCCATACTGGCAGAGCCCGCAACCGGTCAGCCTTATGCTCATGCCTTGGCCAGGCAAGCCTCCGGTAAACCGTTCAGGAATAGCAGATGGCCAACACAGTGTCCTAGGCGCACCAATGCACATGCAATGCAAAGAAACACATAAGTGTAGTCAAAACAAGATATCATGAGTTTGAGTCAAGTTCTCTATTCTCCCCCAGCAGAGTCGCCAGAAACTGTAGACGTCCCCCGAATGTCCCGGGAGGGAAATCCCCCGTTTTGTTCGTTGGGGCTCACTACAGTTCGGACTCAAAAATTGTCACGGTTCTTAATCTGAACCAAAGAGTCCAAATCCGGCAAATCATTTTGAGAAAAACAGATTTTTAGAAAAGAAGTGCTAAATATGGACTGTTTTTCCAGATACAGAGTCGCCACCTCAATATTTTTTAATGGGGGAATTTAGGAAACCCTGACTCGGTGCCAAAGGCCACGTGTCCGTCATCACCAAAGTTGCCTCAGCTCGGGAACTTAGGTACGATTGGGGAAGTCAGCTATGAGCACCCCTCTCGCCCGATCCGAAGATCAGCCTCTACTGACCATGATATCCAATTTTGAAAACATTATGTGTTCTCATTCCGGTTAATTAGCTAGAATTACTATGTGATGTGCACAGAAAAACTAGTATAGACTAGATCGCCTAATTTGGAACAAAGCATCGCATATCCGTTTGTTTGGAAAATGTTTTGAAATTTGCTACTCACGAGTAGGCTAAAACATGAATTTTGATGAGTTGTTCCAACTCAAGCAATCCAACCTTCACCCACAGGCATTCAGACAGTTCATATCACATAAGCATCTAGCCACATGGTAAGCATGCTATCATGTTAACATTCACACTCGTGCGAGATGCTAAAGCACAAAATACTTACAGTGTACTCCAAGCCAAAACAAAGAACTCGTTAGCAATCAATGTATGATCCAAGTCCATGTTAAGTGCCTAATGCAACGCATACAGAATGCAATTAGGATAGGCTCGGCTAATCCTAGGATGGCATGTGAAATGCAACCATTTGATGCACATATTCAAGTTAGATTTGAAATACTTATGCAGTTAGCATGATGTGCCGAGCCCGGTGCATGCAATGCTGGTGAATGATGCACGCATGCATAGCATAAGGTATGCTAAATTAAATATGCCCTAATACTAACCATCAAAGCAGGTAAGTAAAAGGGAGAAAGAAGTGGGGGTTGGAAAATATGCACACATTGTCACAGCCCAAAACCCGCCCCTATGGGTTTAGCATCGTAACCGGCCAGTAATCCGAGATTACCGAAGGCCGCTTAACAGTAATACAGTAAAACAGAGTATAGGGGCCTAGCGGAAGCCAATACAGTAAATAAACAATGTCCAATGAGCTGTGACAGTCTGTATGCCAAAAAGACTTTTCATATATATATATATACATATATACAGTGCAGACAAGTATGTACGACATTTATAATCATTCAGATCAGGGACCTAATCCCTATTAAGCAGTACAGTAACAGTCTATACAGTTAACAAAACAGTTATTAGAGGACAGACGGGGGAAATTAAAACACCCCTAAGCCATAGCTTGGCAGGCTCGGAACCTCGCAATGAGGCACAGTGGTTGGCTTGACAAAAAGGGAGTCTAACCCACACTCCTAGCTCCGGTCTGGTGCCTGTACACCTACATATATATATGAGTAGTGAGCTAAAGCCCAGTGAATAATATAATGCATAAAGGGGTTTAGAATGAATGTCCTTACAGTAATGAAAACAGTTCATTAAATCAGTATTTCAGTCGTTCAGTCAGTACAGTCATATGTGGTACATCCATTAGCATAACAGTACAGTAAACAGTAGGTCTTGAAAGACCGAACAGTCAATGATGGCCATCAATCAGTAAACAGTAGTGGTTCCAACAAGAAAACCGACAGAGATCTCTGTAACACTAACAGTCAGTAACAGTAGTTGCTAAGGATGCCACAATACAGTTCAGAATAGAGGACATACATTCATTCTATTAACAGTATCAATTCAGAAACAATATAGTTCAATTGTTCAGAGGATAATCATTTTTGAACATATCTTTACACAATTGTTACTCACAGAGTTCTGGGCTACAGTTAGGCTAGAGCGCGTCCCCAGTCGCCAACCCTACATAGTTTACAGATTGAACACACACTAAACTATACAGTTGGGAAAGATAATAATTTAATCCCTATCTTGACTCGGTGTGGTTCTACATCTATATCCTCATTAAGATGCCTTAAACTAGGCCTAAGAATGCCTAGGATGAAATGAGGATGCAAAGATGCACTTTAAAAGCATTTTCAGAATTTTTAGAAAACAGGGTTCCAGCTCGAGCGTCGATTACTCCGCTCGAGCGAAAATGCAGACAAAGGTTTCCGCCAGAGCGCAGACTTAGACGCTCGAGTGTACTGCAAAACAGTCAAAAGTGCTGGATAGGTGAAAATCACGCTCGATTGGGCGCTCGACATCTGCTTGAGCGTAAGACACAAGTTACCATTCGAGCGTCAATTACCCCGCTCGAGCGGACATCAAAATAGTGCAAAATACTGGGAGCACGAATTTCATGCTCGAGCGCCAGTCACCCCGCTCGAGCGTGAGTTCAAAATCTGGAATTCCCAGATTTGAACCTCAAGCTCAAATTCAACTTCAAATTTATCAAATTCGATTCCTTCGGGCCCATTTCCTGGAAAACACTTCAAAACTCATAGTTTAACATGATTTAAAGCTCAATTTGTAAAATCAAGGCCCAAATGTGAGGGAATTAAACCCAGTTTCATACCAATTTTCATGAACAAAATGAAGATGGAACATGCATGAAGTTAAACAACTTACAAGCCTCAAATACATGCTTTATTGAGCTAATATCTTCAAAGACAAGATGAATTCATGGACTTAACATAAATATGAGCATGCATGTGACAATTTTCGATGGAATCAACTCAAAATTCAATAATATAGGCATGCATGCAACAATTGAGCTCTAATTCAACACTATTGAACCAATTCAAGCCTTAGATCACTAAAGACCCATTAATCATGCAAGAATCAACTTAAAGACACAATTAAGAGGTTGAATTCCTTACCTAGGTCTTCAAATACAAGATACACAAGCTCAATTTGCAATCTATACTTCAATTCCTTCAAGTTTCTAAGCAAATCAACAAGGACAATTCAACTCTCTCACTTTCTCTCTCTCTAGTTCGGTGGTGGTGAGGAAATGAGCTGATGAAATGTTTGTTTGAGTGTATAAAGGCTCAAATATGTTTAGCCTACATGGCCCACTAACAATGGCACTATGGTAAATAAACCTAACAATGCTATTCAACCTTAATTAATCTAATTTAATCATACCTAATCAGTTTTTAGATAATTATACCATAAAATCACATAAATTCTAATGATCAAAAAACATCGATCAATTTCGGATCCGGCCACCGACAAGGCCTTCAATTCGCAATTTAAACATAAAACATGAACAGATAATCAAACAGTCAAACAGATAGATAATGCATTTAAACAGATACAGTCAATCAATCAGTTTCAGATTTCAGTCAGTCAGTTCAGTATTTCAATCAGTTCAATTACTTTTCATAATCAGTCTCAGTTTAGCAGTAATCGGTAGCTTATCAGTAAACAGTGGTGAGGGTTGTTACAGTCTCCCCTCCTTAAAAGAGTTTAGTCCTCTAAACTCGAGTTACTTTCGTTTTAGAAAAAAACAGGATTCAGTGGAAACAGTTCAGGATAGCTTTTAGCCATGTCATCGTCCCTTTCCCAAGTGGCATACACGCCACCATGGTTTTGCCAGTCGACTTTCACTAACGGGATCTCTTTGTTTCTCAACTTCTTGATCCGTCTGTTTACAATCTGAATAGGCCGTTCCTCGTAAGTGTAGTCATCACTCAGCACTACACGAGTAGGTCCTATCATATGGAAAGGATCTCGGAGGTAATCCATCAACATAAAAATGTGGAAGACGTTGTGCATATGCTCCATTTCAGGAGGGAGCGCTACTTGATACGCCATCGGATTGATTTTCTCAATAATCTCGTACGGTCTGACATATCTCGGCGCTAACTTGCCTTTGACTCCAAAATGAGTCTGGCCTTTCATCGGTGTCACTTTCACAAACACGTGATCACCTACTTCATATTCTCTGTCTCGTCTTCTAACATCAGCATAACTTTTCTGCCTGCTTTGTGCAGTTTTCAGTCTCTGTTGTATCAGTTTCACTTTTTCAATCGTTTCATAAACAATCTCGGGCCCAAGCAAAGGCCCATCTCCAACTTCTGCCTAGCAAATCGGAGACCTACATTTTCTACCATACAATGCCTCGAAAGGCGCCATACCAATACTTCTATGATAACTGTTGTTGTAGGTGAATTCGACTAAGGGCAAATGGCTTTCCCAATTTCCCTGAAAATCAAGGACACACATTCTCAGTAAATCCTCTAGAGTTTGGATGGTCCTTTCTGACTGGCCATCTGTCTCAGGATGATATGCACTATTCAGTCTCAATTCAGTACCCAATGCAGTCTGTAAGCTTTTCCAAAATCTCGATGTAAACTTCGAATCCCTGTCAGAAACAATGGACACAGGCACTCCATGCAGTCTAACAATTTCATTAATATAGAGTATAGCCAATTTGTCCGCATTATAAATTATCATAACAGGTAAGAAGTGAGCAGATTTAGTCAGTCTATCAACAATAACCCAAATTGAGTCCATACCTTTACTGGAGCGAGGCAATCCCACAATAAAATCCATGGTGATGTGTTCTCATTTCCACTCTGGTATGGGTAAAGACTGTAATAAGCCTGCGGGTCATTGATGTTCGGCTTTAACTTGTTGGCAATAAAGACATTTCGATACAAAATCAGTAATTTCTTTCTTCATTCCCGGCCACCAGAAATTCAATTTCAGATCTTGGTACATTTTCGTGTTCCCTGGATGGATAGACAGTTTTGAATTGTGGCCTTCTTGTAAAACTCTTCTTTTCAGTTCAGTATCATTCGGTGCACACAGTCTTTCTTGAAATTTCAGTACATTATTTTCAAATTTAAAACCCGGTCTTGGTTTAGTTTCCCTTTCTTCGATGATCTTCTTCAAGAAGTCATCCGATTGTTGTTTCTCTTTAATTTCTTCAATCAGTGCCGGTTGAGCAGAAATAGCAGCTATTGTTCCACCTTATTCTCGCAAAACAATTTCAATTTTAGATTTTTCAAGGTCACAAAGCAATTCTTTCTGCCCGGTGAGCAGACAGGCTAAATTTCTAATCAATTTCCGGCTTAGTGTATCGGCAACGGTGTTGGCTTTTCCCGGATGGTACAAAATCTGTAGGTCATAGTCTTTAATCAGTTCTAGCCATCTCTGCTGTCTCATGTTCAGTTCTTTCTATGTGAAGAAGTATTTCAGACTCTTGTGATCTGTATACACCTCACATGTCGCCCCATACAGATAGTGACTCTAGATTTTCAATGCAAATACCACTGCAGCAAATTCTAAGTCATGGGTTGGGTAATTCTTTTCGTGCAGTCTCAGTTGTCGGGAAGCATAAGCAATAACTCTCTCATTCTGCATTAAAACACATCCCAAACCCTTATGAGAAGCATCACTAAATATAGTAAAACCATCCGTACCTGAAGGTAAGGTAAGAATTGGTGCAGTTACAAGTCGAGTTTTCAACTCTTGAAATGCTGATTCCCTTTGGTCAGTCCAGTCAAATGATATCCCCTTCTGAGTTAACTGAGTCAACGGTAAGGCAATTTTGGAGAAATCTTTGACAAATCTTCTGTAATATCCAGCCAAACCCAAAAGCTTCGGACTTCTGTCGCATTTGTTGGTCTAGGCCAGTTTACTACCACTTCAACTTTCTGTGGATCAACTGAAATTCCATCTTTGATAACAACATGCCCCAAAAACATAACATGATCAAGCCAAAATTCACATTTAGACAATTTAGCATAAAGTTTCTGTTCTCTTAGGGTCTGTAGGACAAGTCTCAGATGATGTTCATGCTCTTCTATACTTTTGGAGTAAATCAGTATGTCATCAATGAATACAACAATAAAGTCATCAAGGCATGGTTTAAAGATTCTATTCATGAGGTCCATAAATGCAGCAGGTGCATTGGTAACTCCGAAAGGCATAACTAAAAATTCGTAATGTCCATACCTCGTTCGAAAAGCAGTTTTGTCAATGTCTTCTGGTACTTCAAACTGATGGTATCCTGATCTGAGGTCAATCTTAGAGAACACTTGAGCACCCTGTACTGATCAAATAAGTCATCAATACGTGGCAATGGTATTTATTTTTCACAGTTACCTTGTTCAGTTCACGATAGTCAATACACAGTCTCAGTGAGCCGTCTTTCTTTTTCACAAACAAAACAGGTGCGCCCCACGGTGAAGTACTGGGCCTGATGAACTTCTTATCTAACAGTTCCTGTAACGCCCTCAAAAAAAACCCATAATATCATACATTCAAGATATAGGAAAGAGATATTAATTACAATCATCAGAGTATTCTTACAAATGTATTACATATTGACAATAAAAGTAATCGCCCTATGGGCTTACAACTTCCCAAGACAACGCTTGGTTGGAAAAAGAGAGTGCAAACTCTATACAAAGAAAGCCATTGGCTTGATATACATGTAATACAACAAAACAACAAAAGGTGGTCTAATAGCCTCAAGCCTTCCAAGCTACGTCCTTAGAGGTGGCATAACACCTGTACCTGAAAATGATGTCCCATATAGGGTGAGCCAACGCCCAGTAGAGATATGCTAAAACATAGTATGAACAGTAACTAAAACGTTAGCAATTGATAAACGTTTAACTCTTACACAATAGCTTATTACACATTACAATCCCATGACTAATATGACCATGGTTCTATTCCAGTTTCTGTTTCTTATCAAATTCTCAATTCATAACTATGACTCATAACTTGGCCAATCAATTTAAACGAGATCACATCTCATATCAACCGTATTTCTATTTCAGGTGAGATAATAACTCATTTTAAACATTTCATACCTCATAATAGATGCACATTTTAGTACTGTATCAATCTCAAACAAAACACTTCCATACTTCACAAATGATACACATTTTAGTGTTGTATCAATAACAAACAAAAACACTTCTATACTTCACAAATGATACACATTTTAGTGTTGTATCAATATCAAACAAAAATCCGGTTTAGAGGTCCATCCCCTATCTTCCAATAAACCGTGGAGTACATAATAACAAACAAAAACAACTTCTATACTTCACAAATGATACACATTTTAGTGCTGTATCAATATCAAACAAAAATCCGGTTAGAAGGTCCATCCCCTATCTTCCAATAAACCGTGGAGTACATCCCCTATCTCCTTCCACACAAACAATGTATATAAGCGATTAACATGTACAAATTTGATCAATCAATACAAAAATTTGATGTATTATACCAACCGCCCTATTCAATAGCATACTCACTGATTAGTTTTAGGTTTGCCTAATCCCATACCTTTCTAATTTGAATATTTCCTATTCAATTTCTCATTTCCCTAAATTAATTATACAAATTAATTTATCATAACAATTAGGGCTTTTCCCCATATTCTCAACATCAACCCTAAGGCTCCAATATTACTAACAACCTCAACAATCTCTATTTTAGACCCAAAACACGTATGGATAAGTCAAATAAACAAAACCCCTCTTTTCAAAATAGCACATTTCAAAACCCTAACTTCCCAAATCAAAGCATTTAAACAAAAGCCCAACGTCTAGGTTAAAGCTCATAAAGATGAGTAGGAATCCCTACCTCGAAGTGAAAAACTCAAACGGAGATGATGACCAAAGACCAACGTGCTCCAAATCCCAAGTTTCTCAGATTAAAACGAAGCCCTCAACCCACTCTATCTTTTTAATAAAGGACTAAGGTTAGATACTCACCCTAGGTAGATCAATTCTTAGAGAGAAGACAAGTTGAGAGAGAGAGACAGTTGGCTCTAGGGTTTCAAAAGAAAAGATGATGAAAAAAATCATGTTTAACCTGCTACTGCCTACTGATATATAACAGGCCATTAGGACCTTATAGTTACACCAAAAATAATGACCATTAAACAAGAAAATGGTTACACCAAAATAATGACCAATAACCAAGTTCATGAATTCTATTTAACCTCCATTTATGACCAAGAGGTTACCAAAGTAATGAAACCCCATAAATAAATATAAGATATTAAGGATTGGTCGCTCTAATGAACCACTAATAAGGATATTAAATGAACCATTATGAAAATTTAATGGACACTAACCCTTGTTTTCCAAACGCAACCAACCTATTTTAAACCTACCCAACACGACCCAAGACTCATATACAAAGAGTAGAGGATGGAAACGGGAAAAAGACAACAACACATCCACGGAACCGAGTCTGAAATACAATTAAACAATGAAGGAAAAACCGAGATCGCTATAGTTCCCGCAGTTGCACTTTCAATTCTTTCAATTCAGTCAGAGCCATTCGGTAAGGAGCTTTAGATACTGGCTGGGTACCCGGAATCACATCAACGGTGAATTCAATCTCCCTGTCAATCAAATCCCCTGGCAGATTATCTGGAAAAACATCTGGGAATTCTCTGACTATGGGAATACTGTTCACATTAGCATTATCATCAGTAGATACAGTCAATACAGAACACAGATACCCTTTACATCCCTTCTTGATCAATTTACAAGTTTTCATGGGTGAAATTAGATACGGGGGAGGTACTACTCCAACCCCATTAAACACAAATTCGGGTAAACCAGGTGGACGGAAAACTACTTGTTTCATTACACAGTCTATAGTAGCATGGTATTTTGTTAACCAGTCCATTCCTAATATTACGTCACAATGATCAATGTTCAGTGACAGTAAATCAATATACAGATGTGCATCTCCAACAATAATTTCACAAGCAGGGTACATATATGCACAAGTCATGGATCCCCCAACGGGTGATGATACAGCTAACAGATAATTCATGGGTTCTAATGGTCTATTCAGTTTTTGCGAAAAAGCATGCGACACATATGAATGCATAGACCCCGAATCAATCAGTACATAAGCATTTTGAGTACAAATAGAGAGAATACCTGACACAACGGTCTTGGTATTCTGCACATCTCCCGGTACTAGGGCGAACACTCAGCCCTGCCTCATGGGCTCTTTCCCGGTAGCTTTGGGGTTCGATTTTGGTGCAACAGTTGATGCTGCCATGCTTGGTGCAGCTTTACTATTGGCTTGTGGAGCAGAGGGGCAGTCTTTAACCATGTGGCCCACCTTGCCACACCTGTAATAGGCTCTAGATATTTTGTAACAAACCCCTTTGTGCTTCCTGCCACACTCAGAACAGGGTGGTATGAAACCACTCCCTTGGCTGGGGCTAGTTGTTGTCCCCGTATTCTGTTTCTTGTTCAATGGGTTATGCTTGCCTTTCTTGAATTTAAAACCCTGCCTTTTACCACGCCATTCAGACGCTGGTGTTTCAGTTTTCAGTGCCTCGATGTTCGATTCAGCCATCAAAGCTCAGTCAAGAACATTTACATAATTCGGTAGTTTCAAAACATTAATTATGTCTAGTATTGCAACATTAAGGCCGCCTTCAAACTTTCTGGCCTTCTTATAATCAGTGTCCACCATGTGTGGTGCATATCTAGCAAGCTCGGTGAACTTTGTTTCATATTCAGCAACGGACATTGTGCCCTGTCTCAGCTGTTCAAATTCAGTTAATTTTCTATCCCTGACACACTGAGGGAAGTACTTTTCATAGAAGGCTCCTTTGAATTGAGCCCAAGTCATTACAGTGTTGTCATCGCGGATGAGCATCTACCACCTTCTAGCCTCTTCTTGCAAGGTAAAGGTAGCTAACAGTACTTTATGTGCTTCAGATCACGAAAACACTTCAAATAACTTTTCTGTCTCAAGGACCCATGCTTCAGCTTTTAACAGTTCCAGGCCTCCCTGAAAGGATGGCGGTCTTATCTTGCTGAACTTATGTGTCAGTGCAATTATGTCATCATTAACAGGTGGCCCTAGCTGTACTGGAGGAGGTGGGGGCTATGGGTTCTGTTGTTGCCCTAATCTCTCAGTTATGAGTTCCATCATTCTCTCAAGTCTTGCCATTCTTGCCTCAGAGGATGAGGATGAGGATTCATTTGCAGTTCTTGTATTATTCATTTCACTATAAACAGTTATAGCAATTATAAACATAAGCAGTTGCATACTTAAACAGTTTATCACATTAGCATATATTCAGTCATGTCATAGTCACACATACTTTAACAAGTTCATGCAATGCCCTAATCGCTTTTCTAGGACATCCTATAGCTCATTTGGACACGTGTGTGCGGTATAACTCGTGGTTAAGTATCGCTCTGATACCACTCTGTCACAGCCCAAACTCGCCCCTATGGGTTTAGCACCGTAACCGGCCTGTAATCTGAGATTACCGAAGGCCTGCTTAACAGTAATACAGTAAAACAGAGTATAGGGGCCTAGCGGAAGCCAATACAGTAAATAAACAATGTCCAATGAGCTGTGACAGTCTGTATGCCAAAAAAACTTTTCATATATATATATACAATGCAGAACAGTATGTACGACATTTATAATCATTCAGATCAGGGACCTAATCCCTATTAAGTAGTACAGTAACAATCTATACAGTTAACAAAACAGTTACAGAGACAGATGGGAGAAATTAAAACACCCCTAAGCCATAGCTTGACAGGCTCGGAACCTCGCAGTGAGACACAGTGGTTGGCTTGACAAAACTGGAGCTTATTTTTATTTGAATGACACATTTTTCATGAAAAATTAATTCAATTTATGTTTCATTTGCAACTTCTTTAGCTTCAATCTTGGCCTCCTCAAATCTAGTTTCTCTATACCTTTCAAGAAAGGTAACGAGTCCTTTTAATTGATTTATAGCAATATCAATATGCATGTCATTAGCTTGAAGGATCTTGGTAATAGAATTAACAACAAATAATAAATTATGCCAAATAATCATGCCAACCAAAAATTCAAAATTCCCCATTTTATACCTTGCAAAAGACTCAGCGTCCCTAGTTGTTTTGGGATCCTCACACATCTTTGCCAAGTCAAGTAAAATATCTCTTATTTCTGGAGCTTGGTATATTATTTCTTTAACACTTTCTGTGCGACTTTCCCAACGAGTTTATGACAATGGCTTGAGTGTGAGACCATGCGCATTATCTTTCAAAACTTTCCACCTCTTCATATAAGATGCAAATAATACATATATACATTGTACTACTCCAAAAAAATAGTGAGCTTTAGCACAAGAATTGGCCATATCACAAAGTGTAATATAGTGTGTAGAATGCTCCAAGATTTATTTCAAGTACTCTATTTTGTACACCTTTATGTTTACCTTTCATATTAGAGCCATTGTCATACCCTTGTCCTCTTATATCCATTATATCAAGTTGGAGTGTATTCAATACCTTTTTAAGTTTACTAAAAAGCCCCAACCGAGAAGTATCATCCACCTTTAAAAATTCTACATAAAACACTTCTACCTTTACTGGACTTGTTGATATATCCACACAACGTATAACAAAAGGCATTTGCTCTTCATGACTTACATCTAGAGTGCAATCAAGTATTTGTAATGACCCAGAATTTTTTTTAAAAAATAGTCAGTGCATAATTTAATTGAGCAAATTTTTGAATTTGATTGCTGTGTAAATTCTGTGCGAAAACAGTTCGGTTTTTTATTTTTTAAAAATAGTTTCCGATCTTAGAAAATTATGAAATTTTATATGTTGTTCCCATATGTGTCTAACACGTTAGATAAAAATTTCAGAATTAAATAATGAGTATTTATTTTATGAAAATTCACAAACTGATTGGTGTTCAGTTTAATTTATAACAGAATTTGAAATTGAGTTTTGGGTGTTCGGACCAAGATTTGAGATAAATTTGTTGGGACTATTTTGGTATATAATTGGATCATGTTTAACTTATGGGGTGAGACCCATGATTTAGATTTAATTTAATTTGAGTTTGTTTAATGACTGATGTTTAATTGTTTGGTCTTTTTTAATTAGGTGATTGGTAGTAACCACCTTAGAAGTTGTTATTGTTTATTATATAGGATTATAATAAATATTTGATAGTTGATTTTATGGTGTGTACCATATGGTAAAAAATTATATATTTTATAAAGAATAAAATTGTGTATATTTTGTAGAGATCAAAATATTATATTTTGTGGTGTACAAAAATATTATATTTTGTGGTGAGAAAAATTATATCATTTTATAATTTATATTATAAAATTTTGAGGTATTATTACAAAAATTATTTTTTTGGGAAAAATCAAGTTTTGGGAAAACAAACCCATGTGGGTGGCCCCTTTTTTGTCTCCTTGCCATCATTTCTTCTTCCTTTCAATTCTTTTGCTTTGGTTTTCTTTTGCATTGAGCAGAAAGCTTAGCTCTCTTTCCCCTCTCTGTCGGTCTCTCTCTTTTTCCCTATTCCTCCATTGTTGCTTAACCTTTGAGCTTCGAGTGAGAGTCTTTAGAGTGAGATTTTGCAAAAGTTTTGTAAATGAAAGTCGGATAGCTCGTCGTAATCTTCGCAATGGTTTCTCGGATTCATGATCGGGCAAGATGTGCCTTCTAGAACTGCTCTTCTTCATTATTTGAGGTAGGGACTTTCTTCATATCATTACATTAAAGCTATGTTAGGGTTATTTTGAGAAAATATGTCATTTTAAGAGGTATTACATATATATATATATATATATATATTTTTTCAGCTTTTGTTTGGTAATTTTTGGGAGAAAAATTATGTTGAAATGTTGAGAATATTGGTATTTTGAGATTGATTTGGGAAAATTATGCTGTGTTGATAATTTTGTAAAAACAAATCCGTAAATAAAAATTGGAAAGATGTATAAATTGCATTTACATCATATTATGATTAGATGATTTATTTTAAGAAATATAAATTTGAAATATTTTTTTTATCTTTGATTTGGAATTTATTTTTGAGAAAAATAAATTGATATTAAGGAATATTGTGTAAAATGTAAAGTTGGTGTTATTAATTTGGAAGATGGTGAACATAGTGAATTTACTAATTTGATAAATTAAATTAGTTTGGTTAATATTTTAAATCCTTTGTAATTAAAGGGGGGTGTTATTGGGTTTTTAATTCATAACTTTAAATATTATGAGATGAAAAGTGACGAAGTTGACCAAGTATGAGATTTGGAGAAATAAGCGAGATTAAGTTGATGTCGTATGCTATTGGGTTCCTAGTTTTACTAGTTGAGTAATGTTATAATAATAATTTCATGCTTTAAAATTTTTATGAGATATTTGAATTGTTCGGATGTTTTTGACAAGAAAAGAGTAGAATGTGATGTTAGCTCATTTGGAGCAAACAGATGAATTGGATTAAAACAAAAAGATGAGTTATCAAAAATTTTATTTATTTATTATTTTTTCTTGGATTAATTCGATGGGGTGGATGTTAAAAATTGGAAAGTGAACACTCGTGTTATATTTTCTAATTATAGTCAAGAGAAGATTTTGATATAATTAATTAAGTGTTGGAATACTCACTTATGCTTTTTAAGAATTATGATTGAACTTGAAGATCCTGAGATTTTACTTGTATGAGAAAAATGGAATTTGACTCTATTTAATGTTTGGGAAGGGGATGATTTTGGAAAGATTATAATTTCATTTTATTGATAAAGTGTGTGAGTTAGAAATTTATGAAACCTTGAACCCACTTTGGTGTTATATATTATTGCTATTGATGAAACTATTGTTTAAAAGTTTTGGTTTTTGGTAACCGATAGAGGATTACCATGTTGGTACTTAAATGAGGAGATTCTTGGAAAGATAAGAAAATGTTTGATTTTGGAAGTTTGTCTTTAAAAGGATATTATTGAATTGTCTTGAAAAGACTAAGTTAGAAGTTGTTGATTTACTTCTGGTGCACACATGAACATTGATATTATTACATTTTTACTTGAAATTGTATCATGATATTACATTGATAGAGATATGAAATTTGATCACAATGAAACATTGTGTGGTAGAATTGAAATTGGAACTATCTTAATGCATTGTTACACATTGCATTGCCATTCCATTTCATTGTTATCATGGATTTTAAATTGCAATTGAAAACTATTATTTTGAGAAAGGAATTATTTTTGAGAAACAAGATCATTTGGATTTGTTTTGGGTAATGTAGCAATCTCGGTTTCGATCTTTCTTTCATGTTTTGCCACTTCGACTAGGTCGGTCGGGGATCAAGCTGCCCGGTCAGCTCGCTGGGGTCCAGGGGGCAGCGCCTCCAAAGCAAAAATGCAAAATGCATTCGAAGTCGCTTGTCTGCTCGAGCGGCTGCTTATGCACTCGAGCAGAGAATATTTGGTTTCAGAAGTTTGACCTATCTGCAAAAGTACTTTGTTAGTGTATCTGACGCTCGAACGGACCATGTTATATCAATTCATGAATCTGATATTTCAGATCACTTTTTCAGTCCTCTCTCTCTCTAAAACTCTCTAGAATTCTAGATCGGCTGCTTCTCTCTCTAGAAGTCATCTTCTCTCTTTGATTTCTCCAAATCCATTGGGATTTAGACCTAAGTTCTTCACCAAAGTTGGTTATCATCTCGAGTGCTTTGTTGTGTGCGGTGAAGATCGAGTTTTGACATCGTTGATTTTGAGGATTTCATCTCATTTCTTCTTCAAAACTTGAGGTAGGGATTTTCTTAAAGTTATATATATGTTTTTGCAAGATCTATATGATTTTCGAAATCATCTTTCGATAGCTTTAAAAATAATTTGTTGATTCAAGAAGTTGAGCAATTTTGAAAGCGAGTTTGTCTCTTGTTCTTTTAAAATGATCTTATGGGTTTTGATCTTCGTTGATTGCAGAAAAGATGATTTTGGAAAGTTTTCTTTCAAAAGATTTGAGTTGTATAGTTTTGGTGAGAAAACCTAAAATTTGGAGATTTTTTTTAAGAGACTGAAAATCCATGAATGATATTGTTATATTTATTTTGTGTGTCAAAATAAATGGATGTTTGGAAAATTTCTTATTTATATTTATATAAATGATGAATTTCAAGGAATATGAGAATTATTGTTCATTTTGGAAATTATTGTTCAAAAATGTTGAAATAGTCTTGAAATGACTAATTGTTGAGGATACTTAAGAAAAGGAAATTGTGTTATTCCTTGAATGATGAATTGGAATAAAAGTATTTATATTCATCTTGTGTTATTGGCATATCAATTCATTTGATTACATTAAACTTTGAAAGTTGATTTGAAAACTTGCATTAATAAAAGAATGTTGAGAAACAAGTTTTCATGGAATGGTTTTGGGGTGAATACGTTGGTAAGTCTTGATATGTGGTGTAGATGATATTGAATAAGTTGGCCTGAGAATCCAGGATGAAAGACCGAAAACCCGGGCGGATAGGTGTCGAGCCTTCCGGTTAATACCGGTAAAAATGACAAATTGGTAGTACTTGTATAGTCTACTATTGACACCGACCTAGGGATTACCAGAGTCGTATTTACCACCCTTGAAATAAATTGTTAAGTTTTGAACAATTGAAATTGAATGATATCATTGAGCATGATGGTTTTCAAAAAATGAAAATGTGATTTATCTTCAAAAAGGGCATAGCATGACATGTGCATTTCATCTCTTGAGACTTGTATAAAATGTATATACTTTGTTAAGAATTTCCTACTAGGCTTTATGCTCACCTTACGGGATTTTTGTACCGAAAAAGATGTGGTGATCCCACCCAACTAGGGGCATGGAAGTATCTGTGTTGGGAGTACAATGCTCTCATTTGCTGTGACTATATGTGTAAGCCAAAGGCTGTGTTTGTTTAGGTTTGAATAACCATTTTGTATAACCAGGTTCAAGCCTTGGAAACTTGTAAGCCCTTGGGGGTATTTATTTGTTTATTGCTTGTTGTTGGATTAATGTATTGTTGCATGAAGAACTATTGTATTATGTAATGTAAATTTGGAGATTTATATTCGGTTTTTCTTGAAAGAGCCATGATTGTTGTCTTATCATTTGGGCTAGAAATTTGGAGCGTTACAACTTGGTATCAGAGCTACCAGGTTTGAATACTTGGAGCTCGTGGGAAGTGGTTGTTTAACCACAATGAGTTCATTTAGCATGCTTAGGAAGTGTTATGCATTTTGTGACTGTGTGATAACATGCTTATGTGACTAAATGTGTATGGGATTGGACTTTTGGGATGTTGTTTGCGCCTGTTAAATTCCTTGAGGTCTCATTAGAAGGATACTTGATCAAAACTCGTTCTACTAAGAATTCTTGGTTTTTCGTGGGACAGATTTCATCATAAAAGAACAGTCCGTATGTGTTTACATGACTAAGTGCCTATGTGAACTGAAATTGAATTGTGTATATAGTAGAGAAATATATAGATTTATTGTAGTCGAACGTGTGAGTCAAGTTACGAGCACATATGAGTTAATGTGCTAAATTATTTCTCTTGTGTCCTTTATTAGGATGTCAGGAAGGGGTGAAGTCCGTGGTGGTAGCAGCGGGAGGCGTGGTAGGGCTCGCCGAGGTGTGCATGAGGTACCGGTCCATAAGGTTCTGGTGCAAGAATAAGGGTTCGGCCAAGCTAATATGGCCGAGCAAGCAGGCCAAGCTAATGTGGCCAAGCAGGTGGGACAAACGGGTCAAACCGCAATGGGAGCCCTAGCTCGAGAAATGGCAGGGGCTTTAAGAGAGTATATGAAGTTGTTGAGGGTGGGGAATCAAACCCGAGAGAACACTGCGGAGTCAAGGGCGAGTTTTCTTACTAGAGAGTTCTTGCGGGCCAAACCGAATGAGTTCTATGGTGGCCCGAATGAGTTTCATCGAAGATAGTAAACTAAGTGTGATTCTGGCGAGTTACTACCTTAAGGGAGATGCGGGTCAATAGTGGAAATATGCCAAGGGTAAAGTGGAGTCGACATGAAAAGCCTTTGCGGTTGCTTTCCAAGATAAGTACATACCTGCCACTGCTATGGAGAGATTGAGGCAAGAGTTTAAGGACCTCAAACAACTCGACATAGCCGTGGCTGAGTTTGAGGCGGTCTTCTCTAGTTTGTCCAGATTTGCACCAAAGTTGGTGGCAACGGAAGAGAGCCGTTGTATTGAATTTGAAAAGAAATTGAAAACAAAAATTAAGTTCAAGCTTGTCGAAAATATGATTCGGGAATATGACCGTCCTGTGGAAACGGTGACACATGTAGAAATTTCCTACAAGCCGAGGAGGAGAGGCTTCAGAGTTCAAGGTCTAGGGGCCAAGAGTCTCAAAGAGACTATAGGCAAAACAAGAAGGGCAGGAACACCTATCCATCCCAGTCCCAACCACAGCAGTCTAAATCCACTTTTTCTTTGCAATGTGCAGGTCCAAAAAAATAGTGCATCAAGTAGCTTCTCGTGTTTCAAGTGTGGCCAACCAGGTCACAAAGCCTTCTCATGCCCACAAAAGGGAGGAGGGCAATTAATGTTACCACCACCTAACCGATCTCAAAGTCAGTCTCAGTCTCATAACAAAGGTCAAGGGTTTAATTGTTATGAGTGTGGTCAGCCGGGGCATATGAAGAGACCTTGCCTACAGTTGGGAGGCGCATCTGGCGCATCAGGGTCGAGGCAGACTCAGAGCCACCAACAGGCTCAATCAGTCTAAGCTTGGCGAGTTAATTAGAGAGCCATTTCGGCTAAGTCAATACAACAGGCTTATGCTCCAAGAAATGAGCAAGTTAATCAAGGGCCACAGGGGCGTGTGTATGCTTTTACCGTGCCAGAGCAGTTGCCAGAATCCTCAGTTGTGAGAGGTATTTTTGTTGTGTGTAATTCTTTGGCTAATGTATTGATAGACATGGGTACGTCTCATTCATTTATATCTACTGCATTTGCTTCTACATTGCGGTTAGAGGTAGCACAGTTAGTGTCACCACTCAGAGTAGAGTCACCTGTTGGGGGTACAGTTGAATTAGACTGAGGTTGTTGTGATTATGAACTAGAAGTTGTCGGGCGTCGACTTTCGTTTGCTTTTATGTTGCTAGATAAGTCGAGTTTTGATGTCATTTTAGGCATGGACTGGTTGTGTTCTTATCAAGCTGTGATTGATTGTTATCGTCAGAGAGTTACGGTGTGCACTTCGGGTGGTGATCATTTCTATTTTCTGAGGAACTGAGTTGATAGAGCCTTGTCACCAGTTGTTGACCCTCGTAGTAGGAGCAAGCTTAGTGGCCTTCTTGCAACTCTATTGGATATTAAGAGTGAAGGGGCACTTGGTAATGACGGGGCTCGTGTTGAGTTACCAAGGGTAGTTTGTGAATACCCGGATGTCTTTCCAGAAGATCTTACTAGTTTACCACCTCACCGGGAGATCGAGTTCTCCGTTGAATTAGTGCCTGGCACGACACCGATTTTCATGTCACTGTATAGATTTGCACCTGCCAAATTGCATGAGTTGAAGATTCAACTCCAATAACTTTTAGACAAGGGCTTCATTTTCCCTAGTACATCACCTTGGGGAGTGCCGGCTCTCTTTCCGAAGAAGAAAGATGGGTCATTGCGGTTGTGTATTGATTACCGCAAGTTGAATAGAGTTACAGTTAAGAACAAGTATCCTCTACCCAGAATAAATGATTTGTTTGACCAACTTAAAGGGTCTTGTTGCTTCTCACAAATAGATTTGAGGTCGGGGTACCATCAGTTAAGAGTCTAGGAGGAGGACATTCAGAAGACGGCTTTTTCGTACTCGTTATGGCCACTATGAATTCCTTGTAATGCCTTTTAGGTTGACCAATGCATCGGCTACCTTTATGGATTTGATGAATAGAATTTTTCAGGAATACTTGGACCGTTTTGTAGTCGTCTTTGTGGACAACATCTTGATTTATTCAACCTCTGAAAAGGAACACGAGACTCACTTGCGGGTAGTGCTGGGTTTACTTAGTGAGCACCAATTGTATGCCAAATTTGAAAAATACATGTTTTGGTTAACAGAGGTGAATTTTTTGGGGCATATTGTGTCTAAAGAGGGAGTGATTGTGGACTCCTCAAAGATAGATGCCGTACAGGATTGGGAACAACCCAAGATTGTTTTTGAAATCCGAAGTTTCTTGTGATTAGCGGGGTATTATCGACGTTTTGTAAAGGACTTCTCTAGACTAGCTACACCTTTGACTAGGTTGACTAGAAAGGGTATCAAATTTGTGTGGAGTAAAGCGTGCGAAAAGTCATTCCAAGAGCATAAGACTAGATTGACTACCGCACTAGTTTTGATAATTCCGGAAAGGGGTTTGAATTACACTGTCTATTATGATACATCCGGGGATGGACTTGGTTATGTCTTGATGCAAGAGGGAAAAGTTGTGGCCTACGGTTCACGACAATTGAAAACTCATGAGAAAAATTACCCCACCCGTGATCTAGAATTAGCAGCGGTGATTTTTGCTTTGAAAATTTGGAAGCATTACTTGTATGGTAAGAAGTTTGAGGTTTTCTCCGATCATAAGAGTTTAAAGTATTTGTTTTCTCAAAAAGACTTGAATTTACGAAAACGGAGGTGGATGGAACTTATGGAGGATTATGACTTTTAGTTACACTATCATCCAGGTAAGGCCAATGTGGTGGCCGATCCTTTGAGTCGAAAATCTATGAGTAGTTTGGCAAGTGTGGCCATTCGGGAATGGGATATGCTAGATGTTATTGGCAAGTTTGATTTGCACTTGCGTGAGTCCAGAGAGAGTGCTATCTTGTTTACTTTGAATGCTCAACGTACCTTGGTTAGTAAGGTTATAGGGGGACAATGAGGAGACCGTGATGTGGAATCAATCCGCGTTAAGATTTCCAATGGGAAGGAAGAGAAAGGTTTTAACGTTCACTCAGATCTAAGTGTACGTTACCTAGACCGTTTGTTTGTACCAGAATCTTGTAGAGAGGAAGTACTTCGGGAGTTTCATCATTCACGCCTTGCGGTACACTCGGAAGGCACTAAAATGTGCCATGATCGTAGTCATCAGTTTTAGTGGAGGGGTATGAAACGGGATGTCGCTTTATTTGTATCAAAGGGCCTTACTTGTTAACAAGTGAAGGCCGAACACTAAAGACCAGCGAGTTTGTTATAACCCTTATCAATAGCCGAGTGGAAATCGAAGCGTGTTACCATGGATTTTGTAATTAGGCTTCCTGGAACACAACGCGGCAATGATGCCGTTTAGGTGATTATTGATAGGTTGACTAAGTCTACACATTTCATTTAGATGTGCACCAGCGACTCAGTTGCACGCTTAGCAGAGTTGTACATTAGAGAGATAGTTCGATTTCTTGGCGTCCCTGTAACTATTGTGTTGGATAAGGATCCTCGTTCTACTGCCCGGTTATGGCAAAGCCTTTAAGAGGCGTTGAGAACTAAGTTGACTCTTAGCACTGCTTATCATCCTCAAATCGATGGACAGTCGGAATGTATCATTCAGATTTTGGAGGACATGCTTAGAGCTTGTGTCCTTGATTTTAAGGGGCCGTGGGAAAGATACTTACCATTAATTGAGTTTGCTTACAACAATAGTTACCAAGCTAGTATTGGAATGGCACCATTTGAGGCCTTGTATGGCTAACCTTGTAGATCACCGATTTGTTGGGCCGAAGTGGGTGATCCACTGTTACTGAGTCCATAAATTGTTAGAGAACCAAGAAAGTTGTTCTCATTCAGAAGAGGTTAGCTGCGGCTCAAAGCTGACAAAAGAGTTATGCCGATAAAAGAAGATGACCTTTATCTTTTGAAGTTGGTGACCATGTGTTTCTAAAAATCTCACCAAGGCGGGGTTTGATGAGATTTGGTAAGAGTGGTAAATTATCTCCAAGGTTCATTTGGCCTTTTGAGATCTTAGAGCGAATTGGGGAAGTGGCATACCGGTTAGTTTTACCGCCATAACTTTCGGGAGTTCACAACGTATTTCATGTATCTATGCTTAGGAAGTATGAACCCAACCCTTCTTATGTTCTTGATTGGGTGGACTTGGAGGTAGATGAGGATGCCTCTTACGAAGAATAACCAGTTCAAATATTAGATACCAGGGAGCAAGTGCTATGGGACAAAACTATACCGTTGGTAAAGGTGTTGTGGAGACACCATGGTGTTGAAGAAGCGACGTGGGAACGGGAGGCTAAAGTCCGCTCCAAATATCCGGATTTGTTTGAAAATGCTTAAATTGCTTTTCTTTGTAATATTCCCTAGTGCTGAGGGAAATGTATTTAAAGTTGTTAACCATATGTTGATATGTGCGTTGTTATTTTAAGCATAAGGTTGTTGAGAGTTGCCATTACGTTTTAGGAAATTTCATGTTTATGCATATTTGGGAGGTTGTTGTTAATGAGATAACCATGGTAGAAATGGTGGAATTTGGTTGAGAGTTGGTATTGTGATTTGAAAATAAAATAACTTGGCTTTGATCGCTAGAAACCCCTTTGTTCGGATAGTTTGATTTGAAATTTCGGGGACGAAATTCTTTAAGGGAGGAAGGTTGTAGCAATCCCGGTTTCGATCCTTCTTTCATGTTTTGCCACTTCGCCTGGACCGGTCGGGGATTTAGACCCAAGTTTTTCACCAAAGTTGGTTATCATCTCGAGGGCTTCATTGTGTGCGGTGAAGATCGAGTTTTGACACCGTTGATTTTGGGGGTTTCATCTCATTTCTTCTTCAAAACTTGAGGTAGGGATTTTCTTAAAGTTGTATATATGTTTTTGCAAGATCTATATAATTTTTGAAATCATCTTTCGATAGCTTTGAAAATTGATTGTTGATTCAAAAAGTTGAGCGATTTTGAAAACGGGTTTGTCTTTTGTCCTTTTAAAATGATCTTATGGGTTTTGATCTTCGTTGATTGAAGAAAAGATGATTTTGGAATGTTTTCTTTCAAAAGATTTGAGTTGTATAGTTTTGGTGAGAAAACCTAGAATTTAGGGATTTTTTTTTAAGAGACTGAAAATCCATGAATGATATTGTTATAGTTATTTTGTGTGTCAAAATAAATGGATGTTTGGAAAATTTTTTATTTATATTTATATAAATGATGAATTTCAGGGAATATGAGAATTATTATTCATTTTGGAAATTATTATTCAAAACGTTGAAATAGGTTTGAAATGACTAATTGTTGAGGATACTTAAGAAGAGGGAATTGTGTTATTCCTTGGATGATGAATTGGAATAAAAGTATTTATATTCATCTTGTGTTATTGGCATATCAATTCATTTAATTACATTAAACTTTGAAAGTTGATTTGAAAACTTGCATTGAGAAAAGAATGTTGAGAAACAAGTCTTCATGGAATGGTTTTGGGGTAAATACGTTGGCAAGTCTTGATATGTGGTGTAGATGATATTGAATAAGTTGGCCTGAGAATCCGGGATGAAAGATCGAAAACCCACGCGGATAGGTGTCGAGCCTTCCGGTTAATACCGGTAAAAATGACAAATTGGTAATACTTGTATAGTCTACTTGCAGACACCAACCTAGGGATTACTAGAGTCATATTTAATGCCCTTGAAATAAATTATTAAGTTTTGAACAATTGAAATTGCATGATATCATTGAGCATGATGGTTTTCAAAAAGATAAAAATGTGATTTATCTTCAAAAAGGGCATAGCATGACATGTGCATTTCATCTCTTGAGACTTGTATAAAATGTATATACTTTGTTAAGAATTTCCTACTAAGCTTTATGCTCACTCTAGGGGATTTTTATGCAGGAAAAGATGTGGTGATCCCACCCAACTAGGGGCGTGGAAGTATGTGTGTTGGGAGTACAATACTCTCATTTGCTGTAACTATGTGTATAAGCCAATGGCTGTGTTTGTGTGGGTTTGAATAACCATTTTGTGTAACCAGGCTCAAGCCTTGGAAACTTGTAAACCCTTGGGGGTATTTATTTGTTTATTACTTGTTGTTGGATTAATGTATTGTTGCATGAAAAACTATTGTATCATGTAATATAAGTTTGGAGATTTATATTCGGTTTTCCTTGAAAGAGTCATGATTGTTGTCTTATCATTTAGGCTAGAAATTGGGGCGTTACAGGTAAATACGCTGGTAAGTCCTGATGTGGGTGTAGTTTGATATTGGTTAAGTTGGCCTGGGTGTCCATGGTGAAAGACCAGAAACCCGCGCGGATAGGTGTCGAGCCTTTCGGTTAATACCGGTAAAAATGACAATTTGCTAGTACTTGTATAGTCTACTTGCAGACACCAGTCTAGGGATTACCTGAGTCGTATTTACCATCTTAGAATTTTATTGAAATTGTTGGATTAATGTGTTTTCAAATTGGCATTGTGCACGAGATTTTCAAAAGATGAAAAAAATATTTTGAGCATGACATGGCATATGCATTCACCTCATAAGACTGTATAAAATGAATTTGATGAATTGTTTAATTATTTTATTCAATTGATAATGAGATAATTGAATGAATTGAAAAGGATGTCATGTTACTATTAAAACTTGTTTATTTATTTAAGTGAACTTGTTGTGGTTAATTAAATAAATTGGATTTAAGAGACTATGTAATAAAATCATATGATTTTGACCTGATATGATTTTATGTATATGTACGAGTATTTTGGTACCCGCATATCTTCTAATATTTTAATATGGGATTGTTTTGTGAGCTGGTGGTTGCTCACCCCCTGCCTGTACATGTGTACAGGGAATGTTTCTCGGATTTGAAGATCAAACAATAGGTTTTACCATTTCATAAGTGTAATCCAGTGATGGATTGTACTACTTTATTTGTTGTTTAATTGAGTGCTATTTTTTTTGTAAAGAGTAGTGTCATCTTTTTTATTGTAATTCTCAGGGCATCTCTTTTATTTGTATGTAAATGTCATTGTTGTATAACGGGAGGGAGCATGTATATTTAATTATTTATCATTTCATCAAAGGATAAATTGTCATTTGTAAATGAACTTAATTAATAAATATTGATAATGTTTTCCAAGTAATAAAATTTGAGCGTGACAGTATCACTGAAAAATATTTTGCTTCTTTGATTCTCTTAATGATTGTACTTTGCACTTCACCAGCTAACATCAATATCAATTCATTTTGGATATAATGACTAAGATAATGATAATGAATTTTATCTCTTTCAATTTGTCGAATGTGCTCTTGCATCACTGGATCAAATTCGGCAACCATTTTCAATGAAACTTAAAAAATTTCCATTTCTCTCTTGATAAATCTTCTCATTGTCTCCACGAAATGCTGAATTACATTTTGCAAGTCTTTTCACCAAAGCAATTATCCTGGTTAAAACTTGTTTCCATCATTCTTTCTCTTTCTAATCGATATGTTCTTGCATACTTTGGTCAATTGGCGCATTTTTCTACACTCGCATTTCTACTTCAATCCATTTTCTCATGCATTCCAAGCGTTCATTGCTTGCTTCATGACATTTAAGCTTTTGCCAAAGATTTCTCTAATCTTTAAATCCTTTAGTAGCTATTATTTCCCATTTGCTTAAACAACTTACAACATATGCAATATACTTTGCCCACAACATTGAATATCTAACCATTTCCTGTCATGTTTTTTTCCATTTGATACATGTCGAACGTAAGGGGTGGAAGAAAAATGCCTACCAAATTCATCTTTAGGAAATTCAACGTCATTATCTCTTATGAGACGTTTTTCTACCAATAGATCTCAAAAATTTTGATCAATCTTGTCCCAATTACTTGGCTCATAAATATTTGAAGTCCCATTGTCCATATTAAAATCTTCAATAAGATTAGCCTCATTCTTGTTTTCATCAGTAATCTCATTCATGCATTCATTAAGTTCATTATTCATCAAATCTTCATGGTCTTCATTAATTTGTTCATTGTCATCATTCTCATCTTGATTGTTTTCAACAGCTTTTTTTGAGCTCTCTTTTTTCCTCTTGGTACCAAAATACTTTTAAGTGCTGCAGCTTGAGATTGAACTAAGTTATCTATTCTTTGTTTCTTTTTTTCATGTCTAGAAACATACTTTATAAGAATCATGATTGGCCTGTTTGATATAACATATCAAAAATTACTACTAATAATAATAATAATAATAATAATAATAATAATAAATCCAATAATCAATAAACATAAAATAAAATAAAATAAAAAATTAAGTAATCATAATAAGAAAAAAAATTATAACCATCATCAAACAAATATTTCATTGAACAAAAACTTGAAGCCTATTTTATAAAACAAATATGATATGTGACAAATAATAAAAAAGCATTAAAATATATATAAAATGTTTGTTTAGACATATAATAGTTATCTATTAATTTTCTTTAAAAAAAATTAGATGAATAATTTCATAAAATCAATCAATAAATAAAAAGGGACTTATGTATAGGTCCTAATAGGTGAATTTATTATCTAATAGATCTTATAATAATTAATGACGTTTTTCATCAAACACTATTAAAATGCATCACTAATTGTTAATTTCCAGTGACAGTTTAAAAATTTTATCACAAAAAAATGTCAATAATTGTAAGTAGTAGAGACAGTTTAAAAAAATCGTTACAAAAAAATCACTAATTTCAACTTTCAATGACGGTTTAAAAATTGTCACAAAAAAACCTCACTAATTATAAGTTTTAACGACAATTTATAAAAATCATGACAAAAAAAAGTCATTAATTGTAAATTTTTAATTACATATGCAAAAAAATTGGAAAAAAAATATATTTTTAGTGATGATTTTATTATGACTTATTTTTAATCGAATTTTATAGGAATTAAGTTTAACTATTAAGATCTATTAATAGTTCACTCATAAATGAAATGGAAAGGGCAAAAATAGCTTCACGATTTGTGATGGATGAAACTTGAGAAAAGATGCTGTGTATGGCTTGTTTTTTATTTGCTCTAGGGCTTCGTCTCTGTATTTCTCTTCCCCAATTTTGATTCCCAGCGTTGATGCCAGAAGGAGGCCATGAATAGGAACGAAGAGCAACTACAATAGATTGTTGGGCCTCAAATTATTTTCGAGTTAAGTTTCAAAAGATTTTACAATAGGCCACAAGTTTTTTGGACCCTTTTAATTTGGGCTTTGTATTTGAAATGGGCCTTTCTTTCTTTCTTTTTTTTTTTTATGAATTTATATTTTAATTTGGGCCTTTTATCTATTTAGTTTAGATTGAGCCTTTTATTCATTTCCTATTTTGAATTATAATTTTGAGTTAGCCTTTTTTTAATAGGCAAGTAGGAGTGGGCGCGGGTCAGTTGCGGCTATGAAACTTTCAATCCGTCATCCGTCTGTCAAATTAGTGGATTGGAGAAAATCAATCCGCATCCGTCCGCCAATCCGGCGGATGTGAATTGAGCGGATTGGCAGATTGACGAATGGATACGAATCGGCTTGGCGGTTTAAAATTTTATAAATTTTCAATATAATTCAACTTGTACACTTCCTCAAAAAAAACAAAAAATATTACAATCAATGACTTAAAAAGTATTACAATTATTGCATGCATCATCTAAAGAAAGAAAGTTTGAAACTTTAGAATATTACAATCACTGCATGGCTCATCCACATATTACAATCATAGACCTCATCTACATAAAGTATTATAATCTATGGTTCTTAAAATATAAAAATAATTTAAACCACCAAAACTATGAACAAAGCAGTAGTAGAGATTGTATGTCTTTGTATTGTTATATATATATATATATATCTGTTTTTGAAAATAAAAACTAACTTAGCATATATCATCTTTTTTATTTATTATTTTTAGAGTTAAATTTAAAAACCAAAAAATATAAATAAATAATACATTTATTTTTTTCAATTCAAAAAATAAATTCAAGTTGAAAACTCTTTTTCAACAGAATATATTCAACATAATATTTAAACTATTTTTCAATTGAAAACACAAATAGAATATCTAAACAAATTAAAAATATAAAGTTTTACAAATAACTAGGGGTGTTCGTGGTTTGACGGTTTTGCTGCGGCCAAAATAACCTCAAATCAACCAAAGCTAGGCAGATTGAAAAAAATCAATCCACAACCGTCCACTCGTCATCACGCATCTGTCCAAAATGCGGCGGATCGGTTAGGTTCAGTCGGTTTGGGCAGATCGATATATCCACTGCCCACCCCTATAGACAAGTGTTAGACTATACATTTTTTGGGACCCTATTTTCAACGTTTTTTTGAGGCCCCAAAGCGGCTACTTTGTGGGCTTACCCCAAAGTCGGGCCTACTTGTGAGAAATTATGCTAAAAACCAAACACATGATCTGTTATTTCTAATCTTAGTTTTGTGAGCTGTATAAGAAGATTAATGAGCCGACCACAATCTCCCACATTATTTACTAGTTTAGAAATACAGTCACATAATACTCAATGATATTATGATTAGTAGAGAAAATTGAGGATTAATTATTTATGTTAAATGATTGAAGAATATGTGAAATCATAATAAATAAAGATTGATAAGAAAATATAATTACGTGATACTCCAAAACTATTGTACAATTTTCTCATCCATATAATGTGAAAATCCTACGTGATTTGTGATAAGATCAAGATTAACATATTCCAAAAAAAAAAAACCCATTAATTCACAACTCTCAACTAAATCATAAAACTTAGCGAGAGTGATTTTAGTTTGTTTGTTTTTTGAGAATAAACAAAAATCGCACAAGATTTTTTTACGTGGAAAAAACCACAATTGAGAACCTTCAATTGTAATCAAAAACAAGGGCGAACGCCACTATCAATCCACTAAGAGTGAAGGAACAAAAAGATTACAAATGATACAATACAAAATTACCCAACCCAGTCAATTTGTCTCTGAATCTTCTGTAACTCTTTTCACCAAACACTTCGTCACGGAATTGATCCTGAAGTTGATTCAACACCACAACTCCCTTGTCGATTACACGACTTACGTAGAATCAAAACGCTTTTGAATTCTACGCTTTAATTTCGGAATCCACCGAAGACCGAACTTTCTTGTACCTTAAGAGCAACATCTCACTCGCAAAATCGTCTCATGCATAAGTTCAAAACTCTTCGAGATATCATAGGAAAACCTATCAAAATCCAAAGAAAACTTTAAAACAACCCGAATTTGTTTAAATCTGATCTGGAAAACGTGCTTCACAAAAACACCTTTAACAGCTTTAAATAGAAGTCTGGATCCGCGATCTCCGCTCGGCTCACAACAGCCCGCTCGGCGCGGTGGTAACGCGTATGAATAGACGGTACTTGATGTATTGAGAGTGCGCTCGAGCGAAGAGCACGCTTCGAGCGTAAAATCACATCCGACCAGTAACTTGTTGCCATTGGCCAGGATCAAACTGCTTGAGACCTGGCTAATGACGCTGAGCTCAAAAGTCTCGCTCGAGCGGACAGTACAAAACACACAAAACTACTTTTGAATCACACAAGGTTTTGTCTCGGATTTTGACAACATAGGGACTAACAATCTCACCTTTGTCATTCCCGACAACATTCTAAACATTATTCCTCCACACATGACGCACTAAAACATTTGTAAATCGAACCCGCAAACAACAACTAGAAAAAAAACTTCACTTGCTTGATTCAGAACTTACGATCCTCTAAGCGTGGTGAGCGTAGTGTGAGTCCAGGTGAGCCTAAAAAGTAACAGTCAACACAAACCAACCAAAAACAGAGTGGAACTGAGTTAAATAACCATTAAGCCTAAGCATAAGCAGACAGTATCACATACCATCCATAAACCAACATTTATTCCATCCATAAAACATATATCCATAGAATACAAAAAAAAAAAAAAAAAAAATAAAACTATATAAAAATCCAACTGTACCAAGGAAAGGATAACCAGAGATAATGGACCAACAAAAATTGGAATCATAAAGCTGTGTAATCAAAATCACTGTACCATCAAAAGACAGCCACAAGAGAACTACATCAAAAATACCACCATCAAAGCAAAGACCCCAGCAAAAGACCAGCAAGTAACAGCGCGAGAAACTACCATCAAAATACACATTCAAAGCAAAAGACCACCAGCAAAGGACCAGCAAGTAAAATACAAGTAACATCACTCGCCCTTTTTGGCCGGGAAGGAAGAAAGCAAAGAAATCAATCACCAGGTGGAGGAGGGGCCGGCTGAAGCGTCGTAAAGGAAATGTGTGGTCCAGCATGCGAAGTAGTGTGAGCGGCAGTCTGCTCCAAGCTGACCAGACGACATCAAAGGCGTCAAAAACGAGCATCAAGAAGTCTAACCACTCCGGTCATAGCCTCCTCAAAGTCCGACAGCTGAATCGGAAAAGAGCTGGTGGAACAGGAAGGGCCGCATCATCATCACGGCTGGCGGCCGGCATTCAAATTCGCCTCTAGCAAGACAGCAGAACTCCTGCAGAAGGACCAACCGGGATGACTCCTTAATAATGGGCCGACTTTGAGACACACGTTTTCTTGTAAAAAGACGAGAAGGAGAGGCAAACTCATCATCTTCTTTAGGATAGGAGTCCCAAGGTCAGACACAAATGCGGTTGATCAAGCAACCGTAGGGAAGGCCAAGTTTTTTATGCCCATGAGCAACTGATCATTCTTTCTGATAAATGAGAGAGGCGAGATAATAGACGGTGACGGGCAACTACAGGACAGAATGAAGCCTTGGTCTTGTTTGACCTCGGATGAGTGTGTAGTGCAATGATGTTGGCTACAGCACAATCAGATAAGCCAGTCTGAACTCCGGAAGAAGTTCAAACTGTTTGATAAACCGCCTTTCGGCAAATGACGGGCAAACGCACACAGTTCCAAGGCCACATCATAAAAGTCACAAGTAGGAGATCAGGAACAGGGAAAGGAATAGTGCTGGGGAAGAGCTTGCTCAATACTGAAGAGTTGGCGAATCAAAGCAGCGGGTGACAGCAATGGATTTTGACCTAACCCATGTAGTGAAAAGATGGCTCTAATCCCGAATACCTCCATATTACAAATAGAATTCTCGAACAATCGAGATCTGACGCCCAGAGACAATAAAACAAGGTCACCAACCTAGAGGATCGAACAATGGACGAAATTTGGATGGACTCAAATGTATCAGGTTGAACTTATTCCGTTCTCAATGACTGTGCGAGTCACAAAGATGTGGAAGGACTTGGATTGTGTTGGCCGACCTGAAACCTATCAGGGTTAAAAGTGGGGCGAGAACGTGGCCTTGCGGCTTTAGGACAGGAGCGAGACAGTACGGGAAGAGGACACTATGACACCAACACCCACAAACCTCAAAACCCAACCACACCAAAACAAACCAAAACAAATCATTAGTTCAATAATCAAATTAAAAACAGGGCATGAAACCTCAGTTACAAATGCAAAAGATCAAGCATGAACAAATAGGAGCATGGTATTGAAGAACTCATCGAATACACTCAATATGAGAGAATTGATAAGTATAGAGTATGAATCATGCCGACAATTTAATGCCAAGATTCAAGAACGCAGATCCATAAGCACGCACAGTGACCTTAACGAGATAAACAGACGATGAAAGCAAACTCATACAGCGCAGACAGCAGATACACAATAAAAACCGCAGAACCACAGACAACAATAAAGAAAATACCCCAGAAAAACAATTAGACAAGAGGACCGAAGGAAAAAGTGTGGGGAAAGAGAGGTCACAAACGCACACACAATCCCACAAAAATCACAAACCAACAACCCATTAGAACCAAATAGAACAACAACAAGAAATAAAAGAGGGTAAAACGTACCAAGGAGCAAATTCGGTGGGTAGGATGATGGATGTGAGGAAAAATCGACCACAATGCAGCACAAGACAACCCTAGATCGAAGAATAACAGGAAGAGAAAAAATAACTCGAAGAGTCGAGAGAGGGAGTTAAAGTATGAAACGGTCCCGCTCGAGCGCCAATGTACCGCTCGAGCGGAAACAATGCAAGCAGACTCCGCGCGAAGCGTGCAAAGGGCGCTCGAGCTAAAAACCAAGTCTATCAGAACTGCCAAACTGGCGAAACAAACTGGCTGCACAGAGAAAAACGCGCTCGAGCGTAAAAACGTCCGCTCGAGCGGCAAAAAAGAAAGCTTTTTTTTTTTTTTTTTTTCCAAATAACAAAACATACTAGAAAGTCTGTAAAATGCAAGAAGAGCAAGTGTAAGACTAAATCCCACAAAGACAACAAAATCCATCAAATTCTGAGTCCTGCTATTTGAGAAAAGAGATGGACACCAGCTCATGCAAAACACAAATAGTATTAAACAAAGCCACACGCATTCATGAGAATGGCATAACGCAAAAACACACAATAACGAACACTCAGCTGTAAAAATTGGTGTGAGTGCATCCCTTGAGAGCACAAAGCAGAGTTAATCCTAGTAGTGATCCGGATGGCTGGACCTCCGACACGAGTACTGACTAATCACAGAGAAAGTAAAACCACTTTCACGGGGTTTTGTTAAGTAAATGCGGAAGCTCCCCCTCAGATAAATATATTGGTATTTTTTTTTTTTTTTTTTTGTGGGCACTACTGGTGCATGCAACGACTCAAGAGTTGGATTCCACCGAGAAGAAATGAACTCACCCATGAGAGGCGATGCTCGCTCTATGTAACGCTGCAGGGGTGATAGGCTTTTCCTAATGCCCGGAATCATTGTGTTGGCGTATGCAGTGATCGAGCGCAAGTATGAAGTTAGATAGAGATAAAGAGAGATAAGAGAACTTAACACTCACCCCATGATTACTAGTATAGGTCAATTTCTCCGCAAAGAGTAAAGAAACACATGTGCTTGTAGGCTGCGTCCAATAAGAGAACTTTGATCACTTATGCGAACCTGCAAAGTTTAGCTAAGAAATGTGTACGAATGAGATAATGAAAGTAATGAGTATGGACATTTCAGAATGAGCTATGAGCAAAGATGAAAACAAATCTTGTAAGAAACAATAGCAGTGTTTATTAATATTCATGTGCAAAAGATCCATGGGAGGGAGAAGGAAGGGGCGGTCAATCACAATGAGATTAACACATCTAAGAATATAAGTCAGTCACAACTCACACTCACCTCACGACCACAGGAAACAATCTATTACTGAGGCATTACACCCAACGTCTTTCTTAAGAACTCAATCGAAGAAGATCAAAAGGGGTTTTGGTAAAAATATCAGCTTTTGATACTCCACTTAGGGATGAGTGTTTCCAAAACACAGGCCTTCATCACTACTCTCGAATAAAAATGATGACGGATGTCAATATGTTTGGTCGCGAGAGTGGTTGGATGGATTTTTGAATGTTATGGCACTTGTGTTATCACAAAAAGAGTGAGGTATTTCAAGTTCTAATTCCATATCTGAAGCATTTGGCTTCAACCAACATTTGTCACAACAACTTGTGCAGCAATGTCTTCAGCCTCGCAGTGGAAAGAGAGATGGCAATTCTGCTTTTACTATGCCAAGAGAACCAATTTATTCCCAAGGTAGAAACACCCCGAAGGTACTTTTCCTATCATTCAGCCACCCTGCCCAGTCGGCATCAAGAATACCAGTAATTTCTGGCTGTATATCAGTGTGAAGACCAACCCCATACCCCAAAGGTCCATTAACATCCTTGATGATGCGTTTTTACCGCAAGAAGGTGAACTTGCTTTAGGACTGGCTTGGTAAGAGCACAACACCGACACGAAAGAATATATAGGCGATCTGGCTGTGGACAAAAAGACTCCTTATCATACTCTATAAAGGGTAGATTTTTTACTCTCAATACCAGAGGATCTTTTGGAGACGGTGAAAAGACTGGTGCTCATGGGAGTGCGTTGCATGTTTGGCAGACTCAAGACCAGAACTTAGACACAAGATTTTTTCGCATACTTAGACTGCGAAACAAATATACCCGTGGAGACTTGTTTAATTTGAAGACCCCCAAAAAATAAGACAACTCTCCATCAATGCTCATCTCAAACTCAATTGTGTCATGCAATCCGAAAAAATATCACAAGATGTTGCAGCAGTGGATCCAAACACAATATCATCAAAATAAATTGAGCAACCAGATATGAGAACTTAGTATGTTTTCACCAAATAAAGGTCTTATCCACACTACCCTTTGAAAATCATTGTCAAGAAGAAATGTAGTAAGCTATCATAAGCCAAAGGCCTTCGAGGGGCTTGTTTCAATCCGATACAAAGCCTTGTCTAACTTGTAGAATACATGATTAGGACACTTTGAGGTCCCCAAAGGCCCTTTTGGTTGCTCAACATATGGCCTCTTCTTTCAAGTACCCATTCAGAAAAGCATTTTCACATTCCATTTGAAACAATTTAAAGCAAGAAAACATGCAACATCCGAAAGTAAAATACAGAATAGCATTCGAACGTGCAACTGGGGAAACGTTCATCAATTGTGAAGTCAACACTCCTCTACTTGTGTGGTGAGTCCATTGAGCACCAACCTAGCGTTTGTTCCTAACAACTGTAACCATTCTCATGCAAAATAATTATTTTTAAAAGATCCACGTTGTACCTATCAACAATTCATTAGTCTCAGTGCTACAGGAACTAGAG
>NW_021024519.1:23590-45952 GCF_004153795.1 Camellia sinensis
CGAGAGCTTTCTTTTAATCTGAAAAAGAGAGGATTTGGAGCACTTTGGAATTTGAGTCTTCATCTCCGTCTTCTCCATTCGGGTTATTTTCTTCAAGGTAGGGATTTCCTACTCCATCCTATAAGTTTTGTCCTAAGTTTTGGTATTTTGATATGTTGGGGATACTTTGGAGTGCTAGTTGGGGGAAAGGCAGTCAGGGAGACATTACCTGTTTCAAGTGTGGCCAGCTGGTCCACAAGTCTCCAGTTTGTCCTCAGAGGGGAGGAGTTCAGAGAGCAGCATCTTCTTCGGATGTGTATCAATCTGGAAGTATGAAGTGTTTGATTTGAGCCTGAGTCTCATCTGTTTGTTGACATTGGAAGAATGTGAATATAATATATATAGTTCACTGTTGTAAGTTTGGCCAGGTTCTGAGCCATGTTGATAAAATTGGAAAGTAAAACGTGTCTTAGACAATAGTGTCATGAGACTGTAAAATGAAGTAATTGATTATTTTGGTTGACCATCTGTTGAATGCTATTGCTTTATTCATTGCTTATATGTGGTTTAGTATATTTCTACTGGGCTGTGGCTCACCCTTTATGGGAACATCATTTTCAGGTTCAGGTGATAAGCTACCTCCAAGGACTTAGCTTGGGAGGGTTCAGTTTCTGGATTTTGAAGAAGACTATATTTAGTTAATTGTCTTTATTAATTAGTACATCTAAACATTCAAGCCCAGGGATTTTCTTGTATTGAGTTAGAACTCATATTTTGTATCCAAGTGTTGGCTTGGAAGGATGTAAGCCTGTAGGGCATTTTATTCGATGTTACATGTAATGCTTCTATTTAGTAATACTCTGAGGAATGAATTGATAAATTGTTTTCTTTAAATAATGCATGTCAATGATATATATATATATATAATGAGTTTATTTTTGAGGGCGTTACAGTACCTCTAAACCGGATAGTGTTGGGAGAAGATAGGGGATGAACTCCGTAGATATAGCTCATATGCTTGTCTAGAGAAGTGAAGATAGAGGCTTGAGATCCATGATGAAAGTCCGAAAACATGTGAGGAGTAGGTACCAAGTTCCTTCTATTTAGGAGTTAGTAAAGTGGTTTTTGGTAGTGTAGACATCAACCTAGAGATTATCTAAGTCGTATTTACCACCCATTGTTTATGTATTGAAATCATTGGATTGACTATGTTTTCGAACCTTATCTGTGGATATTGTTGTTATACATATCTGTTTAGAATGTGGGTGGTGCTTATATGCTTATCCGTTGAAAAAGGGAAAATGAAAGGTAACTTGGACTCATAAGTCGTATGACATAAATATGTGATTTATGTGAATGTATCAGTGTTAGCCATCTATCAATTGCTAATATTTTAGTCATTGTTCATGGTTGGTTTAGTGTATTTCTACTGGTCTGTGGCTCACCCTATATGGGAATATCATTTTCAGGTACAGGTAGCATGCCACCTCCAAGGACGTAGCTTGGGAGGCTAGAGGCAGGGGGACTTTTGTTGTTTTATTTCTTTGATGTATTACATGTATATTCAAGGCAAGGGCTTAATGTGTAAATGAGTTAGTACTCTTTTGTTGTAACCAAGTGTTAACTTGGCAAGCTGTAAGCCCTTAGGGCATTTGCTTTTGTTGTTAACATGTAATACAGATGTAATGGAATTCTGATAAATGGAAGAATGTGGAACTTTTACATATCAATGCATGTCTTATTTGTTGGGTTTATTGTTATTATTTTGAGGGCGTTACAATAATTTTCTTATTGGGGCTCAAGTTTTTTTTTTTTTTTAGGCTTTATTTCACAAGAGTTCAATTGGGTTCTGTTTCGTCCTCTTGGGAATACTTCATGAAATACTGCGGAAAAACTACTCTAGAGGATCTGCGGGTTATTTTATTTTATTTTAAACTGAAATGGTGTCACCCTTGCTCCTAATTTTGTTTTATTTTTGTCATTTTACACAACTAGGCTAGCTCCTTTCGTCTCACATCTCCACCAGCCTTGCTTGTTTGATGTTACATGTTACGTTATGTATTCAATGGGGAGAAATTTCTTCTTGTATTGGTCAATATTGGACCACAAAGACTTGACTACACAAAATAAATAAATAAATAAATATCCACCGAGTTGAAAACCAAACTAAGTCATTACAATTTACATGATAAACGTATGTGCCTCAAAATCAATCCATTGTTACCCATCTCCATGATCAATCAAAGCTCCATTCCTCCTTCAATGACTATCTTCTTCTTCTTCTTCTTCTTCTTCTTTTTCTTTTTCTTTCTCTTTCTATTAGTCCCTTGTACTGCTCAGATCTCTTTCAACTTCACAAGTTTCAATCGAGACATTAACCACATCAACTGCACTGGAGATGCTAAATCCTCTGATCCAGTCATCCAACTGACCCTAATCTTGAACAAACCCATGACAGAAAGTACAGGCCGAGCCACGTACTTCAAACCAATGCATCTTTGGGACAAAGCCACAGGAGCACTTGCAGACTTCAATACCCATTTCTCCTTTGTCATTAACTCACTAAATCAGACCCCATATGCGGACGGGATGGCATTTTTCCTTGCACCAGTTGGTTTCCCTATTCTTGATGTCCAAGAAGGAAGAGGTTTAGGCCTTGTCAGCGGTCAACAAATATTCAACCCCACGTTCAACTCATTGCCGGCCAATCAATTCGTGGCAGTGGAGTTCGACACATTTATCAACAATCAATGGGATCCACCATTTGAGCATGTAGGTATCAACATCAACTCCTTGGTATCTGTGCAAAATGTGACATAGCGGTGACAACCTCAAGCCTTCAATAAAGCAAGCAATTCAAGTTCTTGACTTTGAGGCTCCTTTGCCTAGCCTCCCACCAAACATGCCTGTGCCAACTTACTCAGCTCCTGAAAGGCACGAGACACAATCCTCCAGCTCTAGCTGCTACACCATCTCTTCCAACCATTCCGTAGTTTTTTCGTCGTTGCCAAAGCTTTCATAAGGTGAGGGATCATTTGTACTCAATAATCGTTATTATATTTCATATTTTTATTTTTTTGGTTATAATATGACTTGTTTATCCAAAAAAAAAAAAAAATCGTTATTTCTCTATGGCTAATACACTCCCAATTCCCAATTGTAAGACGTTGTGGGAATCTTTAGAACGTATGAATCTTGAGGTATGATTGTACTATTGAGATTGCGTTGGATATAGGGCAACATGAATTTTAGGTAGAGAAAGGTTCAAGTTTGTCATGAGTTGGGTGTTTGAAGTTTTCAATGTTTCTATTGTATTCAACAATAAGAGCAATAGTTGTACAATTTATTTTAATTTGAGAAATATGTTGAAGCATATCTTAAATCAAGCTTCCTAGTCACGATGTAAATTGATATCATATCATCAAAAAAAAAAAAAAAAATGGATATCATAATTGATTGATCTCATGTATTAAAATTTTATTTTATTTTTGTCTCAACACAGTCTCAATATAATCCAGAATATGGTGATGTTCATATTTTAATGGCTAAAATATTTTTTTCTATCAATTTTATTTAACAGAAATAGGCAGATGGTTTAGAATGAAAAAAACAAAAATATTATGATTACAATTGATAAAATTAAAATTTTAATAGTTATTTTTATTATAAAAGTCAAATTTTAGGATTTTTTAAATAACTTCCCCAAAAAAAAAAATGACAGGCAAAAAAAAAAAGGGTAAATTATCACGTTAATTTATATATTTTGATTATTGTATTATTTTAATTGACTTTAATTATTAATATTTTTTATGATTTAAAAATAAAAATATTATAATTTTAATTGTTAACATTTTTTTTTGATAAATACATATATAAAAAGCATATTTCATGTTTTTAAAAATAAAATTATAAACATGATGATTTAGTGACTTAACATTAATTAATGCAGTGATAATTTTGTATAAAAATATTAATAATATTATCAATTGAATTAATCTGATACAAAATTTAAAATTAAATAAATTAAAATTATAAGACTATAGCAATATAAGTAACAAATTTAAATACATCGGTATAATTTGTTTAAAAAATAATAAGCAAAAAATAAGAGTAAATCTCCTAGAACCTTCCCCAAAAAAAAATTCCCTTTTTGATCTAGGGCTGCCCCTCCGCCACTCTCAATGTTAAAGAAGGAGAATGTTGTTGAGGGCAATAAAACTACATGATTCCTTGATCGAACCGTTATCAAAATTTCCAGAATCACAGAGTTGAGTGTCATCCCAGGCATGTAATAATCGAAGCAATCCAAAACTTTAATAATCGGAACCAAGAGTAATATAAGCAAGGGCTTTAAATTTTCTAAGTAAACTAAGATGATTTCTTCAAATTGTGTTTGGTTTGGTGATATGAAAAGAAATTTTGAATAAAATAAAATAAAATAAGAAAAAGTACGTAAAACAAGAATAAAATCTATATACTTTGACACTGTTTGGGAAGTTTGGTCTTTTTTTTTTTCACTAAAAGATAAATTGGTTACAAAATCAAAAAAAAAATCAATCTAAACAAAATATCACATCAAACCTCATAATCATTTCATTTTTTATCTCACAAACATCACATCCAACTACAAAAAAACCCAACTAACTTCCCAAAAAAAAAAAAAAAAAAAAAAAAAATTCCAATAATATCCTACAACTAAAAAAACTCACTTCCCAAACACCCACAAAGTAAGAGGGTTTTTTGAAAATGTATCAAAATATCTTAGAGATACATTTTGTTTCAAGGATTGAAATTAATTCCCAAATTCATTAAGCCCATAATTCATTGAATGAATTTAATGAATGAATTTAAATTCATTAAGTTAAATATATTAAATTCATTAACTTAATGAATTCATTAACTTAATGAATGAATTGGTTTTTTTTTAACTTAATGAATTTAAACCCCATAATTCATTAAACCCCATAATTAAGTATCACCCACAAACTCAATTTAAATTCATTAAGTTTGTGGGTGAATTAATTTAATTTAATGAATTTAATTTAATTTAATGAATTAACTTAACTTTGTGGGTGATACTTTGTGGGTGAAATTAATTTAATTAAATTCATTAAGTTAACTTAATGAATTTGGGAATTAATTTCAATCCTTGAAACAAAACACAATTTATTCATTAAGTTATATATACGTACTTTTTCTTATTTTATTTTATTTTATTTAAAATTTCTTTTCATATCACCAAACCAAACACAATTTAAAGAAATCATCTTAGTTTACTTAGAAAATTTAAAGCCCTTGCTTATATTACTCTTGGTTCCGATTATTAAAGTTTTGGATTGCTTCGATTATTACATGCCTGGGATGACACTCAACTCTGTGATTCTGGAAATTTTGATAACGGTTCGATCAAGGAATCATGTAGTTTTATTGCCCTCAACAACATTCTCCTTCTTTAACATTGAGAGTGGCGGAGGGGCAGCCCTAGACAACATACACATGTCAAGCGAAACAAATCACAACGTACACATGCAAGCTAAACAAGTCATAATCATACCGATGCTCATGAACATGATGAGGACATAAAGTGTGGGTTCCTACATTATATATACGTACTTTTTCTTATTTTATTTTATTTTATTTAAAATTTCTTTTGATATCACCAAACCAAACACAATTTAAAGAAATCATCTTAGTTTACTTAGAAAATTTAAAGCCCTTGCTTATATTACTCTTGGTTCCGATTATTAAAGTTTTGGATTGTTTCGATTATTACATGCATGGGATGACACTCAACTCTGTGATTCTGGAGATTTTGATGACGGTTCGATCAAGGAATCATGTAGTTTTATTGCCCTCAACAACATTCTCCTTCTTGAACATTGAGAGTGGCGGAGGGGCAGCCCTAGATCAAAAAGGGAATTTTTTTTTGGGGAAGGTTCTAGGAGATTTACTCTTATTTTTTGCTTATTATTTTTTAAACAAATTATACCGATGTATTTAAATTTGTTACTTATATTGCTATAGTCTTATAATTTTAATTTATTTAATTTTAAATTTTGTATCAGATTAATTCAATTGATAATATTATTAATATTTTTATACAAAATTATCACTGCATTAATTAATGTTAAGTCACTAAATCATCATGTTTATAATTTTATTTTTAAAAACATGAAATATGCTTTTTATATATTTACTTATCATTAAAAAAATGTTAACAATTAAAATTAATTAAAATTATAATATTTTTATTTTTAAATCATAAAAAATATTAATAATTAAAGTCAATTAAAATAATACAATAATCAAAATATATAAATTAACGTGATAATTTACCCTCTTTTTTTTTCAAACCTTTGCAATAATAGGTGTGTGGTTGGGTAGTCCACCAGACTTGAATAAAGCAAATGGCCCATTTGAGAAGGTGGGTTGGGTTGATAAAATCTCGCAGAAGACGGGAATCAAAATGGGCCAGCCTGTCATTTTTTTTTTTGGGGAAGTTATTTAAAAAATCCTAAAATTTGACTTTTATAATAAAAATAACTATTAAAATTTTAATTTTATCAATTGTAATCATAATATTTTTGTTTTTTTCATTCTAAACCATCTGCCTATTTCTGTTAAATAAAATTGATAGAAAAAAATATTTTAGCCATTAAAATATGAACATCACCATATTCTGGATTATATTGAGACTGTGTTGAGACAAAAATAAAATAAAAAATTTTAATACATGAGATCAATCAATTATGATATCCATTTTTTGTTTTTTTGATGATATGATATCAATTTACATCGTGACTAGGAAGCTTGATTTAAGATATGCTTCAACATATTTCTCCAATTAAAATCTCCCAGTTTCGCATCTGCTGCTTCAAGAAGGTTTCCTCTTCCATAGAGCTCCCAAACCCACTCCACCAGCCTCATATGACCTTCTTCAGCCATGAGGTCAATGGGCTTTCTTCCACAAGCAATTTCCAAAGCAACAATGCCAAAGCTGTAGACGTCTGATTCTTTGCTAGACTTGCTTGTCACGAGCCACTCAGGAGCCATGTAGCCCATTGTCCCGGCCAAGACTGTGGTTTGTGACACTCTCCCGTGGTCAACAAGCCTGGCTAACCCAAAATCCCCAAGTTTAGCATTGAATTTTGAATCCAACATAATGTTGCTTGATTTAATATCTCTGTGCAACACATAATGTTCCCATTCTTCGTGTAAGTAAAACTATGCCGCGGCCAATCCTTTAGCGATATTGTACCTTGTCAGCCATGTCAAGAAGGTGTTGTCTTTGAACGGATGAGAATCCAAGCTGCCATTAGGCATAAACGCATACACAAGTAAGAGTTCTCTTTTTTCGTGGCACCAACCGAGAAGTTGCACCAAATTTCTGTGCCTCAATCGATTAATGATCTTCACTTCCGAAGCATACTCTTTAATACCCTGTTTAGACTCCTTTGACACCCTTCCGATAGCAACATATGAATTCAATTCTTTCAAGAAACCTCTATAAACTCCACCAAATCTGCCCTGTCCGAGCTTCTCTTCCTCCACAAAGTATCTTGTTGCAGTGGCCAATTCTTGGTATGAAAACTTCTTAGGTCCTGTCTCGGCTTCAAGAAGCTCATACAAAGCCTTGTATTTATTTTCAACCCTATTCTTTTTCTTCTTCTTCAAGCAAAACCAAAGGAAGCCCAACCCACCGATTAAAACACAAACACCTCCTATAGATCCCACTAGTACCCACCTTTTGTTTATTAGTTTTTGATTTTGGTTGGCAAATGCTGGCACTGGCTCCCAATTTGGATCAATTTGTATATTAGAATTGAAGCTCCAAGAGTGAAGAGTGTGCGTCTCGACTATTGTTCCTGTTGCGGCAGAGAAGCCGAAAGTAATCCACTCTAGCAAATACTTGCGTAGATCAACTATATGATAAAGCTCTTGCATGATTGTGGTGTTTTCATCAGGAAAACTGGTGAATGCAACACTCAAATTTCTCGAACTAGAATCGTAATGAATCGAGGCGTGATTCATTTTTCCAGAGGGAATTTGACACCGCCATGTCACATTTGGCACAGATACCAAGGAGTTGATGTTGATACCTAAATGCTCAAATGGTGGATCCCATTGATTGTCGATAAATGTGGCGAACTCCACTGCCACGAATTGATTGGCCGGCAATGAGTTGAACGTGGGGTTGAATATTTGTTGACCGCTGACAAGGCCTAAACCTCTTCCTTCTTGGACATCAGGAATAGGGAAACCAACTAGTGCAAGGAAAAATGCCATCCCGTCCACATATGGGGTCTGATTTAGTGAGTTAATGACAAAGGAGAAATGGATACAGCCATGTCAAGAAGGTGTTGTCTTTGAACAGATGAGAATCCAAGCTGCCATTGGGCATAAACTCATACACAAGTAAGAGTTCTCTTTCTTCGTGGCACGAACCGAGAAGTTGCACCAAATTTCTATGCCTCAATCGGTTAATGATCTTCACTTCCGAAGCATACTCTTTAATACCCTGTTTAGACTCCTTTGACACCCTTTTGACAGCAACATATGAATTCAATTCTTTCAAGAAACCTCTATAAACTCCACCAAATCTGCCCTGTCCGAGCTTCTCTTCCTCCACAAAGTATCTTGTTGCAGTGGCCAATTCTTGGTATGAAAACTTCTTAGGTCCTGTTTCGGCTTCAAGAAGCTCATACAAAGCCTTGTATTTATTTTCAACCCTATTCTTTTTCTTCTTCTTCAAGCAAAACCAAAGGAAGCCTAACCCACCGATTAAAACACAAACACCTCCTATAGATCCCACTAGTACCCACCTCTTGTTTATTATTTTTTGATTTTGGTTGGCAAATGCTGGCACTGGCTCCCAATTTGGATCAATTTGTATATTAGAATTGAAGCTCCAAGAGTGAAGAGTGTGCGTCTCGACTATTGTTCCTGTTGCGGCAGAGAAGCCGAAAGTAATCCACTCTGGCAAATACTTGCGTAGATCAACTATATGATAAAGCTCTTGCATGATTGTGGTGTTTTCATCAGGAAAACAGGTGAATGCAACACTCAAATTTCTCGAACTAGAATCGTAACGAATCGAGGCGTGATTCATTTTTCCAGAGGAAATTTGACACCGCCATGTCACATTTTGCACAGATACCAAGGATCCCATTGATTGTTGATAAATGTGTCGAACTCCACTGCCACGAATTGATTGGTCGGCAATGAGTTGAACGTGGGGTTGAATATTTGTTGACTGCTGACAAGGCCTAAACCTCTTCCTTCTTGGACATCAGGAATAGGGAAACCAACTGGTGCAAGGAAAAATGCCATCCCGTCCTCATATGGGGTCTGATTTAGTGAGTTAATGACAAAGGAGAAATGGATATTGAAGTCTGCAAGTGCTCCTGTGGCTTTGTCCCAAAGATGCAGTGGATCAGAGGATTTAGCATCTCCAGTGCAGTTGATGTGGTTAATGTCTCGATTGAAACTTGTGAAGTTGAAAGAGATCTGAGCAGTACAAGGGACTAATAGAAAGAGAAAGAAAAAGAAAAACAAGAAGAAGAAGATAGTCATTGAAGGAGGAATGGAGCTTTGATTGATCATGGAGATGGGTAACAATGGATTGATTTTGAGGCACATACATTTATCATGTAAGTTGTAATGACTCAGTTTGGTTTTCAACTCGGTGGATATTTATTTATTTATTTATTTTGTGTAGTCAAGTCTTTGTGGTCCAATATTGACCAATACAAGAAGAAATTTCTCCCCATTGAATATGTAACGTAACATGTAACATCAAACAAGCAAGGCTGGTGGAGATGTGAGATAAAAGGAGCTAGCCTAGTTGTGTAAAATGACAAAAATAAAACAAAATTAGGAGCAAGGGTGACACCATTTTAGTTTAAAATAAAATAAAATAACCCGCAGATCCTCTAGAGTAGTTTTCCCGCAGTACTTCATGAAGTATTCCCAAGAGGACGAAACAGAACCCAATTGAACTCTCACTACGCCAAAATTGGGCTTTAGCGGCGGTTTTTTACCGCCGTTAAAGGGTGTAAAACCGCTGTTAAAGGCGGTATTAACGGCGGTTTTGTTACCGCCGTTTATGCGCATGTCGGAAAAAGTACAACCATCGTAAAAAGGTAAATTACCGTCGTTAAAAGTCGACCAAAAACGGCGGCAACATAGGACCAAAAATAACCCGAGAACCAAAAATAATGAGAATACAAGGGAAACTAAGATACGTAACATCCATTCAAAATCATACCAACCCAAGCCCGGAACACCACAAGAGACGGGTCAAAATCGGGATCGTTACATTATGATTTATTACTAAATGTTGTATTTTGTTTTCTGTATTATGAAGTATATACTTTCAATTAAACTAGGATGCACTACGCCAAAATTGGGATTTAGCGGCGGTTTTTTACCGCCGTTAAAGACTGTAAAACCGCCGTTAAAGCCTTTAACGGCGGTATTAACGGCGGTTTTGTTACCGCCGTTTATGCGCGTGTCAGAAAAAGTACCTTTAACGACGGTTTTCGTTACCGCCGTTAATGCCTTGTTTTGGCGTAGTGATGCATGTTGTATGAGGTTAAACTATTATATGAAGATAACTTTACAATTTTAGACTAAAAATGTGATTTTTCAAAAACTATGAAATTAGACACATTTTCTAATACAACCTAATTTGAATTCACTTCTTTTTTCATTAATCTAGTTTTTTTTTTTTTCATCAATAACTATACACAAATTTGTTTTGCATAAAAAAAATAAAAATAAATAAAAAAAATCTACCTTGTAAAGAAAAATATTAAAAAAAATTTGATGTGAATAGAAGGGCAAAAGAAACAAAGTATAAATTTCATTGAATTTACGCTATTTTTTTACTAAATTTAATATACTTTTAACATTTTTAAAGAATTTTTAAATATTATATATATATTTTTCAATATTAAACCATACATCAAAAACACTAGTTAATATTTGCCTAAATACAAAACAAAGTTTAAAAAACCCAAAAATTTAAGTTATTCATTAGTCCGGAATTTCACGTGGCAGTTGGCTGGACTGATAGGAACGTAATCATGCTAGCACAATGACGTGGCGTAGCTAACTAAGAGGGATGATAAAGACCATTAGAGTTGGAACTCTAATGTCAATTCTAGTGATGTGACAAGATATAAAAAAAATGCAACATATCAAAACATCAAATTATAAGATGAGACTCACCTCTAGAACTCTTCATTTAGGAGTCTCAACCATTTTTGATCTAACTAAACTTAATCTTGTTTAGTTTCATAATTTAGATTCACTTTTCACAAAATTAATTTTTTTTTGTATATTTGTATTTTTATTAAAATTTTAAAATATTTTAAGCATTTTTTTTATTTTTTAAATACATCTAACATAAATACACTTAAAAGTATAATATTTGTGAAAAAAGCTTTAAAAAATTCACTAAATACAAAAACTATAAAAAAAAATATGAAAATTCAATATATTTTTCATATTCTTGTGTATTTATTAATTTTTTAAAGTATTTTTTTTTATAAATGCTTTACTTTTTACATACATCTAAGTAAGGTGCATTTAAAAAAGTAAAAAAAATTATTGAAAATTTTAAAAATATTCACTAAAAATAAAAAAAATTAAAAAATTCAATTTTAAAAAAATTAAATTAAAAAAATTGAAACCAAATATGATCAATAATTTCTCTAAAATAGGCAATGACAAAATAACCCAAAATTTTCAACCAAAACTCCCTCGTATGAAAATCCTAAAATTTCAATTCAATGTATAACTTCCCAAAATATTTTTTTTTTCCTTTTTTTTTTTTTGGTGCAATTAAAATCCCCAAATCAAAGAACCTGGTTGAAGGAGGGAGGGAGAGGTGAGAGATTGTCCTTCATGGTGGCTATTCTTGCTTATCTCTGACCTTTTTTTTTTTTTATCTTCCTTGGCTTCTGCATCTGCCGTTGTTCTCTTCGGCAGTCACTCCAGCGTTCTTCCCTCTCTTTGTTTCAGCACTTGTCGTTCGTTGGTTCATTTTTTTTGGAGAACATTTTAGTTTTCATAGGGTGGTTGGCTTAATGGGTGACGATTAGAGTCTGGAGATTTGCTCCCTCCTAGGTTTCAGGTTCGAATCCCTTAACTAGCAAACGCATCCCTTGGAGCCACAAACTGCAAGGCGTAAACCCTGTTTTGAAAGGCATGTTCGGGCTATAGGGTGGTGCGTGCAAACTGGTTCAAGATACCGTACATAACAAAAAAAATTACCAATACACCATGAGATTTGCTTCAAATACAACTTCTTCTTCTTCTTTTTTTCATAAGAAAAATTGAATTCTCTATATTGGGATAAACTCTTCTCCATATTTCATATCTTCATACCTCTCTCTCTTTACTTTTATTTTATTTATTTATTTTATTTTTTTATGGGTTTTAATTTGAACTTGCATTGATAATACGAGCAGTTTATCTTGTAAGTCCTGCAATGAAAGTCATTTATGTAAAAAATTAGTTTGATTGGACAACTACAAACATGGTAACGAATTGCATTTTATTTTGTAAAATGGATGGTTTAAATTTAATTATATCTATCGTTCATTTTATTAACAAAATGTAATTTATTCTTGTATTTTTAATTATCTGATGAATTTAATTTTTTTAATGGATGGCATTTATTGTGGGAATAGAGCAGGTCTGGATTGAACCTATGAAAAAAGTATGGAGAGGTATGAAAGGGAGTTTATCCCCTCTATGTTTGTGTAATTATTAATCTATTACATTAAACAAAAATGTTATGAACTCACCCTTATTAATTTATAATTTACTTCGAATGTGTTCGTGTGGTGAAAATTAAATTGATAAAATGTGGGATCAATGAGTAAAATAAATTTGAACCATTGAATTCTATTTATAAGTAATTTTTAGGTTCATAAGTTTGAGTTTGTAATGTTGTTATACATTAAATTACAATTTTTCAAAAAGACACTCAAATCTTAATTTTACCAAACCTTATGAATCAAAGTACTCGTTTATAAGACCATTTCTAATTATTCATCAATTTTTTTTTTATTTAATTTGATTTTAAATTTAATTATCCAACTACCCTTCCCTATTATTATTGATATTAACATTCACAATCTAGTGTAGTTTTAATAAGACATTATTTTGAGAAGTTAGTTAAAAGTTAATTTTTTAATTTTTTTTGAAAAAATATATAAAAATATAGAGAGGTAATATGACCAAAAATAAGTTAAAAGTCAAGCCTTTTAACCATCTTCTCAAATTAGTTCATAAATGTTTGTTTGCCTCATAGATAGTAGATTGGATTAACAACCTTGAAAATGGAGAGATGAATTGATATGTTTATTAAATGGAAAGGATAATGTTAGGGATACTAAATTTTCTATCAAACAAATGACTAAATGTCTCACATGAGTGTGAGGTTCACATTTTGTGAGATATTTAATAATTTATTTGGTAAAAAATTTAGAACCTATTGTATTTTTCAAATGAAAATGTGTAAAGACTCATCCTTATCTATTGAGAAAATTTTAAGTGTATGATTGTGTGATAAAAATTAATTCATATAGTATAAGATTTATATAGAATTTATATATAGAAAAAATTTGAATTACAAAATAAAAGTTTTTGAATAATTTTTGACTTGAGAATGGTAGATTCCTGTATTATTGTTATTAAATTCGTTAGGACTTGTGAGATTTGAATTTATAGCTTCGGTCTTGGAAAGGCACTGCTGGTTGAAAAGTCCATTGTTGAAAGAGTAAAATACTCAAAATATGAGGAACTAGTGCAAAATTACATTACTTCGGTCTTGACAAGGGCCCTGTTTGGTAGAGCTGTGGGAAAGTGCTTATAGTTTATGCCTAAATAGCTTATAGCTTATAACTATGAACATAAGCTGATTTCTGACTTATAAATTAAGCATCTCCTGTCCCACTCAAAGAATAAGCTGATTTTTGACTTCCAAAAAGCTATAAACTATAAGTAATAAGCTAAACCAAACACATCAAAATAGCTTAAATTAAGCTGAAAGCTGAAATAAGTAGCTTTTAAGCTGCACCAAACAGGCACAAGACAATGCTTGTTGAAAAGTCTATTATTTGACAGGAATAAAACAACCTGAAAATGCCGGAACTAGCCTAAAATCACCTGCTTTATCTGCGAGACGTGTTTTTTTTTTTTCTTTCAAACGTTCAAATAGTAACCAATTCCACTAATCTACTATTTATCTTGTTATGTAGGTCTTACGTAAATGAAGTTCAATCAGCAAAAATACTAGAGGATTAGCATTCAAGTGAGAGGACTGTGATTGTTAATCTAATTTCATGGGACTAAATGTGAAAATACAAGTTTGCCTGTCACTTTACAAAATCACACAAAAGTTACATTTTATACTAGTTTGCCTATCACTCTAATAAGTTGATTGGCAAATACTATGGTGTTCAAATTCGGAAACCATATATGAATTGATTCAATTTCTATGCCTCCTCTAAAATTTATTTAAAATACAAATTGTCTTATGTGATTTTATAAATTTTTCCCTTAAAATTTCTAATTTCATAACAAATATTATATTTTATTAATAAATTATTAGGTTAATTAATAATTTTTCATAATGTTAAAAATTTATTTCAATTAATAATTTATATAATTTTATTATTGTATAATAGAGCAGCTAAAAATTTTATTTTTTCAGTTAATTCTATTAAATTAAATATCCTAACGAGCAGATATTTATAATTTTTCAAACTAAGAGAGACAATTTGTATTTTAAACAAACCTTAGAAATGCATTTATAATTTACCCAAATATTTTTATTTATTTATTGTATGTAGTAATTTACCCAACAAAAGAGTACTAACGTCGGACTTCCGTCAAATGGTCACCAAAAGCTCGCCGGAGTATTGCTGGAAAGTCGCCGAAGTATCACCGGAAAGTCGCCGGAAGTTCACCGGACTGTTATGAACACCAATGGAAGTCACCGGAATGTCCAGAATATTGCTCGAAAAAAAAAGAATAAATGAAGAAATTAGAGCGAAAAAACATAGTAAAATGTGCTAAATATTGATAAACTAAAAGAAAAAAAAATGTAATGACAAAAAACAGCAATAATGGAAAAAATATATGTTATTTTTTAATTTTTGTAGGGTTTAAGCAAACAATCTCTAATATTGATCGAACTACAAAGTGAGTTTTGAAACTGTAAAATGTTACAGTTTCAGAGCAAAAATCTATTTAGTATTTATCCTTATTAATCAAACTGAAAAACATATTATGAAACTGGAAAATTTTATAGTTCTAAAGAATGTTATGATACTATAAAATTTTACAGTTTTAAACCATAATTCATTTCAGCACCAAAAAAATTGAAACTGCAAAATTTTACAATTTTCACCGCATATAACTAATACTCGAAAACAACTTATTCGGAATTTGAAAATTTTCTCCATTAAAACAGAAAAATAGGCTTGTATAGTAGAGAAAAAGTAGAAAAATTGAGAAATCGAAGGAAATAATAGATATAGAAAGAATATTGTACTCCAGCAACTATTTTTGGGTTAGATCTAATTGGATCTCATGTAGATCTACTCATCAGATTTGAGTAGATCTACTCATCTTCTTTGCTGTTGGTAAGGATGAAGTCATGAGTTGATGTCGATGGTTGGTGGTTGCTGGTGAATCCCAATCAATGGTGGTCGTCGGTATTTATTTTCGTTATGTAAAATTATCGGAAAAGAAGTATTTTAGATATTATATTCAATTTAGGTATATGAAAAATGTCTAAAATATTCTTTTTCATTGAGTTTAATGACTTTTTCATCAATTTTACTTAACAAAAATAAGTAAATAATTTAGATTAAAAATTAATTAACTGATTAAGATTTAAATCCATAAAATTAAAAATTTATTTTGTTACCATGTTCAAATTTTAAAGTTTTTGTTGTAATTTTCCTATTATTTTTATATAGTGCAAGTTTAATTTGTATGCAAACGCATGAGTTTGCACTTGTACCTGACACAATTTTCATTTGCACGCAAAATGACTTGTAAATTCTACTATTCAATTGAAACATATTTTAATTTTAGATATGATACTTTTATTTAAAGATAAATTGTAAATATATCTCTTGAAATTTATATAAAATATAAATTATTTTCTGTAATTTTAGAAATTACATCTTGTTAGACAATTTTCACTGTATTTAAAAAATTTAATTCTATTATGTACACAACAACAATTAGAATTTAAAGAAATAAAGAAAAGGAGATAATTTGTTTGATTACAAAAATCAAACTCGAAATAAAAAATAAATAAATAAAAACAGATTTTTATTTTGTTACAAAAACAAAATTTAAATCTGATTTTAATAAATAAAAAACAACACTGAAAATAAATTAAATAACTTACTTGATTTAATTTGTTCGAATTATTTTCTGATCAAGTCCAGTGTTTGACACTGTGTCCTTAAGACAGATTCGTCCTCTCCACGGTGCTTTCAGAATTTGGACGTCTATCTCCCAGGATGAAATGATCTTACCACAAACAATAGCAGCACTACAAATTGACATAATTAGCAGACAATATTGCTTCCCTCCACAAGTTCTGTGGTAAACCTGAACTTAGTAACATTAAAAAGAGATTTTAAAAGAAGAAGATATGAACGAAGAAGGAAGAAGTCTTGGAAGGAGGAATGGAGCTTTGATTATCAATTGGAGATCGTGGTTATACTTATAATGGTGATTTGAGGCAGCATACATTTATCATTGTAAATTGTATGACTCAGTGTTGGTTTTCAACCCTTCGGTGGTTTATTGATTTTTATTTATTTTTTGTTATTCATAGTCCTTTGGGGTCCAATATTGACTCAAAATACCAAGAAGATAGAATTTTCTTCTCCTCATTGAATATTAACTGTAAACATGTAACTATACATTAATCAAGTCAAGGTTGGTGATATGTGAACAAATAGTAGCTTAGCCTAGTTGTGTTAAATGAAATAATTAAACAATATATAGGATGCAATGGGTTGATCTACCTATTTTTTAGTTTTTAAAATAATAATATATAATTATCCCGCAAGATCCTCTAGAGTAGTTTTTCCCGCAGATTCTTTTCATTGGAAAGTATTTTTTCAAGAGGACGAATACAAGAACCCATTGAACCTCTCACTAAAACGCAAAATATTGCTTGTAGCCGCGTTTTTACCGCCGGTTAAAAGGGTTTAACCGCTGTTAAGGCCGGTATCTAACGGCGTCTTTGTACCGCCGTCTTAAATGCGCATGTTCGGAAAAGTACAACCATTCGTAAAGGTAAATTACCGTCGTTAAAAGTCGACCCAAAACCGGCGCAGACATAGGACCAAAAACCGGCGGTTTTTTACCGGCCAGTAAATAGGTTCAAATTTTTTCAAAAAAATAATTCTTCTTCTTGCCACTCCCCAAGCTCTTGAACTCTTCACCTCTCTTCCACCCACACTCACTCTTGATCCATAGCCAACCTCATGAAATAATATTCCCTAAATAAATACTTTAACATTACTTTTACTTTAATTGTAGATGTTCGCCGGCCAGACCTGCCGGTCCATTAAACGGCGGTAATGATTGGGCATTACGCGGCGGTTTTGTTACCGTCGTTAAAAGTGGGCATTCAAGGCGGTTTTTTTTTAACGTTATACAAAAACCGCCGTGAATCGAACATTTAACGAACGTATTTCGTTACCGCGTTAATGCCTTGTTTTGCGTAGGTGTCTTGTGAAACAAAGCCTAAAAAAAAAAACTTGAGCCCCAATAATTGAAAACTATCAAAAGCAAATTTTCAGATACCATTTAACAACAAAAGGCGGTGGTCCGTAAACAGAACAAAATTGCAAAGCAAAATGAAACACAAAATAAGAAATCAAACAGCTAACAGTTATCCACGCAACATTTTTTCAAAAAAAGTAATACTAGGCGACTAATTGGAAGTATAAATCAAAGTGTTTTGCTAATAGGTGCCTCCAAGTATAAGATAATGACAAAAAATTTGAAAAAATACAGATATTTTTTACTAAATTAATATACTTTTAAACATTTTTAAAGATTTTTAAATATTAATATAATATTTTTCAATTAAAACCATACAATCAACAAACACTAGTTAATATTTGTCCTAAATCAAAACAAGTTTAAAAAAACCCAAAATTGTAAGTTATCATTAGGTCCGGAAGTTTCACGTGGCAGTTGCTGGACTGATAGGAACGTAATCATGCTTAGCCAATGACGTGCGTAGCTAACCTAAGGGAATGAATAGAGACCATTAGAGTTAAGAGAACTCTAATGTCAATCTATGATGTGACAAGAATATAAAAAAAAATGCCTAACATATCAAAACATCAAAATGATAAGATGAGACTCACCCTCTAGAACTCCTTCATTTAGAGTCTCAATCCATTTTTGATCTACTAAAACTTAAGCTTGTTTTGTTTCATAACTTCAGATTCACTTTTCACAAAATTAATTTTTTTGTAATATTTGTATTTTTATTAAAAAAAATTTTAAAGATATTTTAAGCATTTTTTTAACTTTTTTAAAATAACATCTAACATAAATACACTTAAAAGTATAATATTTGTGAAAAAAGCTTTAAAAAATTCACTAAATACAAAAACTAATAAAAAAAAATATGAAAATTTTCCAATATATTTTTCATAATTCTTGTGTATTATTAATTTTTTAAAGTATTTTTTTTTTTATAAAGTGCTTTACTTTTTACATACATCTAATAAGGTGCATTTAAAAAGTAAAAAAAATTATTGAAAAATTTTAAAAAAAATATCCTAAAATAAAAAAAATTAAAAATTCCAATTTAAAACAATTAAAATTAAAAAAAATTGAACCAAATATGACAATAATTTCTCATAAAACATAGCAATGACAAAATAACCCAAAATTTTCAAAACGCAAAACTCCCTCGTATGAAAATTCCTAAAAATTCAATTCAATGTATAACTTCCCAAAATATTTTTTTTTCCTTTTTTTTTTTTTGGTGCAATTAAAATCCCCAAATCAAAGAAACTGGTTGAAAGGAGGGAGGGAAGGTCAGAGATTGTCCTCATTGCTATCTTGCTTATCTCTGACCTTTTTTTTTTTTTTTTTTTATCTTCCTTGGCGTCTGCATCTGCCGTTTGTTCTCTCGCAGTCACTCCCAGCGTTCTTTCCCTCCTCTTTGTTCAGCACTTGTCGTTCGTTGGTTCATTTTTTTTTGGAGAACATTAGTTTTTCAATAAGGTGGTTGGCCTAATGGGTGACGATTAAAGAGTCCTGAGATTGCTCCCTCCTAGGTTTCAGGTTCGAATCCCTTAACTAGCAAACGCATGCCCTTTGGAGCCCATCAAACCAAGGCTAACCCCTGTTTTGAAAGGCAGTCGGGCTATAAGGTGGCGTGTTAAACTGGTTTCAAGATACCCGTACATAACAAAAAAAAATTACCAATACACCATAGATTTGCTTTCAAATACAAATCTTCTTCTTCTTCTTTTTTTCCAATAAGAAAAATTAATTCTCATATTGGAATAAACTCTTCTCCATATGTCATATCTTCATACCTCTCCTCTCTTGACTTTTTATTTTATTTATTTTATTTTATTTGTTTTTATGGGTTTTAATTTGAACATTCATTGATAATACGACAGTTTATCTGTAAGTACCTGGCAATGAAATCATTTAAGTAAAAATTAGTTTGATTGGACAACTACAACAGTGGTAACAATTGTGCATTTATTTGTAATATGGATGGTTTAAAATTTTAATTAATATCTATCGTTCATTTTAATTTAACAAAATGAATTTAATTCTGTATTTTAATTAATCTGATGAATTAATTTTTTAATGGATGGCAATTTATTGTGGGAATGAAGCAGGTCTGGATTGACCTATGAAAAAAGTATGGAGAGGTTATTGAAAGGGAGTTTATCCCTCCTATGTCTTGTGTAAATATTAATCTATTACATTTTTAAAACAAAAATGTTATTGAACTCACCCTTTTAATTTTATTAATTTACTTCGAATGTGTTCGGGGTTGAAATATTAAATTTTTGAAGGGATAAAATGTGGGATCAATGAGCAAATAAATTTGAACCATGGAATTCATCTATTTATAAGTAATTTTTTAGGTCTAAAGTTTAGTTTGTAATGTTGTTATAATCATTAATTAACAATTTTTCAAAAAGACAACTCAAAATCTTAATTTATACCCTAGACTTATAATCAAGATACTCGTTTATAAGACATTTCCTATTGTTCATCAATTTTCGTTTTATTTAATTTGATTGTTAAATGTTAATTATCCAATCACCCTTCCATTAATTATTGATAGTTAACATTCACAATCTAGTGTAGTTAATAAGACATATTTGATTAGAAGTTAGTTAAAATAGAATTTTTTTTAATTGTTTTTTGAAAAATTATATAAAACATATAGAGAGGGTAATTATGACCAAAAATAAGTTAAAAGTCCAGCTTTTAACCATCTTCTCAAATTAGTTCCATTAATGTTTGTTTGCCTCATAGGATAGTAGAGTTGGATTAACAACCTTGAAATGGAGAGATGAATTGATATTGTTTAAAATGGAAAGATAATTTAGGGAACTAAATTTTTATCAACACATGACTAAATTCCTCACACATGAGTGTGAGGTTCACATTGTGAGATATTAATAATTTATTTGGTAAAAAATTTAGAAACCTATTGTTTTTCGAAATGAAAATGTGTAAAAGATCACCTTAGTCTATTGAGAAAATTTTAAGTTTGATGTGGTGATAAAATTAATTCATAAGTATAAGAATTTATAATAGAAATTTTATATATAGAAAAAATTGATTATAAAAAAAAGTTTTGAAAATTTTGACTTGAGAATAGTAGATTCGTAATTATTGTTATTAATTCTTAGGTACTGTGTGAGATTTGAATTTATGCTTCGGTCTGAAGGCACGCTGGTTGAAACAAGTATTGTTGAAAGAGTAAAATTACTAAAAATAGAGGAACTAGTGCAATTACATTATTTCGGTCTTGAAGGGCCATGTTGGTATGAGCTGTGTGGAAAGTGCTTAAGTTTATGCTAAATAGCCTTATAGCTTATAACTATGAACTACAGCTGATTCCTGACTTATAAATTAAGCATCTCTCCCATCAAGAATAAGCTATTTTTGACTTCCCTAAAAAGCTATAAAACTATAAGTAATAAGCAAACCAAAACACATCAAATAGCTTAAAATTAAGCTGAAAAAGCTGAAATAAGTAGCTTTAAGCGCACCCAAAACAGGCACAGACAATCCCATGTTGAAGAATGTCTAATTATTTGACAGGAATAACAAACACTGCAAATGGCCGGAACTAGCCTAAAATCACCTGCTTTATTCTGCGAGACTGTTTTTTTTTTTTTCTTCAAACGTTCAAATAGTAACCAATTCCACTAATGCTACTATTTATCTTGTTATGTAGGTTTACGTAAATGAATTCAAATAGCAAAAATACTAGAGGATTAGCCATTCAAGTGAGAGGACTGCGTGATTGTTAATCTAAATTTCAGTGGACTAAATGTGAAAATACAAGTTTGCCTGTCACTTTACAAAATCACACAAAAGTTACATTTTATACTAGTTTTGCCTATCACTCCTAATAAGTTGATTGGCAAATACTATGGTGTTCAATTCGGAAACCATATATGAATTGATTCAATTTCTATGCCTCCTCTAAAATTTATTTAAAATACAATTGTCTTATGTGATTTTATAAAATTTTTCCCTTAAAATTTTCTAATTTCATAACAAATATTATATTTATTAATAAATTATTAGGTTAATTAATAATTTTTCATAATGTTAAAATTTATTTCAATTAATAATTTATATAATTTTATTATTGTATAATAGAGCAGTTAAAAAATTTATTTTTTTCAGTTAATTATATTTAAATAAAATATCCTGACAGCAGATATTTATAATTTTTCAAACTAAGAGAGACAATCTATATTTAAAACAAACCTTAAAAATACATTTATAATTTACCCATATATATATATATAATATATTATATATTATTGTATGTAGTAAATATCAATTTCCACCAAGCATTTTTATATTGGCAGGTGTGTAGTATCATATTATGTATTACACCCATATATTAGTGTTTGTTTTTGGTTTTCACTAATAAACATATCCACTAAGGGGTTGTTTTGGGGTATCCTAAATAAGTGTATTTTTTGTCTTTTTTGAACTAAAAAATTGAGAAAAAAATATGATGTTTGGGTTAACTTTTTGACTTTTATGAAAAAAATGTGTATTTAAAAAAATGTATAAATTAGTGTGTGAGGG
>NW_021024519.1:45977-57715 GCF_004153795.1 Camellia sinensis
CGCAAAAAATTAGAATTGAGAGTTGTGCAGCCATAATTTTTGATTTTTGGTGAATAGTGATAACTTTTTAACTTTTTGAGTAACTTTTTAACTTTTTGACTTTTTGGCAACTTCCCAAACTTGGCCTAACATTCCGTTTGTTTCGATATTATTTTTTATTGTTTGGTTGATCACAAAGTAAAGAGTTGTTTGGGATGACCTAAATAAGTCTACTTTTTGTCTTTTTATGAAAATATGTGCAGAAAAGTGACGAATTCAAGATTTGATTTTGTGAGATTTGACTGTCATGTTGCTTCAGACATGGCAGTCCAGAAAACTAATGGACTTTTGGTGGATGATAAGGTACTTGCAGTCAAGTATGCAGCTTATGACAGGAGTGTGCCTAGCATGAGAAGGCCCCAGGTCAACAGTGAAGCCTTTAACCCAATCAGAGGTAAATGTATAGTCTCACATATTGGCCACAAATCATTTGCTGAGGTACTTCAAGGGGACTCGACCATGGTGGATGTAAAAGCTAGCTTGACTGTCAAAGCCAATGAAGATGGTCACTGTTGGCTTTATGAAAGTATAATTATCAGGCTCAACTCGGATTTCTCCATTAACAGTATCAGATCTGCTTTGAAGGATATCGGGTTAGATCAAGTGGTGATCAGACAAGGGGGCAGCATGGATGTAATATTGACTTTCAAATCCCAAGAGGAGCTCCAATCAAATATCCAGAAGATCAAGGACTGGTTTAAAGACTGGAGTCAGTTTGTTTTGGAATGGAGGCCAGGAATCCAAATAGTCCATGAGAGATGTGTTTGGTTGAAATGTCATGGTATTCCTCTGAACCTTTGGAATAGGAGCAATATAAACAATATTGGAGCTTTGTGGGGGACAGTCCTTGTCACGACCCAAACCCGCCCCCATGGGTTAAGGACGTAACCGGCCAGTAATCCTAGGATTACCTACGGCCTCAAACCGAAACAGACTTAACACATCAGAGTAAAGGGGCCAAAAAGGGAAGCAAAATTTAAAACTTTGTCCATGGAGCTGTGCTTACATGGCACATCAAAACAAACCATACATATGTACGTTAATAACTCACAACAGAAACATAGCGACATAGGTTCTGTACAGACAGGATCATCCAAAACTAAGTCAACCCATAAAAACTATAAGCAGACATATACAAAACTTCGCCAACCTGACAAAATGTAAATACATAACAAAAGAGCGAAGACGGGTCTCGTGCGTGAGACACAAAGGCTGACTCTCTCAAAACCTTAGTTGTTCCATACAGACTTCACTGAGACTGGGTCTGGACTTCCCTTGGCTCACCTACAAACACATGAATGAGCGTGAGCGATAGCCCAGTGAATAATATCAAATCAAATACAGAAGTTACATAACAATGTAGAACAACGTGTTGCAAACGGCCTTAGGCCCAATTCATATTTCTTCGTTTATGTCAAAACGGCCTTTGGCCCATTCGTTTATGTCAAAACGGCCTTTGGCCCATTCGTTTATGTCAAAACGGCCTTTGGCCCATTCGTTTATGTCAAAACGGCCTTTGGCCCATTCGTTTATGTCAAAACGGCCTTTGGCCCATTCGTTTATGTCAAAACGGCCTTTGGCCCATTCGTTTATGTCAAAACGGCCTTTGGCCCATTCATTTATGTCAAAACGACCTTTGGCCCATTCGTTTATATCAAAACGGCCTTTGGCCCATTCATTTATGTCAAAACGGCCTTTGGCCCATTCATTTATTCTTGTCAGACTTTAGTCCACAATCTCAATTAACAGCTCATAAAGTTTATAAGGAGATAACAATTGGACATTGACAACTTTCAAATATTGATATTACTCACAGTGATCGGCTTGTTGATTTGCCCTGGAGCTTGACCCTACACGTTTCATGAACACAAAAGGGGTCATTAACAGTTTAATCCGTTCTTTAATTCACATATTCCTCTTTAGGCTTTATTCTTATCACATTAACTCATTTATATTGTTTAACACACGCCTAAGAGTGATCACAAGTGAAACAGTATGGAAAACAGAACACAAAATGCAAAAACAGGATTTCAGAAAATAGGGTCCCCGCTCGAGCGTAGACTTCCCCGCTCGAGCAGACCCTTAGGTCTGCAAAAGTACTGGTTGCCTTCAATTCCAGCTCGAGCGTGAACTCGGCCGCTCGAGCGTAATGCCTACCTACATAGCTCCCCGCTCGAGCGTCAAATTCCCCGCTCGAGCGGGAATCATGTCTGCAAAAAGATGCTGGGAGCTCGTTTTCTACGCTCGAGCGTGGACTTCCCCGCTCGAGCGGAAGCAGATCGCTCGAGCGTCAAATCCCCCGCTCGAGCGGGAATCATGTCTGCAAAAAGATGCTGGGAGCTTGTTTTCTATGCTCGAGCGTGGACTTCCCCGCTCGAGCGGAAGCAGAAATTCTGGAAATTTCAGATTGTGTTCTTGAGCTTCAACTCGATTTCCCAGCTACCTTTCTTGCGTGCAAGGGCTTAAATCTCAAATATAATCATACTAACATGGTTCCCTTGCAAGATCATAACATTATGAAGTTCAATTTCTTGATTTATCTACATACATGTCCCAAAATATCTCAAACCCATCATTAACATGCTCAATTTCAAACATTCAAGACTTATACTCCCATGATTTGTACATGCATGTGGGAGATGCCCATCATTCTCAACTTAGATGGTACAGATGGTGATCAAAATATGAGTTTCAACCCAAACTCTACATGAATCATGCGTTTCAAGCTCAAACATGCAAATTCAAAGCAATTTCTTACATGCATGAGTTCTAAGACTCCAAACTCAACAAAAATCAACTTATTACATGCTCTTGATCACAACAACCCTTGAGCTTACAAGATCACAATCTCAAACTCATGAATTCAAGACCAAATGCTTACCTAGAGGCTCAATCTTCCAAACTATAGTAATTCCTTGAGTTTAATCCTCCGATTCTTCACAAATTTGAGTCAAACACCAAACTCTCCTCTTTTCCCTCTCTCTAGCCGACTCCCCTCTCTCTCTCTTACGTTTAAGTCAGCCAAGAGGAATAACAAAGAGGGATTTGAGTGTATAGAGCCTCACTAAGTCACAATATAATAATAATATAGGGTAATTGGGCACTCATTTTACCAGCTTAATCAATTTAATTGGCCCAAATAAATTTTTAATTAAACTTCATCGTAGGCTCTAAAAATTATGCCAACCACAATGGCGTAATCAATTTTGGGTTCTGTGGCCGATAAAGCCCTCAATTTAGTTTCCAAAGCAGGTTATTCAAATAGATATTCCTACGATGGACAGATACGAATTCAAAATCACATAATGGCACACAAAATCATGCTAAACACATGACCATAAACAGATTTAGGACCAATTTAGCATTATACCGAACAGGGATGTCACAGTCCTACAATTGGAGGGTGACCTTAGCCAACCAAAGTCGTTTGCCTACTCCAGAGTTCAAGTGGTTACAACATGCATGGAGTTCATTAATGTAACGCCCTCTAAATAAACCCATAATATATAACATTAACATGCATCGATATAAGAAAAACAAAGCATTATTCCATTCATCAGAGTAATCTTAATAAAAGCCATTACATGTACTAACGAAAGTAAATGCCCTACGGGCTTACATCTTTCCAAGCCAACACTTGGACATAAAAGTCTGAGTACTAACTCAATTACACATTAAGCCCTAGGCTTGAGTTTACATGTAACATCAAAATAAAATGAAATAACAACTAATCTAAACAGAGTCTTCAACTCAAAAATCCTTCCAAGCTAAGTCCTTGGAGGTAGCACGTCACCTGAACCTGAAAATGATGTTCCCATATAGGGTGAGCCACAGCCCAGTACAAATATACTAAACCAAATATAAGCATTGAATAAAGCAATAGCATTCAATAGATGGTTAACACAACTATTCACTTTACCGACATTAATGTTTATGACACGTTTCACTTTTCATTGTTTATTCAACTTTCCATTTACATCAACATGGCTCAGAACCTGGCCAAACTATAACAGTGAACTAAATATCACATCAACTTCCAATATCAACAAAAACAAATGAGACCAAGGCTCATATCAAAACACTTCCATACTTCCCAATTGATACACATTTTAGTGCTGTATCAATAACATGTAAAACAACACTTCTATAAATCAATAAGCACACATAATAGTGATGCTAATGGAGTCCATCCCCTATCTCCTCCCAAACAAAATCCGGTTTAGAGGTCCATCCCCTATCTTCCCCTAAACCGTGGAGTACATCCCCTATCTCCTCCCACACAATACAATGTATATAAACACATATCATATACAGCACATAATCAATACACGTATTTTCTGTATTAATTCAACAATCAAAATCAATGACTTAACCAATGTGATTAGTTTTAGTTATCCCTAATCCACATGCAATGTCTACAACAATCACGACTATCCTCTACCGATAGCCCAAAACAGTTATTTCTAAACAGGAAATAAATGTATTAATAAGCATAAATATAACCTTTTCATAGGTGAGTGATTAAACTATCAAACTACACCATTTAAACTCGTAATTCCCCAATTCCATGAATTCAATTAAATTCCCCAATTTTTCTTAAATTAATTATACAAATTAATTTATTAAAACAACTAGGGTTTTTCCCCAAAATTACCAAATAACCCCAACATATCAAAATATCAAAACTTAGAACAAAGCTTATAATATGGAGTAGGAAATCCCTACCTCGAAGAAAATAACCCGACTGGAGAAGACGGAGATGATGACCCAAAATCCAAAGTGCTCCAAATCCACAAACTCTCAGATTAAAACGAAGCTCCCGACTCACTCTATCTTTTTAATAAAGCAACTAGGGTAGAAATACACTCTAAGTAGATCAAACCTAAGAGAGGTGAGTGGAGGGAGAGAGAAGTCGGACCTAGGGTTTGAGAATAAAAAAGAGGATGAAAAACTGTTTTAAAACCCGCTGCTGCCTATTTATACTGGACAGGCTCGCTCGAGCGAAGACTTGGTCGCTCGAGCGACCAGACACAAGAAAGACTCGCTCGAGCGAAGAAAAGCTCGCTCGAGCCAAAAACTCGATGCTTCAGGTCTGCAACCCAGAAGCTCACTCGAGCGACAGAGTTCTCGCTCGAGCGAAGAACTCGAAAACATACACGTCGCTCGCTCGAGCGAAGAAAGCTCACTTGAGCCAAGAAACACAGCTCTCAGGTCTAAAGCCCAGACGCAGTCTCTCGCTCGAGCGACCAAACCCTGGCTCGAGCGAAGGACCAAAAACAACAGCTCGCTCGAGCGACCAACTCCTCGCTCGAGCGAAAGCCCAAAAATCTGGACAGCAACACTTGGTTTCCAACCCAACCAACCTGTAACAAACCTGCCCAACACATCCTATAATTCAAAAATAAGAAATTAAAGGACGATAACAACAATTTGATAACAACAGGATCTACGGAACATAAGTCCGGATACAACAACCAAAAGGAAAAGACCGGGGTCGTTATAATTAACAAAACCATTCATCTGGAATGCAAGAGTAAGTTACACCCAGTTTATGTTTGTGAAGACCTTTGTGTTAATCCAGTGGAGTGTAATGAGGTACGGAAAATTGGGCTGGATGATTGTAATAGCAGCTCCAAAGTGGATTTAAGCAGAGCCGAGGATAATGAATTCACAGATGGGGGGTGTAAGAGGAAGGACGATGTCGATATAGCGGTAAATCTGTTTGCTGTGTCCGATGCTGCGATGCCTTCCTCCATTGAAGTGGCACAAAGGAATGAGCTTTCTCAATGCAACAGTAGGGAGGCGGTGGACACAGTTGTTGAGGAGACACGATGTGATGTGGAGGTCAGCAGACCTACTGCAATAGGTGGGAACGGAGTAATGATGGAGGAGTGTGCACCCTGCCCAAAGAGCATTGACTATTCACTGAGGTGTGTTGAGCACGCTTCTGCAATTGGCTTGTTCAAAAGTCTTAGCGGATCGATAGATGTAGTTGGGCCTGGAATTAATCTGGAGGTTGCCTTGGGCCCTCCGAATAATGAACATATTGTGCATCGTCCTATTCATATGCCATTTGAACAACAAGGTAACAGGGCATGCGATAATGGGCCTCTCTTAACTGTGGATTCAAATGGGTCAAGCACTATGAGTTTACACAATCAAGGCCTTGTTCTTTGTCCTGCTTCCTTCCTCAACCCAAATCGGTCTGCCAGGAAAGCTGGGAAAAAGAAGGTTCAGATGAAAGGTTTTTCTCATTTTGCTCGTCTCTATGGTCATCAATCTGCACCTCTCGGTAGGCTTCCCTCCAAGTTCGTTATCTTCAGGCCAGCAGCAGTGGCCCTTGCATACTCAGAGCTGTTCGAGGGTGAATCAAGCACGCATAGTTATCTCCTCAAGGAAGCGCAGGCCACGGTCCAATAAGGGAAAGATCTGGGAATTAATTTCTGTGGTCAAGAAAAGGGTGTGGTTGATAAGATTATTGAGATGGAGCTTAAGGATAAAGAGAGATTTTTAAAGGATGGAATTACTTAGATGTAAAACAGTGTGCAATGGGTATGTGGAGTGGGTGTTCTGCATCAGGAGGAACCTTTTTCGGTGTTTGGGTTATTAATAGTGGAGATTATGCAGTGGGTGTGTGGAGTTTGGATCGGAGTTCAAGTTTTGTTTCATGGGTGTATCGGTTGGGTGATTGTCCTTGGGTGTACTAGCTTGTAATGGGTGCTCGGAGCTTGTATCGTAATAGTAGTGTTCTAATCTTGCAATGGGTGCTCGGAGATTGTCCTTGGGTGTATTAGGTTGCAATGGATTCTCAGTGGGGGCGATTTTCTTCTGGGGTGTGCTTTTGTAGGGGCAGTTTGGAGAAGGGGTTTCTTGGTGTTAAGTTCTTCTTAACCTCAGTTTTTAGTTTGTATTTTATTTTTTATTTTTTTTTTGTGAGGCTGAGGGGTTGGTTGTTTGGGTGCGAACAGCAGTAGTAGGGGTAGTTTGTACCTTCCAAATCTCTTATGGTGCACTTCATCTTCCTGTACTCTTAATTTCATGCTGTTAATGAAATTTTTCTTTGCTGATCAAAAAAAAAAACTCCCTACTTTGCCATTTGAGCAGAGTCCAAAAAAAAGGTAGAGAGGTGAGTGATGGAAAAAAAATAAAAAGATGGATTATTTGAAGTATGCCAAACTTGGCCTAAGTAAAATATTTTTTTAACAAAAATAACTTTCATGAAAAGCCTAAAAATAACTTTCCTTTTAAAATTTTGCAAGTTATTTTTGTGTACTTTTTTTTTTGGACTATTATTTTTGTATACCTTGTTCCGATCATCTTGACAGTTTAGTGAGCAAATCCAGTGGGTTCTGCAGCTGTGGATAATTATTGGTTCTCTTCAAAGATCAATTCAACATCTACAGAAATTGCATGCAGAGAGAGAGAGAGAGTACAACTTGAGTATTATGAAAATATTTTACAAACATCAACCAAACATAAAAAAATAGAAAGAAAATATATTTTTTACATGAAGTTGTTTTACATGAAAAAATATATTTTTTTGTAAAATATTTTATTACGAAATAAACGCAGGCTCAATCTTAGAAATATAATCCAACTAAGTTAGCACTTGAACGCTCAGAAAAATCATATGCAAGCCGCCAAGTAAACACTAAATCAAGTTGGTGGGATGCCAATACAAAATAACACTAAAAATATCTATTGTGATGCTAGTTTCGTGACGGACAGTGCTTGAACATCCTTAGCAGTTATTTTACGGGATTGGAGAGGACAGTTCTTGAACATCCTTAGTAGTTATTTTACGGGATTGGAGAGGAAATCTGATGGATGGAACTAGAGGTTGTCATTTACCGGGTTAGATTGAGTTTGGGTCGAACTGTGACTATCTAATAAAAAATTTATGTCTATCTAAGCCTGTTCAGCCTGAATATTGGCCTTATACAATCAACCCAAGCCCAGTCTTAAATAAATTATAATTCTTAAGTTCGCCTATCCGGAAATATATGTAAGGTATAAAAAAAAAATTAAACATTATAGTACCTGTTATTTTTTCATAAATAGACAAAAGCTAATAAAGTGACTAACCATTGAAGATTTAAGACCATATTAATTAAAATATTATATATATATATAGTTTTGGGGTACTTACGTGTAAGTCCTAATAAGTGAACTTATTGTCTAATAGGTCATATGAAAAAAATTTGTCATATAAAAAGGTCACTAATTGTAAGTTTTAGCGACAATTTATAAAAATCATTACAAAAAAAGTCACTAATTATCAATTTTTAGCAACATGTGTAAAAAATTGTCACAAAAAAATTATTTTTAGTGATAATTTTACTAAGAGTTATTTTCAATAGGACTTAGTGGGAATAAAGTCCAATTATTAAGATCTATTGGTAGCACCCATAATTCTAAAAGTTCAAAGTTTTCTAAAGGAGCTCTTTTTCATAAATCCCTTTTTACCTACTTATGTTTTATTTAATTCACATTATTTTCTTATATTCCAATAAGTTCTATGAGTGACATAGTTACAAAAATATCCCTAGTAATATTCACATTTACAATGTGAATATTCTGTGATGTGAATATTCACACCGTCAATGTGAATGTTAACATATCAATGTGAATATTCACATTGTAGAATATAAATGTTCACATCACCAAATTGCTAACCGTTCAAAAAAAATTTATAAGGGTAGAAATGTCCATAAAATACCTTAAATGTGAGAATTTGGATTTGATAGATCAAATGTTCAAATAATAGGACTTATTGGAATACAAGAATATTTTATGGACTAATTAGGATACAAACACATGAAAAATGATTTTCTAATAAATCTCCCTTTTTAAAAATCAAACTATTAGTAATGCATCCAACTAAAAAAAAAAGAAAAAGAAATTCATAATTTAAACTTCAAATTTCTTCAAACATTTTTTTGTGTGAATATCTTCAGTAAAATAGTGATCACTTGAACATCTTACAAATCACATGGCTAACAATAAAAAGTTATATATATTTTCAATATATTATATAAATAAATAAAATTAAATATATAACGGGTCGGGCTAAAAATATAATCCCGAACCCAGTTCATTAATCAATCAGGTTAAAAATATCAATCCAGTCCAATCCTGTGGGCTAAATAGTATTCCCAAGCCCTTAAAAAATAAAGTTGGACTGGGTGGACTGACGGACCGATGCACACCCCTAGATGAACCACTTCCACGGTTTAGTCGTCTTCAACAATTGAAGGTGAAGCATGAATGGTTCCACTGGTTTGCACCTTTTCTACAACCCTCGAGCTCGAGCAAGTCCAAGGGATAAGTGATAGCAAGACAGTTATCTAGCTGAGTGTATCCGAGTTTATAGCGATCCCGGGTTTACCCTTGTTGTATAGTGATCCGGACATGTGTCCGTGGATGTTGGTAGTTGATTACTATTTTGTTTACATCCTTTTTTCTACGTATTTGAGTTATAGGATGTGTTGGGCGGATTTGTTTCAGGTTGGTTGAGTTTAGAAACCAAAACTAGTTGCCCAGATTTTTGGCCTGTACGCTCGAGCGGAGGTGTTGGCGCTCGAGCGTAGATTACACCCATTCAGTATTTTCCTGTGCAGCGTTGTACGCTCGAGCGGGGTTGTCTGATTGCCGCTCGAGCGTAGGGTTGGGAGCTCGAGCGGAGGCCTGGTTCTGCAAAAGTGCTGGGCGAGTGCATTATGCGCTCGAGCGGGAGGTTGGCCGCTCAAGCGGAAGTCTGTGAGTGGACGCTCAAGCGGGGTGTTTTACGCTCGAGCGGAGACCTGGGTTAAAGTCCCGAAATCGTGACTTTTCAAATCACTTTTTCACTTTCTCTTCTCTCTCTTACTTGTCCTAAATCACCATTGTTGAGCCTCTCACTCTAGACTCTACCTTCTCTCTAGGTTTTGATCTAGTAGGAGTGATTTACTCACCTTTGGCCTTTACAAAAAAGTTGTTGATCGTCGAGGGCTTCATTTTAATCTGAAAATCACGGGTTTTGGAGCACGTTGGGTTTTGTCGTCTTCTCCTTTGGGACTCCGAATTTGAGGTAGGGATAACCTACTCCTTCTTCTAATGGGTTTTGTCTTTAAATTTTGGTATTTTGAGAATGTTGGGCTTGGTTTGGTAATTTTGTGAAAGTTTGGGGCTTTTGTGTAATTTTACAAAAGTTGGGGTTTTATTCATAATAAACCTAGATGCATGTTTGGTATAGAAAAATGGAAATGATTGTTGAATCATTGATGAAAATGGGACCTAAGGGTTGAAATGTTAATTATGGGAATTGACCTAATTACATTGTTTAATTAATTGGGATAATTAATTGTAGAAGAATGAAGAAATGAAATGTTGATTGAATATCCATTGTGTATTTATTTTCTGTTTAGAAATAACTGCTTTGGGCTATCGGTGGAGGATAGTCGTGATTGTTGTAGACAATGCATGATGATTAGGCAAACTGAAACTAATTAATGAAATGAGTCATGGAACTTGACGGTTGATAGAATACATTAACTGTATGTATTGGGTGATTGTATATAGAACCAATTGTTTTATATACATTATGTGTAAGAGGAGGAGAAAGGGATGTACTCCGCGGTTTAGGGGAAGATAGGGGATGTACCTCTAAAACCGATTAGTGTTGGGAGAATATAGGGGATGAACTCCGTAGATACAGCTACATATGCTTGTCTAGAAGTGAAGATAAGCTTATATGCTTATCTTTGTGATGTGTGGATATAGCTCATATGCTTATCTGTGGATATTGTGGTTATACATATCTGTTGTAGAATGTAGATATAGCTTATTTGCTTATCTGAGAATGTGGATATTGTTGATATACATATCTGTTGAGAATGTGGTTAGTGCTTATATGCCTATCGTTGAAAAAGGGAAAATGAAAGGAAACTTGGACTTGTAAAGTCGCTTGACATAAATATGTGATTTATGTGATTGTATCAGTGTTGGCCATCTATCAATTGCTAATATTTTAAGGCATTGTTCATGGTTGGTTTAGTGTATTTCTACTGGGCTGTGGCTACCCTATATGGGAATATCATTTTCAGGTGCAGGAAGCATGCCACCTCCAAGGACATAGCTTGGGAGGCTAGAGACGGACTGTTTTGTCGTTTTGCTTTTGATGTATTACATGTAACTTCAAGCCAAGGGTTTATGTGTAAACGAGTTAGTACTCTTTTGTTGTAACCAAGTGTTAACTTGGAAAACTGTAAGCCCGTAGGGCATTTGTTATGATGTTAACATGTAATACTTATGTAATGGAACTCTAATGAATAAAGGAATGTGGTTAGTTTATATGTAAATGCATGTCTTATCTGATGGGTTTATTGTTATTATTTTGAGGGTGTTACAACTTGGTATCAGAACGTACCGGGTTCGATACTTTGGGTACGTGGGAAGTGATTAGGATAAAATGGGTTTGTCTCGCTTGATAGAACTTAAGTGTAGTATCATATGCTATGTGCTTAATTGATAACATGCTTATGTGACTATGTGGGTATGGGATTTAATTTCTAGGATGTTGATGATCCTTGAGTTTCTGGGAGTCTTGTTGGAAAAGCACTTGATCAATGTGTTTTCTAACCGGAAACTCTAGTAACGCCTCGGGACTATCATTTATCCGGAAATGAAATTCGTAAGTGCTTATGTGTTTATGTGCTTAC
>NW_021024519.1:78216-89114 GCF_004153795.1 Camellia sinensis
GTTCTGAGCCTTGTTTTCAAACTCAAAGTTGAACAAAAAATGAAAAGTGAATTGTAATATAGACTTGGCTGTCATGGTAACGTAGGGAGATGTAAATGGAAGTGTCAGTGTTGACCGTCTATCAGTTGCTAATCTTTTAGTCATTGTTCATGGTTGGTTTAGTGTATTTCTACTGGGCTGTGGCTCACCCTATATGGGAATATCATTTTCAGGTACAGGTAGCATGCCACCTCCAAGGACATAGCTTGGGAGGCTAGAGGCGGACATACTTTTGTTGTTTTACTTTTTGATGTATTACATGTAAATTCAAGCCAAGGGCTTAATGTGTATGAGTTAGTACTCTTTTGTTGTAACCAAGTGTTAACTTGGAAAGCTGTAAGCCTGTAGGGCATTTTGCTTTTGTTGTTAACATGTAATATTTTTGTAATGAAACTCTGATGAATAGAAGAATGTGGTTATTTCATATGTCAATGAATGTCTTATTTGATGGGTTTAATGTCATTATTTTGAGGGCGTTACACACCACCACTTCTGCCTCCGCAACAACCACCACAATAACTCTCCAAAAAATCCTCAAATTTTCTCGATCGTTTCACAAACTTCTTTGATCCATTTTTGGCCCCAAACAAGCGAAAACAGGATTGCAAGACCCATTTTTTACTGTTTTTGACGGGTTGGGCCCGTTTTCAACCATTCTAGAAGTGCCGGAAAGTGGCAGCAGCGGTGGGATTTCGCCGGAGTTAAAGTCGGTGGCGGCGGCAGCGGTGATAAGTCAGCCTCTGAGCGGTTCACCGCCACCACTTCTATCAGTATTTCACGTGCCAATTCGTGACGGTAGAACGAGTCAGACTGATCCACGCTCCTCAAGTCTATGTCCGAATGACCAAACCCACCAGAAATCCTACACAAGAGTTCAACGGGGAACGGGGAGTCCCCAAGCGAACTCTCCGACAAGCAAGTTAGAGTGTGAAGTGGAATATAGAGATGAAGTAGTGATAGAAAACTTAACCTCCTTCTTGTCTTCAACGTCTGCTTATATCCTCTGGTAATCATTTCGTTGTCCCTTCCGACCTGTCACCTTGGCCCAAAGTTATGTTGTAGCTTACCTTGTTCAGGGTGAGGGCGTGCTGTCCCGACGGAGAGGGGTTATCGCAATAAATGCTGTAAGGGGCCTCATTAATGGCTATGTGGCGTAGCAATAACTTTGCAGATCTTTGTCTGTTGACGTGGCTTGCCCTTCTCTTACCATGTGTCTTGATGTCATTGGTTCTTATTGCTATGCGGGGCTTCAGCAGTGCTGGGCTTCATTAATTGAATTATGTATTGGGCCCTAAGTGGTGGGCTGTAGCCTTTATGGGTCCACCCCTGTCAAAATGTAACTTTTTAATATTAAAATATACCACAAACAAAAATTAGTTCCTTCACTAATAATCCCACACTAATAGTCCATTTATTAACTATTGCCACACTAATAACCTCACCTAATCTAGCTCCAAAAACAAGTGGGCTCTAAATGATAAAATCAAATTAAATTAAGCATTGTACGGTAATCAAAATAATTCTTACTTATAATTCTGAGTCAGCTCTTTCCCACAGTCGGAAGGAAGACCCAAATTGGGGAACTTTTTTAAATTATTATTAAATAAGTTTTTAGTTTCGTCTGACAGTATCTGACATAGTATGCATTAAGGTTAATATTTGTTTAGGTGGATGTCAACCTGAGTTTGAATTAATAATTTAACAAAATATATAATTTAATATTTGGTTAACAAAATTAAAGTTCAAATTATTATTCCATTGGGATATTGTTGAAATCTAATCATTAATTTAATTTAATTTAGTCCGTTCAAACAAATATCACTTAAGTGAGCCATTATTTATGTTTTTAATTACTTAATAAAGATGAGTTAACATGTATCACTCATATATATTTTTATTACGTGATTAATTTAAGAGTATTGCTATTCAAGGTAAAAAATTAGACCAAATTTTAAGTCAATGATGTGTCCATGAATTAGGATATTAACGGCAATATTCTTTCTCTTATCTTATTTAATCAGCAACCAATCATATTACTTATACACCATTAAATTTAAAAAATAAATATAAAAGATGATTTATATATCATTTTCCTTAATTTAAAACACTATTAAATATAATGCTACATAATAATCCGGGACTACTTAAATAATTTGTTCTAGTTTTTAGGCTTTAGAAACACAAAAATTGTGTGGTATAGCAAATTCTGCCGAAGAGGATGGACATGCGCATAAACCAATTGCAAACAAAGGCAGACAAAAAGAAAGAATGACGCATAAACCAATTTCTGTGTCTCATTCTAGTAGTGAGTTTCGCATATACACCTTCACAGATTTTTATTTTTGTTTTTAGTGGCATTTTTTTAAAATTATATCATTTTTTTTATTATAAAAAATCAAGTCCATATTGTGTAAACAAATTTTAAAATAAAAAGACATTTAAGAAGAAAAAAAAGAAGCACAAATTGTTTTTAACTTCTTTTTATTGTTGTCGTCATCATCATTTCTAAACCTTTTTATTTTTTTTATTTTTTTTATTTTTTTTATTTATTTTTTATTTTTTATTTTTACTTTTTGGTTCTTCTAGCCGAGTAATTACCAGAAGTATAAGGTTTTTTTTTTTTGATTTTTTTTTAAAAATTACTAAAAAAAAAAAGTCAACTCCAAACACTCGCACTATAATTCAAAAAACACTTTTATACTTTCGGAATACTACTGTGATATATTCATGTGGTACTCTAAATCAATATGAACACAAATAGTTATAGATGAGATTAATTTTGTCTCTTGTTCAACTGATTAGAACAACTCAAAATAAACATTATTAGGGTTGGTTTGGCATAAATTAAATAATACAAAAAGTCAAAAAGTCACTATCCTATTTAAGTCACATCATCTTATTTAAATCACATCACCTCTCTAACACATCACATCAAACCCAACACAAACCCAACCTATATAAGCCAATAAGTCAAAAAGTATACTTTTTTAGAACATCCCAAACCAATCCTTAAGTCACATCATCTTATTTAAGTCACTATCCTATTTAAGTCACATTATCTTATTTAAATCACATCACCTCTCTAACACATCACATCACATCAAACACAATCCAAACCCAAACCCAAACCCATATAAGCCAAGTGTACTTTTTGACTTATTGGCTTATATGGGTTGTGTTTGGGTTGGATTTGATGTGATGCGTTAGAGAGGTGATGTGATTTAAATAAGATGATAGTGACTTTTTAACTTTTTATATTATTAAAGTTATGCCAAACTTGACTTTAGTGTAAATTTTTTTCTAGTTTTTTTTATTATTTTATTATTTTTTATTTTATGATTAGAGTACTGATTCCAAGGCTTGAATGAGAAAAGGAGCCCAACATGTCAAATATTGACTGACTATAATTTCTTAAGTAGAATTTATTTATTTATTTATTTATTTTTGTTACATCAAAAATAGGAGTAGAAGTCATTTTGAAGTCTTCATTTTAACATGTGGATTTGAATTTTGATTTGAGTATGTAACATGAAAACAACACATTGATAACATGATCTGGGAGAAGAAAAAAAGAGGTTTAAAATTGTGTTTCATGTTCTGTTATTCATCTCTCTTCTCTCTCTAGAATTTTGGCTTCTTCATAATTTGGAAAATAAAAAATAAAATTTTGCCATTTTAGGCATGGTAGGGTCACAGCAGTGGATCTGGAATGCCATGTAATTTTGCTTCTCACACTATTTTATTTTGGTTTTTTTTTGACTCAGAAGAAATTATAGCCAATTTCATTGAACTTTCATAAATTCATCAATTCATTTTTCAAGTCTTCCCTCGCACTCAGGTCTTTATTCTAGAAATTTGGCAGCTTATAAATTTGGTTAATGCACGAACTAGCTCGTTGGTCATAATCTTTATGAATAATGTTATATATATCAATTAGCGTATCAATTAATGATATGATATAATTTAACAAATTTTTAATATTTGTGATTTGTATAATGCGTGTGGTCAATAATAATGTCATAATTAGTGTTAGTACACTAATTAGTGTACTAATTGGTGCATGTAACACTACCGAATCTTTATTATTCGTTTAGAAATAACGAAACATGGCTTTTTTTGGTTTCAGTTTTCTAAGTTTAATTTTCTGAAAATTGTGTTTTTTATTTTTCATATATTTTTATTTTAGTGAATATTTTTAAAATTTTAAATAATGTTTTATTTTTTTTTAGATGCACCTTACTTAGATGTATCTAAATAGTAAAATATTTATAAAAATATTTTAAAAAATTAATAAGTACACAAAAATACAAAAAAAATATACTGAATTTTTGTATTTTTTTTTTTGTATTTTTAGTATTTAGTAATTTTTTTAAAGATTTTTTTCACAAATATTATATTTTTCAAGTATATTTACGTTAGGTGTGTCTAAAAATTAAAAAAATTACTTAAAATATTAAAAAAGATTTACTGAAAATAAAAAAAAAGTATGGAAAATGAAAAAGTAAAACTTCTTGAAAAATGAATTCTAAAAACTGAAACAAATATAATTTTTTATTTTTTTATTTTAAAGATGGTTTTGTAAGCTTCATGCCAAGAAAATGATCTTGCTAAGATACAATACCATCAAGGTACTTTCCCACCAATTATGAATTATTTGTATATATATACATAAACATGAATAAGATCAATTAAACATTGCTTCTTTTTTTTTTTTAAATTAATTTTAATTTTTTTTATTATTTAAAGATGGTGTTGTAAGCTTCATTACAAGAAAATGATCTGGCTAAGATACAACACCAATGCACCATCAAGGTACTTTCCCACCAATTATGAATTATTTAAAAAAAAAAAGGAAAATCAATAATAATAACAGAAAAACAAAAACAAAGAGAAAGAGGATTGCAAAGAGAAACGGAAGTCTCGCAAGCACTATTAGACGAATTCCAACCAATAACATTAATAAGGTGGAAAGTGGGTTAAAAATTACTTTATAACTTTTAACCTACTTATTCTCTCATAAAAAAAAGTTCAAAAATTAACTTTTAACTTTTATGACGTCACGGTTCGATTCCGGTTCAACCCGACGGTTGAACTGGTGACCCGTCCACCCGATCATTTTTCCAATTCATTCACCGATCCAATTTTTAAAACATTGATTTGGTGTTCTATGTTTTACTCACCCTTCTCCCTCTCTGCTACTCTGTTTCTAGTTTGGCATCTTGCCTTATATTTTAATTTTCCCTTTGTTCCTCTTTGCGTATGGCCCAGCAAGCCATGATACTTTCCTCCCTTCATTCCTTGATGTATCTTTCATTACTGATATATCGATAAACTTTCTTTTGTCGATAAAAAATAAAAATAAAAATGCAAGCATGACAAAGAAAAAAAATAGGTATTGTATTTTAATTAGACACGATTTTATAAGGTAAAACTAGACACGTAATTAAATTATTTAATGATATTAACATTTTCTTTTCTCTCTCTCTCTTTTTTTCACGGTGCTAGGGAGTTTTTGATAAAGGAACAATCAACAATAATTTTATATGTTGAGCATTTTTTTTAAAACATTAATATTTAATATTTTCGTATTTTTTTTATATATTTTATTATTTTATATAAAAAATAATTTAACAATCTCTATACTAATAATTATGGAAAATACTTCGTTGCTCGAAAACCTTGGGTTGAAATTGGCTCGAATAATAAAACGACGCCGTTTTGTTTTGTTTTTTTTTTTTTTTTTTTTCTAAAGACCACACTTTAATAAAACTTAAAAGGTGTGATTAAAAAACATACATCACACAAAAAAAGTGTGATCTTTATCTATATTTGTAGTAGTGGAGAGAGAAGGAAGGGGGAAGAGACCACCAGATTTTGTTGATGAAGATGATGATGATGTTGAAGATGTTGAACATTTCATGGTTGATTGATTCTGGAATGGTGCATTTAAGTGAAAAGGTGCAGTACATGAACCGTAGACGGACACGGGTAAAGCTGAAGGGTTGGATTAGTAGAGATTGATTCTGGAATGATGTTGAACATGATGAAGATGATAATGTTCAAAATCTGAAGCTGTTGAAAAAAAAAATTGATCTGGATCTGGATCAAAAAAAAAAATTTGTTCAATGGATCTGGATCTGCATCAGATTTTGAACAAAAAAAATTTGTACAAAAGCTTCAGATTTTGATCCAAAAAAATCTGATCTGAGTCTGCAGATTTTGAACAAAAGAAATTTGTACAACAACTTCAGATTTTGATCAAAAAAAATCTGATCTGAGTTTGCAGATTTTGAACAAAAAAAATTTGATGTTGATGATGTTTGATCTGGATCTGCAGACTCAGATCTTGTTGATTTTTTTTTGTTGATGTTGATGAACCCAGCAACGCAGCTCCTCCTTCTTCTCTTCTCCTTGTTTTTCTTTTTCTTCTTCATCTTCATCAAAACACGAAAAAAAAAAAAAAAAAACGACATCGTTTTTGTATCGAGCTAATTTCGAGCCAAGCTCTTTCGAGCTACGAATCAGAACCGAATAATTATCATCAAAATAAACATAATTTTACTTAATTCCTTTTTTAATAATTCTTTCATTATAAATCACTTACACTCTATCTCTAAAAATAAACTGTGCCTAATAAGCTAGCTATATATACAATTTTATTTTTTTTTGGATTCAAATGAAGGTTAAAGACAAAGCTAGCAATATATACAATTTTGTTTAGTGCATACCAGAAGAAGTGGCCCAAAAGCAATCGGCTAAAAGTATGAGACCCACAAAGAACTTAGAAAGTCAAGCACACGGACCCACCACGTAATTAAAAGTCAAAAAGTGGAGTTTCACTGTGTCGCATCTTTCCACAAACAAATGTATTCACATACTCTGTATATAATATGTAAAGTTTGGTTTGAATAAATGTGAATTTTAAATTAAATAAATATAATAAAAATAAATATATATTTTAGTATAAAATTTATAGTTAGAAATATAATTCTTAGCATGATTTTAAATAATTAATTTTATTTAATTATTTTAAATTTATTACGATAAAATTATTTAACTTAATTTTAAAATAAATTACCATAATTAAATTTAAATTATTGTCTTGAAATGATTAAATTCAAAATCTATTTATTTAAAATACGTCTATCCAAATGGACCATGATGTAATTATCGAATCATTCAACCCTAGACAGCCAACAACTTGTAGCCTTGTTAGGTTTTATTTTGAAAAAATCAGACTGGTAGTTTTTAAGTTTTAACTTTTGTATCTTTTTTTTTTATCTATACATTTTCCATTGAATCGGTTTTAACTCTTGATTTTAGATTTTGAATTAATTTAGTCCAATTGATAATATTATTATAGTTTTTAACAAAAAATTATCATTGAGTTGATTTGATTTATAATTTTATTTCTAAGAGTATGATACATGTAGCTTATATGCAAATTTTTCATTAAAAAAATATTAATAATTATATGTAATTAGGTCAAATTAAAATAAAATCATAAATTCAGGGTTAAAATTTAGCCAATTAAATTATATAGACCAAAATAATATAAGAATTAAATTATAAGAACTATCAATATAATTTGTCCAAATATTTTAAATGAAAATAAAAATAAAAATAATTAAAAAAAAACACTCACATGGTTTTGGTTCAGATTTTCCAAACCTGATCTTCCTCAAGAACTGATGATGTTGAAAGGTGTTGAAATAGGATAGCATAGTCCTACTACATGAATCAGCAATGATTCATCCCATTAAAAATATCATCACTAATAGCATTAATGTATTAAAAAAATAAAAAAAAAATCTCACTAAAAAATCACCACTAATAGCATTAATGCATTAAAAAAGTAAAAAAAAAAAAAAAAATACAACTCCAAGACCAAAACATCACATCATTAATGGCGGGACCCACTGCCATCTAATTAGTGGGAGCACTAATTAGTGCTCCCAAGCATTTTTCCTACATGAATACACAGGTGGTAATATCATTTTTTAATTTAAAAATTAAAAAATCACTAAAAAAATCAAAAAGTTAATAACTTATATAAAAAAATCAAAAATTTTATTTTTTTTTTCTATTTTTTACATATCTTTTCATTAAAAATAAAAAAATCATCATAAACATATTAATTTTTTTACATCATATTTTAACTAAACAATCAAAAAATTACTAAAAAACTTATTCCCAAACGAGGCTAAAATTATCATCTACACTTTCAAAGATACCCCATAATTTATTGTGACAAAAAGTTTACTTAGCAATTATCAACTCTATATTAAGTAAGATTGTCCCCTTTTTTTATTTTTTTTATTTTTATGGGAGAAAAAGAAATATATTAATGTAATAAGCAAAATTAGTGCAAAAATTAAAGCGTTAAAATTGCATTATAGCTAGAGAGACAAATTCCAGTTAGTTCCTATTTCTTTGTCATGATTTTCTCATAATTATTTTACAGTGTTTTTTTTTTTCAGAATAAACTACATTGACCTCCCTTGAATATTGAAGAAAATATAGCAAGTCTCACAATTTGCATAATTACACTGACCTCCTTTATAATAAGGTTAAAGAGACTAAAACTAATACAAATGGTATGAAAACATAAAAATACACAAGGTAAAATATATATTTTAATGTATTTAGTATGGATTTTCAAGATTCACATTTTAGAAAAATGAAATGTTTTGTTTTTTGTGTTTTTTGTTTTTGTTTTTGTTTTTACTGAATTTTTTTTTAATATTCTAAGCAATTTTTTAATTTTTAGATACACCTAACATAAATACATTTAAAAAGTATAATATTTGTAAAAAAATCCTTAAAAAATTTACTAAATATCAAAAATACAAAAAAAAAGAAAAAGAAAAAGAGAATTCAGTATATTTTTCATATTCTTATGTATTTATTAATTTTGTTAAATATTTTTTTATAAATATTTTATTTTTTAAATACATCTAAATAAGTTGCATTTAAAAAAAGTAAAAAAAATTGCTTGAAATTTTAAAACTATTCACTAAAAACAAAAGAAATATGAAAAATAAAAAACTCAATTTTCAGAAAATTGAATTTATAAAATTGAAACCAAATACACTGATTATTTTTTTCATTCATAAGACTATCATACACTTCATTCATACAACTTGTGGCACAATACGTGGGATTTGTTTTGGGCTTATTTTTATAATTCAAACCGTTCATATTATAAGGTTCATTGAACATATTATTCACACAAAAAGTCAAGTTAATCAGACATGTGCAACTCCATGATGAATTCTTAACTGTTGTGAAATAAATTACCAAAATTATTCTAACTGCTTATTATTTTTAAAACAAATGTGTTTTGTTTTGAGTTTTCAGATATTCAATTAATATAATTTTTTTTTATAAATGTTCTATTCAATAAATCTTACAATATAACGGCTCAGATCAACAACATGGGCTCACGACAACACCACGGAGCTCTCACAACACCGTGCTGTGTTTATAAGGAACAGCACGCCCCTGTTTCCTCCTAAGCATTGCTCATTTTCTACATTTTGCAGGTTGGCAAACTAAAAGTTGTCAAATAAATAAATAAACATAAAAGGAAAAAAAAAAATGCATTGTTAATTGTAAAAACACAAGCATGCATTTTACTTCAATGTAGTGTTAGATTTTTATAATTGGCAATGCCGTTTGACATAACTCCTTTCAGTTATAATTTTATTCGATTTTTTATTTTAGTGAGACTAGAAGTATTTAAATGCGAATCCAATACGAATTGTGACTATACAGAGGAGTTTATAATCTTAATACTTTCATATTTGTTACTTTGCTGACTAAGTACAGAAATCGAGCTACCCTATTAGTTCGGGGGGTCTAGGGGGTAGCGCCGCGGTGGGGTCGAGGGACACCGCGTCCGAAGCAAAAAGCAAAAATACAGTCGAAATCGTTTGTCTGCTCGAGCAGTCATTTGTGTGCTCGAATGAAGAAACAAATCATCCATTATTTTTGTAGAACGCCTGAACTATCAGGAAGAAAGTTTTACTGCTTGAGCGATGAAAGTTGTGCTCAAGCAGTTAGCCTATGTGTTTCGAAATGCCTTTAGTCACACTATTCGGGCGGTGAAATGTGCGCTCGAGCGGAATGCGCGATCCTGTTTTCTATAAAGTGCGTTGTTCGCTGTTTTTTAGGGTTTGACCCTTCTAGATTTTCAAAAAGGAACAAGATATAAAATGTTTTATATTGAAGGTGCTTTATGAGTGTTTTCTTGGATTCGTTTGTTTTTCTTTATTCATAAAAGAGGGAGTTGTTCTTCGGTGGATTCTAGAAAACTTGGGCTTAAAGTTTTGGTAGATTCCGAAGTGACTCATCATCGTGGATTCAACATCGGCATTATGGATTTAACGTTGAGCAAAACAATTCTGAGGTGAAAATGATGGTGGAAGAGGCACATAGGGGTCAGTTCAAATCGGGCGTAGATTCGCTAAGTAATTGGGGGTATACTTTGTTGGACAATCTTCCCTATATTCGAAGAATAGATTAAAGAGAAAGGGAGAGAGAGATTGTTTGATTACAAAAATCAAAACAGTATATAAAATAAAATAAAACAGTAAATTCTTATTTTGTTACAAAAATAAAATTAAAATCTGAAAAAAAAGAAAAAATAATAAAATAGAAAAAGTAAATTAATTACTTACCTTATTATTTTTTGGAACAAATTTTGATCAAGTCTAGTGTTTAACACTGTATCCTTAAGACAGATTTGTCCTCTCCACGGTGCTTTCAGATTGTGGACGTCTATCTGCCAAGATAAAAATGATCAACAACAAATAGTAGCATCACTACAAACTATTCGCACAACGAACACACTTTGT
>NW_021024519.1:89139-112854 GCF_004153795.1 Camellia sinensis
TGGAGAAGCCGATAAATAATTTGCTGATTAATTATTAAAAATTTGATAAAATATATCACTGATTTGTAATCATTTAAACTTCAACATTATATGAAAATTTTCCCACAATATTGATTTGGGCATCTTTGGTGTAAGTTAATTTGCATGCTTATTGCTTTATTATTTTAAAATTTTGGTACAAATATTTGGTACAAAATACTTTACATATGCTTAAGAAATTTGATCATAAGGAAATTGGAAGACCAGTGACTTCAGTGTTGCCTGTTCTAAATTAGGGTAAATAACACTTCTAATTTAAGAAGAAAGAAATTTTACCTTTGGTAGTTTTTAATTGAATAAATAAGTCGTTATACCTTTTAAATTTTGTTGTCATGAAGTCCTTATGTCATGCACATAAACATTTTTTGGAAATAAAAACGTGAGGGATAAAAGGAATTCAAAACTCTAGATTTGTACCGGTCTTTTTTTCGTTTTAATGGTAATTGTCAGAATGACCAAATTGCAACAAAGAATTAAAAATTTTAAAGATAATTATCAAACGTTGAAATTACAAGAATGAAAGTGCACTCACTCAAATTACGAAAAATTAATGGTATAAAAATTTTATCTTTCTAAATTATTAACTTTCACTTTCAAAAACTTGTCGTCCAAAGTATATTGCCACCATAAAATCATCCTGTTGCGCACTTTAATTTTTGGATTTTTTATTTTGTTTGATATTATAATTGTTGTCTTATTCAATATTTTTCTTACCAACCCAAGCGAGTTACAATGTTCATGTTGTTATTGAAAATTATGACCGGTGACGTCAACTAACTGTTATGTAAACGTCATAATGAATTTTGTGTTATTACAATATCGTTACAACCGCTAGTCGCAACAACTTACGTTTTTCAATGATTTGACGATCATTTTTCACTTTTCTATTTTGAGTTGTTAAAATCTAATAAAAGACACTAGACCTTGTGTAGAATTTAGAAATGCTTTGAATGTCATACTTTAAGCTTAGAAGATTTAAGTTGTATCAAGGTAGATATTATTTTTTGATCAACGAAACTTTCGTAATGTTCCATTTGATTAATATAGCTTAAATAAATCTATTAGCTTTTGGTTAATTTCTTAAAATAAAGCTTGGATTATCATGTAAAGTACTTTATATTTGTAATCGTTGCAATTCTGTATATTTGTATTGTTAGTCTGACAATATAATTAATAGAATATTTACGGCATGAATAATTATAATAAATATTGACATTGAGTCCATATATATAAGATAAAAGTAGAGATAGAGAATTATCACCTGTGAGATTTTAGAAGTTTGCGCTATTACTGTGTTAAATGTTTTCTTCTCTCGTAAAGGTACAAAAATCATACTGAAGTAGTTTTAGATGTTTAGTACTAAAATATAATTAATAGAATATTTGGCATGAATATTATGAATAATATGACAATAATTAATAATATATATCGATAAAAGCAAGAATAGAGAGACTTGAGAGTCGCGTTGTCATTATTTTAAACTGTTTTTTCCTCCCGTAAAATATAACCAGATAAGTAGTTCTAATATAAATCTTATGTTGCTCACACGTCCTTCATCAAGTGTTCACGACCACTAGAAATTAAATCATGTCATAAACTAGAATTGTCAAAATATCAACATAACAGATACAACAATATAGAGAACTCTATCTAAAAACTTCATATTTGAAATCACCTTTCTCGTCTATTTAACCTTTAAGAAAGCCATAGGATTATATAAGAGAATTTTCAATCAATGGAATGAATCCTCCACAAATAATAAAATCGTTTAGAATTAAAACAACTAAATGATAGACATATTATTAATATAAATATGACATAAAACCTTTGCAACGATCAAATAATTAATATTTAAATTATTATTTTTATTAAAATCCAAAGTATGTTGGCATTTTGATTATGATTTATGTTCACGAGATTGTATATTTTATTTAAATAACCTTCATATATATATATATATATAGTGTTAAATTAATACATAGACTGGTCATGTCAAAAAAACTAAGAAACTCTATGAAATCAATTAAAACTTACTAAATGTGATTTTAAAATAAAAGATGTCAATAATTTTTTCAAATCCACCAAAAATTTGTTAGTCCGTTCACTCCAAAATCATATCAACGCTACCGATTACCATTCAGAAAATCAATCACGCTACAATTCAATTACTGATGCATCTTTTTCCTTTAATCTGTAACTGGTAAAGTAGAATTCCCTCTTTTATATAGCCCTTTAGCCAAATTGGGCCACCCCTCAAACAAAGGGAATAAACTTAAATCTTCACTTGGAGAAGCAGAATATCTTCATGGTATCCGTGATGAAAAATCTAAAAATTCCAGTATAGTATTTGTGATTATGATATCAATTTAAATAGTAAATAACAACATTAATCAAACAATCAAGACAAACTAACACAATGATTTAACGTGAAAAAACATATTGGAGCCAATTGTGAAAAAAAAAAAAATCACGGACAAACACAAAACAATCCACTAATAAGACAAAAAGGAATTACACAAGTTGTAAGAAATGGTTTCGGAAAAACAGATTTTTCCTCAACTTCGGTCTAATTTTTAGGGGGACCATACGCCAAAAGTGGCAGTCTAGTGGGTAACGCGTTCTATCCGCATTGTGATTCAGCTAGTATATTTGGTTGCTCAAAAACTATTATTGGGTGAATGAAAATTAAAGCCAAATGAACACTATGGAAATGGTGTGTTTTGTGAAATTTCATAGAGTTAAATAAGGCTTGTGCCACATTACTTGGAAGGCAACCTTGGTGCGGGTTTATAATGCTGGGTTTGGAAGTTGGGGTAGACCCAGGGCACTCAAGTTTTGTAGGAGGGGGAGGTTGATGAGTTAGACCTATTGGCCCAAAATAAACATACGTGCGTCGCTGTTGGTCTGTCCTGGCTGGCTTGTCGGCCCAATACTTATCTTTTGGACCAAAAACATTTGAATTATTTTTGGAAAAATAAAATCTGTCTATTTTTGTTTTCCAATTTCAGTGAGAAAGATTCAAATTTGGCTTGCAACCTCTTCAAATTTTTTTGTACAAGTTCTATATCTGTTCGAACATATTCAAATCTGTCAGTTCAAGCCCAACAAGTTCCTACCTATTTAATTTAAATTTAAACAGTTTGTATACGTTGAATCTTGTCCGAATAGGTACATACATTTGAATTCAAACTGAAAAGCCACCATTTGCACCTATTGAAAATCTAGAAATCCCCTAGATGTTGATTTGGTGATTATGTATCAATTTTAAGCAATAAACAAAAAATCCCAATAAAACAATCAAGACAATCGACACAAACGAATTAACGTGAAAAATCCAATTGGACACCTCCAATATGATAAAAAAATCACGGTAACAGTCACAACCAATCCATAAGAAGATATAAAGGAATTACACAGTTAACTCTCATTACCTAGCGAATCCACGCCCAAATTGAACCAACCTCTATGTGTCTTCCAACCCCACTTCACCTCAGAATTGTCTTGACGATGAGCCACACCGGAATCCACCAAAGCTCAGCGCTCGAATTCTTCAGAATCCACTGAAGAACAACTCTCTCTTTTGTTAGAACAAACAATAATCATTTGATGTACACTCTTTAACCATGAGTTGAATACTCAATTAAAACATCTAAGAGACTAGCAAAATATCCTCAAATATAAACCTTAGATTCAAAAAGAAGATCTGGAGGACTTGTCCAAGTATTAGGAGAAACCAACAACTTATAGAAAAACCAAAGTAATCCTAGTTTTGAAAAGAAAAGCCAATTCCTTATAGAAATCCACGATCTGTGTTCGCGCGGCCGCTCGAGCGTGGTAATTCCCGCTCGAGCAGAGGCTTCAAAATTGTGTGATTCATATAGGCTTCACGCTAGAGCGGAAGTTTCCAACACTCGAGCGGAGAATCACACAATGCCAGTACTTTTTTCCGGCGAAGCAGAGATGCTGTGAGCTTGCAATACCCGCTTGAGCGCACTTTCCCCACTCGAGGGAACGACCAAAATTGGAAAATCTAGAAAACTTGATCCTATTACAACCTGCGTTTTGATCCATGAAATTGACAAAGGCACGATTCGGGTTGGATTCGCATCTAAACACTATAGCTCACTGAAATAAAAATGCAAAAACAAATACAACTGAAAGGAGTTTTTGTCAAACGGGTTGCCAAGAATAAAACTAACAATCTCCCCTTTTGGCAATGCGTGACAAAACACACCTAACAAATAAATCCTAACACCCCCACCCATTACAGCCAACAAAAGCCAACTTCTTTCTGTAGGTCATTATTGCAAAATAGTTTATTAGTGTACAATCTCCAAAACAACTATTAGTCACCACAAGAGTATAAAAAAGTAATAGACATATGACACGATTTATCTTGAAAACATGGTGAAAAACATGATAGATGAAAACTAAGACTCATGAAAACAACTCTTAAACAACAAAACAAATCATAAACCAACCCAAGTCAAGATAAACAAACTCCCCCTCACTAAAAGCAACCACAAACACTGAAAACAGTGACAAGAAGAAAAACAAAAATAATTATGGTGGAGCAGCAAGAAATTTACCGATTAGTACCTTAAAACACACAAGACTATCCAAGAAGCACAATTACTAGTAAACACAATGTGCACAGTCTGTAGAAGATTCCTCATGAAAGAAAGTGATGCATTATGTGAAAAGCCTAATAAGAAAAGTGTGTGTGTGACTCTTGGAGTTCGACAAACACTAGATTCAATCCTAGTAGTGATTCTGAAAGTTGGACTCCGCAAGAGAATCTAAGACAACAAAAGGAAAGTCAAACCATCAGGAATCAAGGGTATTTGGAGAGTAAAGGCGGAGGCCCTCCCTTAATCAATGAATCTTTTTTTTTTTTTCTTTTCACACTTTTCTTTTCTTTCTTTTGCACATTTTTCTTTCTTCTTGTGCACAGTTTTTTTTTCCTTTTTTTTTTGCATATTTTTTTCTTCTTCTCTTTCTTTCTTTTCTTTTGCACACTCATTGGCGGCTGACACGCTCAAGAGTATGGAACCGAACCAGAGAAGCATGATATAATAAGGATGCTGGTTGGTGACTCTGAGGTAGCCTTTTCCTCATGCTTGGACTACAAAGAACAGAGGGAAACCGTGGAGATGCAAAAAGATGGAAGGTGTTAAGAGACGGAACATCACCATGATATGCTAGTATAGGTCAATTCTCTCAAGAAAAGCAAGATACAATGCCAAAAGTCCATAGAGAAAATAATCACTAAGGCGGAAGACTCCAAATTTGCTATTTAAGAGTGTGTACAAAATAAGACATACTATCAAAGAACACACACTCCAAAATGAGAAAAGACACACAGAAAGCACACATATTTAACATGTAATAGATATTCTCATCAATTCCAATATGCACTAAGGACCATCAAAAATTTCAAGCTTGCAAACATACTAAGAAAATCTTTGGTTTTTTATTTTTTTATTTTTATTTCTTAACCAAAGCAAGACAAAAAATAAACGAACAAGCACACATTTATTTATTTTTTTCATTAAAAACAACACAAAAACCCAAAGCTAAAACAATAAACAAATTAACAACAAGTTACGTTTTCTCACCTAAACCGCTTTAGTATAAACAAAGTTGTGAGCATTGCGGTTCTTGGGTGGTGTTTGACATGTGGTTCCTTCCCTTCAATGGAACCTGTTTCGACTTGGTTTCCAACTTCCTATTTTTATTCTAGGCAAATACACTCTCCATGCAACTATAATAAGGCGTGAATGACCTGCATACCATAAGTAACAAATAAAAACAGGGTGCACAGTGGTACCTTCTTTTCCTTCCACTTACCAACTCAGGAAGTTTGAGAAGTCCATCCTATGTTGAATTTTTTGTTCTCCTTCTTGAGTTCTTGTATCTGAGATGTGGAAACACTCTGTTTTTTGCTTTTTGTTATCACAAAGCAATACCACTCTTGTCAGACAAATTTGTTGAGACCCAATGATATTGTCCAAGTCTTTGATCCTCTGTTCCAAAGACCAATATAGCCATAGCACACTGAGTTCTTCCTCTTTCTTGATCATTAGTTCTTCCAAAGCAACTTTGAGACATCTCAAGAGTTTCAATTTTTCTTCATATGTTGCATAGATTGTTGTAGCTTATCCTCCCTCTGTCTTACAAGTCAAGAGTTTTGCACAAGAGCTTGTCGATCATTAGTATCTTGATGGCATCACATCTGCTTCGGAAATCTCTCCTTTAGTTTGACATTCTCACTTCACATGCTGTGAGTTCATAGTGAGTTTGTCATTCAATTTGGATAACTTAAAGAGTTCCTTATACAACTTTCATAACTTGCTCAAGCTCTTCATCATCATTTCCCGAGGATTCATCATCAGTGGTATTCTCAACGAGCTCTTCGAATACTCTGTTTGTCCTTCAATTTCAGAAGCCACCATGAAAGAAGGAATTGTTTATGTCCCTCTTCACCTTGACTTCATTGTCACTTCATCTTATCAATTCTGTTTCATCACCAAGTGATAGCAGGGCTTTTCTTCTTCCTCAACGAGTGGGGCATTCTTGAGCAAAGTGGCAAATCTTGGCATTCATGCATTGGAGTCTTTCAGAGTTCCCTTGTATCTTTCCTTTCTCTTCTTGGCTATAGAATTTAATTTTGAGTTTAATCTTTGCCTTTAGATTTATGAGTATGAGTAGATTCCAAAGTTAGGATTCTTTTTCAGAATTTTTTTTAAATTGTTTAACACAAAGCGGCCGTAATCTTGGAATCTATCTCACAATCCTCATCAGAATCCTCTCCAACCTCTGAGCACTACTAAAAGCAATATCTTTTTGTTTCTTTTTGAAATTCCTATGTGCCTCATAACTTTTGGAGATTTCCAACCAACTGATCTAGTTGAGGTTGTCAATATCTTGAGCTCCTCAATAGCCGTAACTTTTGGTTGAACCGATCGGGCAAGGATCTCAAATTTTTCCACTAACTTTGGATTCTGGTATTTTTTTCCTAATTAGTGAAATTTACAATGTCACTCAACTTCAGCATAAAATTTCATCAAAGGTCTCTATCTTTCATTGAAAGGTTTTCGAAACTGACGTGAGCCTTTGAAGTTTTGAGCGTTTAACAGAAGGAGTGCTCTCATGAATAGTTTGTAAGATATCCCAAGCCTCTTTTGCGACTTCACAATTGCATTGACTGAACTCTTCAGGTGTGACAGCGCAAAAGAGAGAATTATAGCTTTACTATTCCAGCTACTATTTTGGTAATCATTGTGTCCCACTTTTCATTGGTTTGGGAAAGTTACTCCATCAACGGTAATTGTTGGTTCGGTCCACCCATCATGACAGATTGCCAAACTTTTTCATCTATAGATTTCAAAAAATCTCATCATAGCTTTCCAAAAGAATAATTGGATCCGTAAGTAGGGGTGGTCAAACCAATAGAATTTTCCTCAGAATTGAATCCATTATCACAAATCAAACAAGATCTCGTTCTAAAGGATATATTTTTTTAAAAAAAATGAACGACCTGCTCTGATACAATTGAAAAATCTAGAATCCCCTAGATGTTAATTGTGATTATTATCAATTTTAAGCAGAAACAACAACTCCAATCAAACAATCAAGACAAATCGACACAACATTTAACATGGAAAAACACAATTGACCCTCAATTGTGAAAAAAAAACACGGCAACAGCCACAAAACATCCACTAAGAAGATATAAAGGAATTACAACAGGTATACTCTCAATTACCTAGCGAATCCACGCCTGAATTGAACCACCTCTATGTGTCTCTTCCAACCCCGTCTTCACCTCGGAATTGTCTTGACGATGAGCCATCTGGAATCACAAAGTCAGGCTCGAATTCTTCAGAATCCACCGAAGAAAACTCTCTTTTTGTGTAGAAAACAAATATCTTTGATGTACACTCTTTAAACCATGAGTTGAATACTCAATTAAAACATCAAAGAAAACTAGCAAAAAATATCCCCAGATATAACCTTAGAATTCAAAAAGAAGATCTGGAGACTTGTCCAAGTATTGGGAAAACCAACACTTATAGAAAACCAAAGTAATCTAGTTTTGGAAGAAAACCAATTCCTTATAGAAATCCACGAATCTTGTTCGCGCGTCCGTCGATGCTGGTAATTCCGCTGAGTGAGGCTTCAAAATGTGGTGATTCATATAGGTTTCACCTCGAGCGGAAGTTTCCACGCTCGAGCGGAGAATCACCCATCCAGTACTTTTTCAGGCGAAGAGAGATGTGTGAGCTTGCAATACCCGCTCGAGCGTCTCGCGCAGCGGGACGACCAAAATTGGAAAATCTGAAAAACTTGATCTCTATTACAACCTCGGTTTTGATCCATGAAATTGACAAAGGCACGATTCGGGTTGGATTCGCATCAAACACTAATAGCCTCACTGAAATAAAAATGCGAAAACAAATACAACTGAAAGGAGTTTGTAACACATAAAACTAACACCTATAAATAGACAAGTCTTTCATTTGGATTTTCACTTAATTTTCATCCTCAATTCTCTATTGCTCTCTCTGCATTTTGCTGCATTATTTTCCTTGGAGAAAGAGTTCAACTGAGGAGCAACAATGGTGGCTCAAACTCCTTGGCATTCATGATTGGAGTCTTTTCCAGAGTTCCCTTGAGTCTTTCATTTAGGTACAAATCCTATCTTGCGCTATACGAATTAAATTTTGGAGTTTAATCTTTTGCCTTTAGGAACTGTTCTAGAGCATGGAGAAGTATAGATTCGAATACCAGTGTAAGGATTCATTTTTTTTTCAGAATTTTTTTTTTAAAATTGTTTTAACAAAAGCGGCGCTCGTAATCTTGGAATCTATCTCACAATCCTCATCAGAATCCTCTCCAACTCTATGAGCACTACTAAAAGCAATATCTTTTTGTTTCTTTTTGAAATTCCTATGTGCCTCATAACTTTGGAGATTTCCAACCAACTGATCTAGCTTGAGGTTGTCAATATCTTGAGCATCCTCAATAGCCGTAACTTTTGGTTGGAACCGATCGGGCAAGGATCTCAAAATTTTTCCCACTACTTTGGATTCTGGTATTTTTTTTACCTAAATTGTAGCTGAAATTTACAATGTCACTCAACTTCACATAAAATTCATCAAAGGTCTCACTATCTTTCATTGAAAGGTTTTCGAAACTGGACGTGAGCCTTTGAAGTTTTGAGCGTTTAACAGAAGGAGTGCTCTCATGAATAGTTTGTAAGATATCCCAAGCCTCTTTTGCGACTTCACAATTGCAAATTCGACTGAACTCTTCAGGTGTGACAGCGCAAAAGAGAGAAATTATAGCTTTACTATTCAGCTACTATTTTGGTAATCAATTGTGTCCCACTTTTCAATTGGTTTGGGAAAGTTACTCCATCAACGGTAATTGTTGGTTCGGTCCACCCATTCATGACAGATTGCCAAACTTTTTCATCTATAGATTTCAAAAATGATCTCATCATAGCTTTCCAAAAAGAATAATTGGATCCGTTAAGTAGGGGTGGTCAAACCATAGAATTTTCCTCACGAATTGAATCCATTATCACAAATCAAACAAGATCTCGTTCTAAAAGATATATATTTTTTTAAAAAAATAGAACGACCTGCTCTGATACCAATTAAAAAATCTAGAAATCCCCTAGATGTTAATTTGTGATTATACAACGTGGTATCAATTGAGACATAAAATTATTTAAGTGCTTATAAATAGAGGCAAACAACTCATCCATTACTATAAAAAACAACATTCAAAAGACAGTAAAGACACAACAATTTAACATGGAAGAAGGAGAGCCACAAAAACACCCTTATGGTTGGAGCGATAATGTGGGTATTCCTGATCCTCCAATTAGTATATTAGATACAAGGACCCCACATAGGCAATTCAACGCTCACGAAAAACAAAATGTACAATCTTATATGAAAACACCTAAAAGCGAATCATTACACGGGGTAGGTTAAAGGCAACCTTGTCTAACTTGAATGGTCACTAATGGGATCCGAAATATGCACTAGGCTCTCTTATCTAGCACATGGTCGAAAAGGTGCAGCGAATCCACGCCTGCCGGTAAAAATGAATCGCGCGAGGGTCCTCTTGTTGTGTTTGCATCCTCTTCCAATGCGTTCAGACGCCCATAACCGGTCAGCTTATGGTCATGCCTTGACAAGACAGCCTCCGCAAACCATTCAGGAATGGCCAGATGGCAAAACACTTCGTTCCTACGCGTCTTCAATCGCGCTCAGGTAACTTCGTTCTTGCAACGATGAGCACTCTGGCGCAATATAAGCCAAAAACAAATGACGTTTGTCAATGCAATCAGAGAATTGCTGTATTATCACAGAATCCCACCGAAGGAGATGTCGAGAGAGATCTCCTCACATTGGTCTCTGTGTAGAATAAAACTAAACTAATAACCCTTCTTGCACTCCGTATACCGTGCATTTCGAACACCATGATATTTGAAATAACAACAACTTTAAGAGACAATACCAAAGGACACGACCACTAGCAAAAATAGCTCCCCCAGAGTTAGTAGGAGTCTCTCGAAATTCAAAGAAGATGCCTCACAGGAGGACTTGTCGTTTCACGCAAGATCGAGGTATTCGGTGTATGGAATTAATCGCAGAGGTCTTCATTTATATATACGCATGAAACACACACAAAGGAAGTAACAACACTTCGGCAAGTTATCGATTTTTGGTTTATTTGATATATCAGATTTTTTTTTTGAAAGAGAAAAGATAGCCAAAACATGGAACTGATTGCAAAAGATACCACCCAACCCCAAGATTCGCTTGACTAGAAATACTGAACACATAATATTTCTTTTATGGGGGAATTTAGGGAAAGCCACTGGGACTCGTGTCGAAGCAACATGTCCGTCCGTCCGACAATCGAACCATGTAAGTGGGATCCTCGTGTGCTCGGGCAGTTGAGGGCCTGTAGGGTACGGATTTGGAGATGGTTCAAGAAACTTATGTGATCAGTCTGATCTTCATATAGGTTTCACGCTCGAGCGCCGAGCGTGTCGAAGATAAGAGTTCCCTTCCTACTACGCTCAGCAGCCGTGGACATTTTTGGGAAAAACTTTATGTGAGAACTCTACTTGCAATCTCAGTATTTCTTATTCTAGGCGATAGTAACGACGACTATGGCGGCTTAACTGTGAGCTTGCAATTGATTAAATTGGCGCCCAGACACAGATTCGGGTAGATTGTTAATGTCGGTGGATTAAGCTTCCCCGCTCGAGCGGGAACGACCAAAATTGGAAAATCTAGAAAACTTGATCCTATTACAACCTCGGTTTTGATCCATGGAAATTGACAAAGGCACGATTCGGGTTGGATTCGCATCAAAACACTAATAGCCTCACTGAAATAAAAATGCGAAAACAAATACAACTGAAAGGAGTTTTGTCAAACGGGATTGTCAAGAATAAAACCTAACACCTATATAAATAACAAGTCTTTCATTTGGATTTTCACTTAATTTTCATCCTCAATTCTGCTATTGCTCTCTCTGCATTTTGCTGCATTATTTTCCTGCGAGAGCCTTGCCTTAAACTGATTTTGTGCATATTTTAGACTGACCTAGCTCTGTTTTTGGGTTATTTTAAACAATGTTGTTTGTTTTGCATGCTTGTAGTTCAATGTCCATGCTTAGTTTTGAGTTTCGAGGTGTAACGCCCTCAAAATAATAACAATAAACCCATCAGGTGAGCGCCAACACCTCCGCTCGAGCGTACAGGCCAAATTCTGGGCAACTAGTTTTGGTTTCTAAACTCAACCAACCTGTAACCAACCCGCCCAACACATCCTATAACTCAAATACAAAGTAAGAAAGGATGTAAACAAGATAATAAACAACTACCAACATCCACGGACACATGTCCGGATCACTATACAACAAGGGTAAATCCGGGATCGCTATACAAACTTAAAAAAATTGACATAATTAGGGATGGATATGGTAAACCTCTTTCAAGGGGTGTATATAGTAAAATTTCCCTATTAGAACTCAGGTTGAATAATATGACAAGGATGTGCATCAAATGATGTTGAAGTTGTATATGATGAGATTCATACCCAGGAAAACGTGAAAAATCGAGTGTGTAGTGTGGATTCTAAATTAGTGCGGTTGCAAGTATACCTAGAATGAATATGTTCACATTTTATTTTCTGTCATTTTTTCCAAGTGTAGTATTTTAAAACCTGCAAATCAAGTAATGTTCTACATTTTAAAACCAGCAATTCATCAGTCTCTTGATCTCTACGGGTTGTTCACCCCTTATTCCACATCAGTGATTATACCCGACAACAAAGTATATCTGGATCTCTGCAATTCAAGTCATGCCCCATAACAACACAGTATCACTGACTCTATTATTCAAAACATGTAGTTCATTTCTAGCTAATTACAAAGTAACTTGGAAAACAAAACAGTTCTGATTTACAAAAAAATGAAAAAAAGTATCGTCTGTGTTTCCTAAATCGCTCCGGACTTAGGGAGCAAGCAAATCATATCTTTGGTAAGAGCAGCAATTTTCAGATTCTACGTCTCCCAATTCTGGTGTGCACTGTGCACTATATTCGTCACTTGCTATTAAGCCGAACGCAATGAGCAACAAAAACATTTCTGCAAAATCTGATGTTTTGCAGCACAATGCTCTTGTTTATCAACCTCTTGTAGTCTGAAAACTCCAAGTTAATTGCATTTCTCACCAATTATATTGAAAATATCAGCGACAAAAGCACTCTCCACAAAGCATCTCTCACCATTCCACCTAAGGGAAAGCAAATAAATGCAGCAAAATATCAGGTGAACACCTTCCCAATGCTGAATATTTTAATACAAATTGGTGATGATCTAAATCCATATGCAATAGCCAAGTCAATGTAATGAAAAATGGCATATCGATTAGTTTCTTTCAGCCTCATTTTCATAGCAATTAAAATTTATCAAATGTGAAGAATGTTCTCATCTTTCATAATTGAGAAGGCAACAATACATCCTACAGATAGATTAAATTTTCTGTTAGCATCATGAATATCAAACATGCAACGTAGATCATATGGCTCTCCACAATAGCAGGCATTCTTCATTTTGGGTAATATTTGGTTGATCAGTGTACGTCCAATGTGAAGTTTACAAGTGTAGTGAAAAGCAAAGCAAATCATAAACATTGGAGGAGGCAATTCTTTAATTTCTGGCGTTATGAAATTCTACAAACTCAAAACAATTCACACAAACATGTTTTTGTATAGGTATGAGATCTTAAATTTGAGTAATCCAAACATAACCCTAAAAACACAATACATCAAAATTCAAAACCTCCTTCACTTGTCAACCTATGTGGAAGTGGCTTTGATTAGCGTCTTGGTGTTCATGACAAGTTCATCAATTAGGGCACCAATCTCATCCTGAGAAGGAAGATTTGACGAATGACTTGCTTTCCCCTTGAAAAACTTGCCGACATTAGAGTATTTTGACCATCATCATAAGAAATGCCACTGCCCATTCCATAGCCAAACCTCATCCCGACTCCATGGGAGCGGGGTCACTGCTGTGCAGTGTTCCCTGCTGTGCGGTTTCAGTCTTTTTTTTTTTTTTTTTCTTTTGACGTGATAAATTGCAAGAAAATAACTCATAAAACGCTGCCATTTTATTAACACAGCAGGAACAGCAGTGAGGAATCACAGCAGTGACCCCTCATCCCGACTCCACGTCCAACTCCAAGCTGTAAGCCGCAGATTCCGGGACTGAATCCAGTGCCGCCAATGAGGCCAATGTCGAGGCCGACACCACAGCTGGTGCCGATTCTAAAGGCAGGTCCTAGCTTCCCTAATTACTTCAATTTTATCACTTGAAGCCTTCATAGCAAACCCTTGTCTTTGTTTCCTGCTCCGATGTTTATCTCTTTTCCCTCTCGAACAAAAAAAAAAAGAAGTTGAAACTGTGCTGTTTTAGGCACAGCAGGATCATAGCAGTGGAGGGTCACAGCAATGACCCCGGATCCTTCAGGGAGTTAGTGAAAAGATTATGATACACGTTCTTATAATTAAACAAAAAAATAATATAACTTCACACTTTGTGAGTCATAACCAAAAAAAAAAAAGATCACAACCAAACACTATATGAGGCATAACCAAACTTAAAAAAATTGACATAATTAGGGATGGATATGGTACACCTCTTTCAAGGGGTGTATATAGTAAAATTTCCCTATTAGAACTCAGGTTGAATAATATAACAAGGATGTGCATGAAATGATGATGAAGTTGTATATGATGAGATTTATACCCAAAAACGTGAAAAATCGAGTGTGTAGTGTGGATTCTAAATTAGTGCGGTTGCAAGTATACCTAGAATGAATATGTTCTACACATTTTATTTTCTGTCATTTTTTTTCCAAGTGTAGCATTTTAAAACCTACAAATCAAGTAATGTTCTACATTTTAAAACCAACAATTCATCAATCTCTTGATCTCTATGGGTTGTTCACCCCTTATTCAACATCAGTGATTATACCCAACAACAAAGTATATCTGGATCTCTGCAATTCAAGTCATGCCCCATAACAACACAGTATCATTGACTCTATTATCCAAAACATGTAGTTCATTTCTAGCTAATTACAAAGTAACTTGGAAAACAAAACAGTTGTGATTTACAAAAAAATGAAAAAAAGTATCGTCTGTGTTTCCTAAATCGCTCCGGACTTAGGGAGCAAGCAAATCATATCTTTGGTAAGAGCAGCAATTTTCAGATTCTCCGTCTCTCAATTCTGTTGTGCACTATACACTATATTCGTCACTTGCTATTAAGCCGAACGCAATGAGCAGCAAAAACATTTCTGCAAAATCTGATGTTTTGTAGCACAATGCTCTTGTTTATCAACCTCTTGTAGTCTGAAAACTCCAAGTTAATTGCATTTCTCACCAATTATATTGAAAATCATATCTTTGGTAAGAGCAGCAATTTTCAGATTCTACGTCTCCCAATTCTGTTGTGCACTGTGCACTATATTCGTCACTTGCTATTAAGCCGAACGCAATGAGCAGCGAAAACATTTCTGCAAAATCTGATGTTTTGTAGCACAATGCTCTTGTTTATCAACCTCTTGTAGTCTGAAAACTCCAAGTTAATTGCATTTCTTACCAATTATATTGAAAATATCAGTGACAAAAGCACTCTCCACAAAGCATCTCTCACCATTCCACCTAAGGGAAAGCAAATAAATGCAGCAAAATATCAGGTGAACACCTTCCCAATGCTGAATATTTTAATACAAATTGGTGATGATCTAAATCCTCATTTTCGATTAGTTTCTTTCAGCCTCATTTTCATAGCAATTAAAATTTATCAAATGTGAAGAATGTTCTCATCTTTCATAATTGAGAAGGCAACAATACATCCTACAGATAGATTAAATTTTCTGTTAGCATCATGAATATCAAACATGCAATGTAGATCATATGGCTCTCCACAATAGAAGGCATTCTTCGTTTTGGGTAATATTTGGTTGATCAGTGTACATCCAATGTGAAGTTTACAAGTGTAGTGAAAAGTTTCAAATCATGAACATTGGAGGAGGCAATTCTTTAATTTCTGGCGTTCACATGGCATGAGTTTTCAATGCTGCAAAGATCTATAAATGACGTGAAAAAGTCAACGCTAACTTCTTCAGTGTTGATGTGATTATGTGGGAAGTTGGATAATTAAGAAGCTGAATACAGTATAATCTAATGATACTACATTCAAAAGTTGATTTTGATGATTTCTAAAAAAAGATGAGAATTAAACAACCTTATTATGAAGAGTGGGGGTTGGAGTTCTTGTCCTAACATACCAGGCTCTCTCTCTCTCTCTCTCTCTCTCTTCATTTTTTCCCTCATAAAACAAGTGCAGCATGAGAATGAAAACTTGTCATTACTTCATAGGAAGAGTTTATTCGGAGTAATGTAGCAGATTAGGAATAAGTAAAAATGCAGTATTTCTAGAGATAAACTGTCGGTGATTTCTTAAAAGGAAGTGTCATTGTCTAGTGCAAGAAGATCAAAAGCAACAACCACATTTGTTGCGAAAGGTTTCCCTTATAAGTTGAATTTTTAATATTTATGTTATGGCTCTACTCTTTCTTAAATGAGATCAAGCTTAGTAGAGCATTGAATGGACCTCTAGTACTTATTAGATGGCTAGGCTTTCTTAGGTAAGACAAATAAACGTACACGACAAACTAAAAAAATGAACAAACAAGGGACATATTGAATTAGTCTACCAGGAATGGGGACTAAGCACTGTTTCTGAACATGCAAAAAGTTCAGAGGGCGTTCGAAATCAATACGAACACTTCCCACCCAGACCTATCTACCCTATGTATTCAAGGGGGAGCCTGCAACTGAAAAAGACCTGGTTCCACACATATAAGACAAGCAGAAGGTATGGGATGGCCAGTTCACCAACAAAAGTGAATTTGATCCTAACAAGGTGCGGTTGCAAGTTCATAGGGAACCAAGACTGATAGTTTAGACAATGGTATTACCTGAGGCCGATTGTCTTGATGTGCAATAGAGAGCTCCTCACAAAAAAAATAATTTTAGTACTTATTCTTCACCCATGTGGAATTTCAGGAAGAATGGAACAACATTCCTTGTGGTCACTCTGTCTAAATACTTTATATTAGAAAAAGTACAAAAAACAAATCAATGCAGGGAAATTTAATCTACCATTGTTTTACAGGAAAGAACTTCATATTTAATCTAGAAAATAGTTCCAGGGGAGGGAGAAAGAAAAGGATATAAAAGAAGACCTTTTCTGGCACTCTCTAATTGAAGAAAATTCAACTAAACTTTTTTTTTTTTGATAAGTAGAATATTCAACTAAACTTCACCAATGCCATGTTTGGATCTTGGATTTGTAGAGGAAAAAGACAAGGGAAGAGATAGGAAAAGAGAATCAAGTGAAAGAAGTTAAATCCATTTCCCTATTATTTTCCTTTCCTTTGATAAATTCAAGATCCAAATGAGTACACTACTTGCTAAAAGTATAAGGGTATACCGCAAAAACTAGAGCATATAATTTAACTGAGCCAAGATATATTGATCAAATGGGAAGAAAAGTGCAATGCATAATACCAATTCATACTAGCACCTTCCCAGTTCATATTTTCACTGCAATTTTCAAAAGCATCCATTATGAAAGGAATTTACACAAGAAAAATGAATAACTATAAAGCTACATTGTAATGTTCAATCTCTAATAATCAATAACCTGTATTTTCAAATGCTTATGTCACTCTGCCCATTTACCCCATAAAAAGGAAGCAACATCAATACACACACCAAATAAGAAAGAACTTACTATGGTGACAAATCCATCTCAAGCGAGCTAATCAGTGCATCACCACCAGGACTATCCTCAATGTCTGAGTTGAAAAAGCTCAAAGACTCGTGAATTCCCTCGGATTGATCCCCTTCATAACCCTCCACGGAGGGCTTCAATTTCTGCCTAAAAAATCTCAATTGGTCTTCCAAAAGACCCCTCTCTGATTCGTGCTTCATTACAATCCATCTTAATGAATGGATCACTTCTTGATCACGGAGTTGCTTTTCCTCGGTCAATCTCCGGTACTGATTGGCCTCCATTTCAATCAAGCTCTTGTCATTTTGAAGTTTTAAAATCATTGCCATTGCCTCCTCAGCAGCAGTCGCAGCTGCTAACCTCTCCTTCTCGAGTTCCAAATAAGCAGCATTAGCTCTTTGCCTCTCAATCCTCACCAATTTTCTCAATGCCATGACATCAACTTCTTCATCTTCCTCATGACATTCTTGTTCATCACTGTCATCACCATATTCCTCATTTGAAGCTTTGAAATCACCATTTCCATTTGCAATTTTTGGAGTTTCCTCCAATTCACTTTCCAAACTTTCCAAAAGTGAAATCCTTGTGTTGCATTTCCTATTAACACATTTTTTCGAACAAAATCCATTTCTCAAATCACCTGATTTCTCTCCAAAATAATCATTTAAAACAATATTTGCTTTGACATCACCATTTCCATTTGCAACATCTCGAGTTTCCCCCAATTGTCCCATCATGGTCTCCAATAGTGAAATCTTTGGGTTATTGCATTTCCCATCATCTATACAAATTTTTGAACAAAACCCATTTCTTAAATCACTTGATTTCCCTTTAAAATTAAAATGGTACCCAAATTGCAGTACCTTAAATCCTAAACTGAATAGCAAAAAAATACCAAGCACATTGAACAACTGCCTAAAACACCCAAATACGAAAAACCCACCTCCAAAATCACTGTTCCGAGTAAAAAATGAAACACAATCCATAAAGAGAAACCCCAAAATATATTCCAAAAATCTCTTATAAAAATCAACAACAGAGCAAACAATCAGTAGCAAACAAAAGTGACCCAAAATCCGCATGAGTCTTCAGTCCAAGTTTGAATCACCAAACTCAACATCACACACATAAACCTATTGAACCGATCACCACAAATATATGTTTATGAATGTATCTCTGTTCTGTAGACTGTAACCCACTAGACAAAGGATGAGATAAAAAGAAGTATGGAAAGACTGACCTTGTTAGACTGAAGAGCGAGAGAGAGAGCGAGAGAGAGCGAGAGAGAGTGGTGGATTGGGGAGCGAGAAGAGAGGCGTGAAGTTCGAGGCAAACGCGTTATCAGAGTCAGAGCAATGGTGAGTGGGATGAGAGAGATGGCTCTGAAAATGCCGTTTGAGAGGGAAGGGCAACGCTGGAAAGAGTGTAATAATATGTGGGGGCAGTTTGGTAGTTTTGAAACTTGTAGAAGATTCTGTCCGATTGTGATTTTGACTGATGTTCCCTCGCTCCACGAGGACATGTGTCATTTTATGGCAGCGCGTGGAAAATCTTCTGATTCGCCTTTATTTTATTTAGAATAATGTTTGAGGGCCCGAAATTAGTGGCTCGAATTTGGCTCAAAACCCAAAACGACGTCGTTTTGGGTTTTGATTTTTTTTTTCTCTTCTTCCTCTTCTTTCTTTTCTTCTTCTTCTTCGTTTTGAACCTGAGAAGCAGAGGTGAGAGAGAGAAACAGAGGGGAGAGGTGGGAGCTCGTCATCGCTCGTCGGCCAATCGTCGCAGCTCGTCGGTCATCGACCGATCGTCGCCTCTGCCTCCGCCTCTGCCACTGCCTCCGCCCGCCTCCACCTCCGCCTCCGCCTCCGCCTCCAGCCCTATTTTTAGGGCCCCCTCCAGTTCTGCTTCTCCTTCTCTTCTTCCTCATTCTCTTCTTCTTCTTCTTCTTCTTCTTCTTCTTCTTCTTCTTCCTCCTCCTTCTCAAATTCGAGCCAAATTTGGCTCAAAACCCTTTCGGGCTCTGTAGCACAGTTGAAGCGACACTCATAGCTATCTCTAGCGCCTCTGGCTTTAAACCCAAACTTGTCATACATGCAGTGGATATAAAAGAATGCGAAGCTCCAGAATCAAACAATACTTTAACCCAAGAATTCATAAGGATTAACATACCTTGAATTACTGATGGGTTATCAACATCTTCTTCTTCTTGGAGAGCATACATTCTCCCTACTGCTTGTTGGTTAGTCTCTCCTGGTTTCTTCCCATTTCCAGCTCCTTATGGCTGTGTTCTTGGTCGGCCTGCATTCCTAGAGGCTTGTGGCTGCCCCTTGTTGGTCTGAGTATTTTGAGTAGGCTTAGAACTTAGCCCAGGTTGGTATTTGTTGTATTGTTGTGCCCCTCGCTGATCCATAAATTACTCCCCACCTTGAGGACACTCACTTCGACGATGCCCCTGTTGACCACATCTGAAACATCTTCCTTTCCACTCATTTACAAAGCTTCCTCCTAGCTGGTTTCCTCGATTCTGCCTTTGTTGCTGTTGCATTCCTCCGGCATAAGGTGCTGGTGTAGGATGGTTTCTGGTGTTGCGGACTGGGCCTCCTTCGCATGGTTGGTTGTTGTTCCTTGATCGCTGATTCCGAATGCGTTCGGAATCTGCTAACTCTCATTCCACAATTAAAGCTCGATCCATCATTTGGGCATAGGTGGAGAGTTGTACTGCGATCAATCTTCCTTTAATGTCTGTGTCCAAACCCCATTCAAATCGCCTAACCTTATCCCCTTCATTTGCTATTATGGCTGAAGCATACCGTGAGAGAGCTTCAAAACGGTTCGCATATTGAGCGACTGACATTTTTCCTTGTTTCAGTTGAAGGAACTCTTGAATTATTTCTTGTCTTAGCGAGTTAGGAAAATACTTTTCCATGAACAAGCCTTCGAACTGTCTCTAAGTTAATGTCTCTACTTGTCGAGTACTTTTGATCATTTCCCACCAATGATCTGTTTCCCCTTCCATTTGAAATGCCGTCATGGTCACTTTATCTTGTTCATTTCGGATGTCGGAAGTATCTAGCAACTTCTTAATTTGTCTTAACCAAGCTTCAGCTTCATGGGGGTTTGGTCCACCAAGGAATTTGTGGGGACGTAGCTTTTCAAATTTTGCTATCATCTCCGATTTGTTTTGATCTTGGTTTCGGGGTGGTATATTGCCTACCCTATCAGCAATCGCAAGTATAATTCGAGCGACATCGCCATCAGGCACTCCATCACCATTACCGTTGTTATTATTTCTTGTTCGTCCAGCCATTCTGCCTGATGGGATTTTCTTGTGATTTATTCATTTATTTATTATCATTATTATTATTATACTTATGTGCAAGGATAATAATAATAAAAAAAAAGACTTCATTAATTAGATTAGATAAGCTACAATTAGCAAAATACAAATAAAACAAAGGAAAAGATTAAATAACATACTATGGGCAAGAGATAGCCCCTACAATCCGAGTTAACTCCTACACTCACAATTCTAAACTAGGCAACTTTTACATGTGAGCATATAAAATAATCAGTTAGCCTAGCTTATAGTTCCCTTAAGACCCCTTAAAATAGCCAAGGAAAGTCTCTCCACACAAGGACTTCCCGCTCCCATGTGGCTTGGAAAAGTCCCATGAATCGCCACAGCACCCTCACGAAGATAGCAGTTTCGCACACACGATGCCCTAGTAGCATCACCGGCTCCTCCCGATAGATCCTCCAGTCCCTGAAGTCCACTAACCCATCTGTCCTCACAATTCTGCTTGGGTCGGGCATGATATACTGAAGGCTCCAAAAGTCAAAAAGGTTACCCACTCTTTCGGTGAAACCGTCCGGAAAGGGGCCTGGTTGATATACCCAGGGAGTCTCTTGTCTTAGAATCTGGATAGGTCCGATATAGGTGCCCGCCCAACTCTCATTTTTCCAAGCACAACCTCCGAGGGGATAAAGTCTGACATATACAAAAGAGCCAATCTGCAACCCGTTTTGCACATCCCAACCCTCAAACGTGGCTCCTATATCTCCAGGGTTCCCCTCAGTATTGCCTTCCATAAACTCATCCTCAGTGTCTGACTCAATCACAATAACCTCCGGCGGGTTGTATATTGGTACAACTTCTTCAACTTCTTCAGACTCAGGTTCAGGCTCAAGTTCAGGATCAGGTTCAGGGTCAAGCTCAGGCTCAGATTCATAGTCTTCTATAGGCATTTCCACTTCTTCACTTGGGTCGGATTCTATGGATTCATAGTCTTCTATAGGCATCTCCACTTCTTCACTTGGGTCAGATTCTATGTCATAGTTTTCCACCGAATTTTCCTCGTTAGAGTTAAACAGTCGCAATTTCTTTACTCAATAACAAATCTTGGATATTTATTTCGACACGTAGGGCCAACGTAGTCTTAGGTTAGATATCTAGTTTAGTCACTTCCTCCATGATCTTGATTACATGAAAATCCAAAACTATAATGTCATTCATCCGATCCTTATGTTAATCGATATTGTTGTTATAGCCATTTTGTATTATGTTATCCTTATTACTTCTGTACCAACCTTGGGCTTAGAGTTACCGGTTAAAACTCTTTTGGTGTGACTCGTTTGTAATCAAAACCTAGCTAGATAAAATTTTAACTACTAATTAGGAAATTTTAAGTTCTTACAAAGCCAAAGTCCAACGACAAAATAAAACTACAAGTTCACACACGTCACAACATAGTTTAATCCTAATACAAGGGATAACAAGATTTTATTTTTGATAAAATCTTGACTCTAAGTCAGCCATGGTTCGATATTGGCAGCAGCTCCAATTTCAGCCTCAGTCCCTTCTTCGACATAACTTGGCATGAAACGCCAGGGCAACAAAATATATGCCATGAGTTTTGCAACACAGTAAGAAAACGTAACCAACCTACCATTCTTTTTAAGAGAAAAATAATAATATTCTAATTATGAGATAACAATATAATTATACACAGAATTTACAACCATTAGAATAATTTCAGTAATTTTTATAAATTAGGTGACACACGAAATCTCACCAAAGAGATTTAGCTTACCAACCACTAAGCATGGCAACGGTTAATTTGAAACCCTCCCTTGGTCAAATATTTAAGTGTTACCAACCGTAACTACCAGGGATGCCCACGTCCGGAGTTATATACCCAAGTAGTGGCATCCGTGGTCTGCCCCAAGGAAACGGTCTGCCAGGGGTAAGTAACCTCCCTGTGTGCCACCTGCACATCCACCCTTATTCCAAAATCGAATACCGAAAAGGGTTCAAATAAGTCCCGTGCCATCTTAGAGTTTCGCAACACAATTTACGTGAGAATTCTCAAAACCAGGGCTTACCCTGAACAACCGGTGTTGACCGTCAACCCTTAATTCCGTACAGTCTTTCAACCAAGACTCACCCCGAACAACTGGTATTAACCGTCAATTGTTACCTTTGTATATGCCGTTAATCATTTCAGTTAATTTTGATATTAATCACAAATAATTCTAAATTTTTAATCACAAGTAATGTTATACCAACTCATTAAAATTCCCAATCATAAAATATTGCATGTGTCACACAATACTAAATAAAAGTACCGAATTTAACTAAACAATTTATTTAAACCATGGTATGAAATAATAACTTAGATACCAGAATTAAACCATAAATACACACATGCACAAATTTTTGATTTACAAAATTAGACTAGCATAATATTAAAGTGGTGATTTCATCCTATCCAGAAAAATTTTCAGAGTATATATCTTGCAAATAAAATTATAAATACATTACTTATACAACTCTAAAATTCATATCAATCTACAGAATACTCAATAAACATGTTATGGTTATTTTTCAGAAAACATTTTCCAAAATATAACTTATAAATAATTCTAAACAAATTCCAAGGGTGTTTATGACACAGATTTGTCACATTTCCTTACATTAATTACATACTTAATTTTATAGATCAAATCCATAATCTAAAAATTTATCATGGAAATAGACTTCTCAAATTTCATCTTTTAGTTAGAAATTACCAGATTTGGCTTAGTATAGAATTTTAAATAAATTTTCAAATACATGGTAAAATCTGTCTCACAGTTTCAGATTTAATTAATGTGAGCATACAAAACAATTGGTTAGCCTAGTTTATAATTCCCTTAAGACCCCTTAATATAGCCAAGGAAAGTCTCTCCACACAAGGGCTTCCGGCTCCCATGTGGCTTGGAAAAGCCCCA
>NW_021024519.1:113465-132275 GCF_004153795.1 Camellia sinensis
GCAGACCTACAGTCAGTGGTCAACTTCATGATGCAAAACAATGTTTATGCAGCCACCGTACTCGTTGCAAGATACACTAATACCAGCAATTAATACCCAGAAGGGAGGAAGGAAAACAATCCCCGAAGCCCTTCAGCACACCAGGAGTGGAAGCCACTCTCACCGACGTTCCAGGGAAGTCGGACGAGAGGAACCAAGGCAAGAAGAGTCCCGAAGGGCACATCGCATGAAGGATCCAGGGCCCAAAGAACATCGGCATGTTCCAGGGCAAGCGCTCTGCTTTGACGCAACCCATGGAGAAAGATCGAAACGGGCCCACCACGAGGCCGAAAGTAGTGTGCCAAAAAGATTGAAGTCCAGAGATAGCCGAGCTCCAGGTAGGAGTAAGGAAGACTTAAGGGACTACTTCAAAAGGAGGCAGCAGAATGTTGAAGCCGAGGTAACTTCCCCAATTAAGCCGAGGACACCATTCTCGGTGAAACTAGACAAATTTGAAGCGCCAAAGAGATTCAGTATGCCGAGGTTCCAAATTTATGACGGTAAGTCAGACCCCAACTTTCATGTTGGACTATACCTGAACTCAATGACGTTATACAGTGGGAACGAACCGTTGCTCTGCAAAGTATTTCCCTCATCCTTTGGGGAAATAGCATCCGATTGGTTCCATAAGCTGCCAAAGGGAAGCGTTAAGACATGGGAAGGCCTGGCAGAGATGTTTATAGCCAGGTTTGTAACGAACAAACTACGGCCCTTAAGGGTCGACGCCCTGATGGCTTTAAGAATCACCAAAGAAGAAGGCCTTAGGGCCTACGCGAAGAGATACTACGAGGTGTTCAATCGAATACCCGAATGCAACCAAGAAGTGGCGGTCGTATCTTTCAAGAACGGCCTGAAAGATGACTGCCCACTACGGAAGTCTTTGGCAAAAACACTGCCAAAGAGCATGGAAGAACTCATGGCAAGAATTGAGAAGTACGCCAGAGCCGAGGAAGATACATCGGGAAACAAAGAGATAAAGCAGGAGAAAGCAAACGGCTCGCCGAAGCGAGGCCGAGGTAACAACGGACCATCCAAACAAGAAACGGAATTGAAGGGCAAACAGGCAGTGACGACGGTGTTCCGAATCCCCATCCATAAAGTCCTGGATCAAATTCGAAACCAACCCTATTTCAGACCTCCAGCAAGAGCACCAGGGGAATTCATGGGAAGAAACATGGGTAGGCGTTGTGCTTACCACAATGAAGAAGGGCACCCAACCCAGGGTTGCAGAGCCCTAAAAGCACACTTAGAAGACTTGGTAAGGCAAGGCCATCTGAGGGACCTTGTTGATGAGGCCAGGACCAGTGAAGAACATGCAAGATTACCTCAAGCACCAGCAGCTCCACCACCTCCAGCACAGCAACCACAGGCAGGAGGACCAAGGGTGGTTAATGTGATCCACTCAAGGATTAACGAGAACGAAGTCAGAGGAGAAACCCAGAGGGTAAGGCATTTACAGCATGTCTACCAAATCGGGGAAAAAAGACCTCGGCCTGAAGAAAGCCAAGCAGCAATGATAACCTTCACTGAAGCCCCTCCACATTAAAAACATGATAATCAGGGCCAAAATCTTTTTCGAATCTGGCTCTTTTACTCCTTCTAAGTTCAAAAACTACAGTGTTTTGGTTTTGTAAAAGAGGAGTAGAGGAACCGGTATTAGATAAAATATTTTCTTGATAATTTTGACCCCCACCATTTTTAAATTTAAAAGGAAATTTTTCTTCATGAAAAATTGCATCATCTGATTAAAAAATTATTTTGTTTTCAATATCAAAAAATCTATAGGCTGTACTATTTGTTGCGTATCCAAGAAAAGCACAAGTGGCAGCTTTCACACCTAATTTAAGTCTTTTAGGGTCCACAAGTCTAACAAAGGTTAGACAACCCCAAACTCTCAAATATCTCAAATTTGGTTTATGCCCTTTCCACAACTCAAAAGGTGTAACTTTTGTTTTTTTTTTTTATGTGGATATATATATATATATATATCACCCTATGGTCGGCTTCAATGGAACGCCGACATGGCCACTGGGCGCAGCAAGCGTGGAAGTACAAGCTGGTACTAAGAAGATCAAGACAGAATTTATGGTGATTGACACACCTTCACCATATAACATCATCTTGGGAAGACCATGGTTGCACACAATGGGGGCAGTTCCCTCAACATTGCATCAACTACTACGGTTCCCCACAGAGCATGGAATTGAAGAAGTCAGAGGAGATCAACTGCAGGCAAAAAGTTGCTCCATGGTAGCAATAAAGTCCACTTGTAACATTCGAGAGCCAAAAGAGGCAGAGATTGAAGACAAGGACATGGAGGTCCTAGATGATGTCGGCAAGGAGCCAACCGAAAAGAGTAAAGAAACACTAAAGAAAATCCTAGTCCAGGAGGGCGACGAAGAATGTTTCTTTCTTCTCGGTTCAGGCTTAGCCGAAGAAGAGGAAAAAGAACTGGAAGATTTTTTGAGAGCCAACATCGAGGTGTTCGCCTGGACACCTTATGAAATGCCTGGCATTGACCCCGAGGTCACTTGCCACAGACTAAATGTCGACAGGTCGACAAAACCTGTGATTCAACGAGCCAGGAGACCGACATTGATGCACGTCGAAGCAGTGGAAGAAGAAGTAGACAAACTTCTGGAAGCCAGGGCCATCTGAGAAATTCACTATCCGACATGGCTGTCCAACACAGTGGTAGTGAAAAAGAAGAACGGTAAATGGAGGGTCTGGGTAGACTTTACCAGCCTCAACAAAGCCTGCCCCAGAGACAGCTTTCCTCTGCCCAAGATTGACCAGCTAGTAGATACAACTTCAGGGCACGAAATGATAAGTTTTTTGGATGCATACAGGGGGTACCACCAGATTGCCATGTACCCACCAAACGAAGAGAAGACTGCGTTCATCACCCCTAAAGGCTTGTACTGTTACAAGGTAATGCCTTTTGGGTTGAAAAACGCAGGAGCAACTTACCAAAGGTTAGTAACAAAAATGTTCAAGCACCTGATTAGCAAAACGGTAGAAGTCTACATCAATGACATGGTCGTGAAGACCAAGGAATCTAAGGGTCATCTTGCCGACCTAAAAGAGGTCTTTGATATACTCAAAAAATACCGGCTCTGACTCAACGCATCAAAATGCGCGTTTGGAGTTGGATCAGGCAAGTTTTTAGGGTATCTGGTAACGAGAAAGGGCATTGAGGCGAGCCCAGACCAAATCAAGACCATCCTAGAGCTGCAGAGCCCAACGTCGGCAAAACAGGTTCAGATGCTTACTGGAAGGGCCGAAGCCCTAAACAGATTCATCAGCAGAAGCTCAGATAAATGCAGACCCTTCTTTAACTTGGTGAAAAAAGCCACAGACTTTCTATGGACAGAAGAATGCGAAGCCGCTCTAACCGACCTAAAGAAGTACTTGACCACAACTCCGGTTCTTTCCAATCCAGAACCAGGGGAAGAACTGTTTTTGTACTTGGCAGTGTTAGAACACGCAGTAAGTGCAGTACTAATCCGAGAAGAAAAAGGGGAGCAAAAGGCGGTTTACTATGTAAGCAAAACCTTGGCCAGCGCAGAAAAAAGGTATCTACCACGGGAGAAATTAATACTGGCCTTAGTAATGGCTTCAAAAAAGTTGAACCATTATTTTCAGGCGCACAAGATTGTGGTCCTAACAGAGCACCCACTGAAGTCCTTGTTGCAACAAGGAGACTTAATTGGAAGGATAGCAAGATGGGCAGTGGCCCTGGGTCAATATGACCTGGAGTTCAGGCCGAGAACAGTAATAAAAGGCCAAGTTTTGGCCGACTTCGTGGCAGAATTCACACCCAAAACCATCGAACATCGGGCTCTGTTGAGCTGAGATGAGCAGTATCCTAGCAAGCAAGGAGAAGCCCGGCCAAAGGCAAAAGAGCAAAGGAAGGAAAAACTCAGACCCTGCAGCATCTACATCGGCGATTCATTCAGACTGTTCGTCGATGGAAGTTCAAACCGTCAAGGAGCAGGGGCAGGAGTACTGCTGATATCTCCAGATGGAGAAATAATAGAAAAATCCATCCGTTTGGGGTTCAAGGCCTCAAACAACGAATCGGAGTACGAAGCATTAATTGCAAGGCTAAAACTGGCAGCAGCAGCAGAAGCAGATGAGGTAATTATTTTTTGTGATTCACAACTTATTGTTAACCAGTCAACAGGTGAATTTGCAGCCAGGGACGAAAGGATGTCGGCATATGCTAAAGAGGTCATCAGATTGGCAGCCCTATTTCAGAACTGCCGACTACTGCAAGTCAGCCGAGATGACAACACCCACGCCGACGCGTTGGCTTACCTAGCAAGTTCAATACAGACTGGAACAACAAGAACAATTATGATCGACAACATGTCGGGCCCGAGCATAGAACCAAGGAGCACAAAGCAGCAAGCAATGTGTGTGGACATGGGGCCAAGCTGGATAGATGCAATTATTGCATTCTTGAAAGAAGAAAAGTTGCAAGAAGATCGTAAGAAGGCACACAAAGTCAGATTGAAATCTGCAAGATTCTGTCTAACAGAAGATGGATATCTCTACAGAAGGTCCTTCACTGGACCACTTTTAAGGTGCGTACACCCTTTGCAGGTTGAGGATTTCCTCTATGAAATACATGAAGGAATTTGTGGAAGCCATGCTGGGGGTAGATCACTAGCCCACAGGGCCATTACCCAGGGGTATTGGTGGCCCTACATGCAAAAGGATGCTGAAGCCTACGTGAAGAAGTGTGAACAATGCCAAAGGTTTGCACCTTTAATACATCAGCCAGCCGCTGACCTGAACCCAGTATCCAGCCCTTGGCCGTTTGCCCAATGGGGCATGGATCTTGTCGGGCAACTTCCCCAGGCAACTGGGCAGAGAAAGTACCTGCTGGTGGCAACAGATTACTTTACCAAATGGATAGAGGCAGAACCTCTTGCCAAAATTCGAGATGTGGACGTCAAGAACTTTATGTGGAAAAACATTATCACCAGATTTGGCATTCCAAGGGCAATAGTTGCCGACAACGGAACATAGTTTGACAGCAAACTCATCAAGAACTTTTGTGCGAAATTCAAGATCAAGAACTATTTTTCAACACCAAGTTTTCCCCAAAGTAATGGTCAAGCAGAAGCATCCAACAAAGTAATTTTGGATGGAATAAATAAAAGGCTGCAGGCAAAAGGAAAGTGGGTAGACGAATTGCCCAACGTACTTTGGGCATATCGGACTACGCCGAGAAGATCCATAGGAGAATCCCCCTTTGCCATGGCTTATGGCACAGAAGCAGTCATTCCATTAGAAATCGGCATCCCAGGGATCAGGACCCAGGGAGTAGAGAATGGCACCAATGACATACTCTTAGCCCGAGATCTGGATCTTCTGGAAGAACGAAGAGAAAAAGTTGCAATTCAACTAGCAGTATACCAGCAACAGTTTGCTAGAATTTACGACAAAAAGGTCAATCCAAGAGATTTTCAAGTCGGCGACCTAGTCCTAAGAAAAGTCGTCGGCAACAAAAAGGATCCTAGAGAGGGCAAGCTTGGCCCAAACTGGGAAGGACCCTATAGAATTACTTCGGTATTAGGCAATGGAGCTTATCGAGTTGAAGATAACGAGGGCAAAGCACTGCTAAGACCTTGGAACACTTGTAATTTGAAATTCTTCTATCAGTAGATGTGCAGTATTTTTTGCCGATGTCTTTAATAAAGTTTTTTCAAGAATTCTTTCTACACATGATTGATAAAATTACATACTGATGTTTTTGGAGACATGAATAATGAGAACCTCAGTAGAACTCAGGCTTACATTGGGGGCAGGAAGAAAAAGAATGCGTTTACCACTTGTTGAAATTTGTAGCAATTTACAAGTTGGTTAAACCAAGATAATGTATTTAGCAATTTCAAGTTGGTTAACACCAAATAGTTAAACTGAAATTAAATCGAGATGAGGACTTACCGAGTTAAGCAAGCTGATTCTTCGTCTTGCTAAGTATATTGTTTAAACACTTGTTGAAATTCGTAGCAATTTACAAATAGATTATTGTTTAACACTTGTTATGTTAATCCTTGTTGAAATTTGTAGCAATTTACAAGTTGGAGTCAAGCTGATTCCTTGTCTTCACTTGTTGAAATTTGTAGCAATTTACAAGATAATGTTAAGCCGACATGTGATCATCCGTCGAAATTTACAGCAATTTACAGGTTGAAGTAAAAGCTAAGTATATTGTTCAAACACTTGTTGAAATTTGCAGCAATTTACAAGTAGACCATTATTTAACACTTGTTATAACTTGAGAACAGTTTACAGTATATGGTAACACTTGTTGAAATTGGTAGCAATTTACAAGTAGGTTAGACCGAAATCACTGTTTACGTACTTGTTGAAACTTGAGAAGAAACTTACAGAATTAACATTGAATTGTATATGTTAAACACTTGTTGGAATTTATCAAAAGTTTTTCAGGTCTGAATCTTGTCGAAATAAAGTTTGATGTTATTATACCCGAGGTATGTAACCCCGAGGAGATTGCACAAAGGTGGCAAAATATAGAAGGCATACAACCATGCAGAAGCAAATCAAAAAGAAATTAAAAGATTGAAGCATCCATAAAAATAAAAAAAAAAAAAAATAAAAAAAAAACAATTGCAGTTATATATAAAGGAAGGCACATCGGCCATAAGAGGAAGTTTACATTGTTCAGAAAACAAAACAGAGTACATAGGCAAGGAAATAAAGACATTCAAATCAAGATTCTTCAGCATTAACAGTTGGAGGCGCTGGGACCTTGGAAGATTCTGGTGGAACCTCTTCGGCAATCTTTTCTGCTTCAATCTCGGCGTCAATCTCTGCGAGTGTTTCATCAAGATTTTTTTCGGCTGGAGGAAAGTCGGATGATGCTTGTTCAGGAGTTGCCTCCTTAATAACCTCCTCATCCTCTTCATGAGTCAGGTGTAGGATTTGATCATCTTGGGGAAGAGATTGGATCTCATCGGCGTGCTTGGGCTTCCTTACTAGAGCATCACCGTCATCCTTATCCTCATCTTCGGCTTCAGACTCAGACTCAGATTCTTCTTCAGCCTGACTTGGAGGTGGAAGAGGAGGAAATGGGAGAGGAATAGCTTCAGCCTTGTGCAACGGCGAGTCATCTGGGATGCTGAGTTTTTTGGCAAGGGCCATCCAACCAAGGGAAAAGCCCCTGTTGCATGCCTGCTTAACTTGAAGTTTGTATTCCTCAGTGACATCGGTCATTCCTTGGGCGTAAGCTTTTTCATCGGCTTCAGTAATTTCGGCGTTTTTAGTGGCCAGGGCCTGCTCGAGCTCTTTTTCGGCTTGAGCCTTTTTTACCTCGGCATCTTTTTTCTCGGCCTCAGCAACTTTTTTTATGGCTTCAGCAGACTCCACTTTCTCTTCAGCCATCTGTTGGGCCTTAATGGTAGCCTCGGCCTGATCTTCCAGCTTCTTCATCTTTGTCAGAATAGCTTTGTTCTCCTTTTTGAGGGCAGAAACCTCCCTCTTCATATCGACCACTCTTTGCCGATTTTCAAAAGATTGCATTGAAAACGAATGGGTGTGCTGGATGGCCTGAAAGAAGACAGAAGTGTTAGAAAATCTTCTAAGTGTGCAACAGAAAGAAAAGACAAAACAAGAAATACTTACTTGAACGGAGTGCTGGAGCATTAACGCATAATTCTCATACTCGTTGTACCCAGCATTTCGCTCCAGATCGCTTGGAAGAAGAAGAGCAGTACTGAGGGAGACACCGACATTAATGTCGTCGGCACTCTCAGTCGACATAATTGGCCTATGCTCCAGAGTCAACTTTGGGGCCCAGGGGACATCGGGTTTCTTGGACCCCGAAGTAGTAGCTGAGGCAGACCTCGGCTTCTTTGATTGGGTGGACTAGGAGGGCTGGGTCTCGTCAGACCTTTTTGAAGGAGCAGAAGAAGTCTTCTTACTCTCAGCCAGTTTTGAGATAGGCAAAGTATCCTCAACCTCAACTTTAGTAGCCTTGGCCTTAGGCTGGGCCTTCTTGCTTCTTCTTGGCTTCGGTGGGGGCATTGGTTGGGTTGGTACAGCATCAGCATCAGTCGGAAGGTCGGCTAAGAGATTTTGGGCAATTGGCTTTGCGCGACCCATTTCGGCAGTTTTGACAAGGCGTTGCCGACGTTTTCTTTCTGGTATTGGGATCAAGTATGGGGCTGAAGTAGACGGCAGATCGACTGGGTTAGAAGTGGATCCTTCGTCTGCTCGTGATGTGGAAGCAATGGAAGGAGTTGTGGCAGAAGGTGGAGAAAGACTCTTTTTCTTCCTTTTTGGGACGTCGGGTAGTGTGGATTTGTATGTCGGGATAAAATTCAGTAGCAGGGGAGCCTTGCGCTTGTGGATTGGAAGATCAAGGAGCTTCTTTAAATCTTTTCCTGGGAAGTACGATTGGCGAAAGTTTTTTGGTGGTTGATGAAGATCTGCAGGACAAACAAACGGTCATTAGAAACAGACAAAGTTTTGAAGACTTGGAAAAGAAATAACTAAGTATTGATGCTGGACTCTTACCCTTGCCCTCTTTAACTGTTCGAGGAAGAGGGTAGAGGTGAACATCTTCGTCTGGACCAAATTCCCAATTTCCCAAAGCAATGACAAAGTCATCTCCGACTCCGTTGTTGGAGTCCTGGAGGTCGGCTACAATTTTGAATTCAGTAGACCTCGGCTTGAGGTAGTAGACGTAACCTCTTTCCTTCAGGTTAAGGGGGCACATGGTATCAAGGGTAATCCTAACATTTTGCTGCCTAGTTAGGGCTATGATACCATTAATCACTCGATAAGAGTTGATGGTAAGTTGCATAGGGTTCAGCCTATAGTAGTGGAGAACCTCGCGAAAGAGGGGATTGAGTGGAAGCCGGAGTCCACATTCAGTAAAGGCTACAATAGGAAAGGGCATCATATGATCTATGGGCATGATGGAATCACCATCCCTGGCTAGCCTAAGGTGAACATCGGCTGGGATGGAGAACTCCTGCCTAAAGTATTCGAGTTTTGTTGGGGTATTTACCCGATGTCTCCACATACCAATAACGTCGGCCTAAAGTCAGAGGGCTAGGTCTTAGAAATGAGTATGATTCTCAAAAGTAAAGTTTTCCCTAAAGTAAAGGTTCTACAAACAAATCCCAAGCCTAAGCACTATGAAGAACAAGATCAAACGAACAGATCTGGAAAGGAAAAACAGAAAACAAGAAACAAAGAATGGCATTTCAGAATCAAGAACAGAGATATGATTCTCAAAAGCGAAAGAGGTACAGAAGTAAAAGGTCAAGAACTGTGGCAAGAAAAGTGTTGAAACAGTGCAAGTGTTCAAGAGATAAGTGAAATCATGAATGGACACATCCATATGAACAATCCAAGGTTTGAACAAAACAAAAATGGCAGCAAGTAAACAAAAGCGCATAGAAGAAATTAAGAATAAGAGAAACGGAATCTTACCAGAACAAATGGAGCCGTTATGAAATTCGCCGAGGTAGGGCAACGATTACAGACAGAGCAGAACGGCGAACGCTTCGCTGAAATAGAGGAATGAAGACGGTTGTAGAGCTTGGAGCCAGAAAGAAAAACACTGATGTGGGTCTCACATGATAGGATGTTTTGTTCTTGTATTTTTTTTTATTTTTTTTATTTTTAATTTCCACCTCATTAGTGCTCCCAAATTAGTGGGATGAATCATTGTTGTTACTTAAATTACAAGAGGAAAAAAAATGATTGTAATTTCTCTCATCTTATTTGGATAAGTAAGAAATAAAAGAAAATGATTGTGATTTATCTCCTTCTTGTTTGGTTAGATTTCATAATAAAAAAGAAAATAAACTATTTTATGTTATATAACCAAAATAACGTTTTTATATTTTGTCAATTATTTTATTTCTTTTATTTTTGTAGGGACAAAATTGGTATTATGAAAATATAATAATCTGTTAATTTCTTTTCTCTCCCAATCTCTCCACTTTTGGGAAGATTGAAAATTATGGTTATAAGAGAAATGGGTTTCTCTCCGTTTCTCGTCATTTATTTCCATTTCTCTCCACTTAGGTTATCCAAACAAGTAAGAGAAATGCATATCCCTCTATTTCTTTTCTTTTCTCTCCAAATCACTCAATCCAAACATAAGTTGAAAGATTTCAACGGCTTAGATAATACAAAATCACAAGTTCTTCCTCTTTCACTTCTCAGAATTCAAATTTCAAAATCGTTCAACTCTCTATCTCTCTCTCTCTAGTCTCGACCCCTTCCTCACAAACCCTCAAGCCTTGTTTGGTTTCACTTTGGGAAATGATTTTGGAGAAACTTTTTGGAAATTTTGTTGAAGTTTGAGAAATTACAAATTGTCCACTAAGGTTAATATTTGCATAACAAATGAGGGGGCAATTTGGTATGCAAATATAAACCCCACGAGGCAATTTGTTATGAAAATATAAATTTCAGGAGGCGGGATATATCAGGAGGAATTCGTATTTTAGTCAAATCTCGAGAGGAGTGTTGGTAATTTGCCCTAAAAAAATTATATGAAAAAAAAAAATTAAATTATTTAAGTTGATTATTTGTGTTCTCTTTTTTATGAAAGACATAAATAGCTTAACTTTTTAGACACCGAAATTTAAATAAAGAATTTTTATATATTTTATACATTTTAATATTTTAATTTAAAACTTGTTTTCTGTTTTTTATGCAATATCAATAATTAATTTTGATGTGTATAAGCCCATAAAGGCCATGAACCACCCATGGCCCATCACTTGAAGCCCAGTGCATAACCCAACTGATGAGGTCCAGGATAGTTGGAGTCCAACATGGCATAAAGAGCCAATGACATTTAGACACACGGCAAGAGAAGGACGAACCACAACAGCAGATAAAGATCTGCAAAGTTATTGCCACTACACATCACCATTAAGGCAGCCCATCACAACATTTATTACGACAACACCTCTTCGCCGGAACAGAACCCTCTTACCTTGAGCAAGGTGAGCTACAGCATAGGCTTTCGGCAAGGAGAACAGGTCGGAAGGGACAGCGAAATGATTGCCAAAGGATATAAGCGAACGTTGTAGACAAGAAAAAGGTTAAGCTTTCCATCTCTAATCTTCTCCCATATACTCCACTTCTCTTCCTAACTTGATCGTCGGAGGGTTCACTGGGGGACTACCCCGTTCCCCGTTGAACTTGTTTGCAGGATATCCGGTGGGCTTGATCATCTGGGCTTGGCCTTGGGGAGCTTGGACCAGTCTGATCCATCCATTGGGACGAACGGTATTAACAGTTGGCGCCGTCTGTGGAAACGCTTTGCTCCTCGCGCCAGTTGTGTTCATTGCCGCCGGAGGCCTCGTTCCAATAACCTTTTTGTGACGCCCCAATTTTTTTTTTTTTTTTTTTTTTTTTTTATTTGAAATGGCGTTTCTACTACCAACCAAAGCCAACCCACACAATGACACACACACCAATGGCCACACCCACAACACTCAAGCATTGAAATAATATAATTTTTATATATAATAATAATTTATAATAATTAATTATATAATTTTTATAATTTTCGTAAATATAAATCATTTTTCACTTGAAACAATTGCTTTCATCATGCCACAGTGAGTTATCCGAACGTCCTGCAGTTTCCTTAGATCTCTAGCTATGGAAAGTGAGAACGTAGTTTGTAGTTTAGAATACCGAAAAGGGTTCAAATAAGTCCCGTGCCATCTTAGAGTTTCGCAACACAATTTACGTGAGAATTCTCAAAACCAGGGCTCACCCTGAACAACCGGTGTTAACCGTCAACTCTTAATTCCGTACAGTCTTTAAACCAAGACTCACCCCGAACAACTGGTATTAACCGTCAATTGTTAACTTTGTATATGCCGTTAATCATTTCAGTTAATTTTGATATTAATCACAAATAATTTCAAATTTTTAATCACAAGTAATGTTATACCAGCTCATTAAAATTCCCAATCATAAAATATTGCATGTGTCACACAATACTAAATAAAAGTACAGAATTTAACTAAACAATTTATTTAAATCATGGTATGAAATAATAACTTAGATACCAGAATTAAACCATAAATACACACATGCACAAATTTTTGATTTACAAAATTAGACTAGCATAATACTAAAGTGGTGATTTCATCCTGTCCAGAAAACTTTTCAGAGTATATATCTTGCAAATAAAATTATAAATACATTACTTATACAACTCTAAAATTCATATCAATCTACAGGATACTCAATAAACATGTTATGGTTATTTTGCAGAAAGTATTTTCCAAAAATAACTTATAAATAATTCTAAACAAATTCCAAGGGTGTTTATGACACAGATTTGTCACATTCCTTACATTAATTCCATGCTTAAATTTATAGATCAAACCCATAATCGAAAAATTTATCATGAAACTAGACTTCTCAAATTTCATATTTTAGTTAGAAATTACCAGATTTGGCTTAGTATAGAATTTTAATTAAATTTTCAAATACATGGTAAAATCTGTCTCACAGTTTCAGATTTAGTTAGAAATTTGTATAAATTCTTAGAAAGCTCAAATATTGTTAAACAAATTTCTGGATAATCTAGACATCATTATCAACAACTTTGTAGAAGAAATCATCTCGAAATTCCGAGTATAAAATTGTCTAAAAATTCGGGTAACATGCTGGCAAATTCAAGACGGATTATTCTCAACACAGTTTCAGATTTAGTTAAAAATTTGTATAAATTCGTAGAAAGCTCGAAAATTGTTTCCAAAATTTCTGGATAAACTAGACATCATTATTAACAAATTTTTAGAAGAAATCATCTCGAAATTTTCAGTATAAAATTATCTAAAAATTCGAGTAACAGGCTGGCAGATTCAAAGACCAAATAAATTCTTCAATTCACTCTATAATGGTATGAAATACACATGCAAGCCTATTTTTACAATAATACCATTTTTTTTTCCCTTCTTTTTTTTGACTATCAATATCTTCAGATATTTGATATACACATCACAAAATTTACATACATACATATAAAAATTTCTATCTATAAATTAGTCATTTTATCATAGGAATAAAATCTGAAGATTCCAACAATAAAAAAAATGAGAGGGTTGGAAGAAGGGTTTTTCTTACCTAGTAGTAGGGTGACAAAATGGTTGAGAACTTTGGTTTCCTTAACCTCCTACTCTTCTTCCTCCCCTACTACTAAACTTGGTTGCTTAATTTTGGCTTCCTTAATCTCCTACTCTTCTTCCTCTCCTATCACTAAGCTTGGTTGCTTTGGGGATTTCTCTCTTCTTTTCTTTTTTTTTCTCACCGAATTCTTGCATGCACAAGGAAGGCTTGCATGCATATATATATAAAATGTTAGTTGAAGACATCTCTCTCTCTCTCCCTCTCATTCTTTCCATTATTTTATTTTCTCAAAAAAATTCCATTCCCTTTCTCCAATTTCTAAGAACAAGCTTTCCCTAAATTTTATAAGCTTTCCCTAAATTCCAAGAGGGATGGTGGTTTATGGTTCCCATATCACCATGCAAACAGCCATGCAATTTTTCTTTTTTTTTTTCTTTTTTCTTTTAACACTAATTATTGAACATCCATAACATTTTTATTCTTAATAAGGCCTTTGTTAGTGATAGAATTGGGTTAATTTAAAACTAATTTTTTTTTACACTAATATACAATTCAGATAGACTGTAGACAAAATTAATTAATTAATTTTCTTTAAAGAATAATTAAAAGATGGGTTTTCACACTTTTTCTCTTACCCGTCAAAGTGCATGGTCACGACTAGGTCCATGACTTCTCACAATAATGCCGCCGACCATCAAGCCGACCCCCCCTATCCAAACAACCCACCACAGTATTTTATCGAGCTTACCAACAGCATCAACCGCATGGCCGAGCAAAACCAGGCCTTGATAAATGCTTTACTCCAAAGGAACCTTCCAATGCCTCCTTCCCCACCTCCAGATATTCCACCCAACCAAGAAAGAGCCCCGAGCCATACTGCCCTGCAATTCCGACCACCAAACTTGGAAGGTTTGCAACCCCCTCACCCACATATAAATCCACCACCACCCCCACAACCGTCCGTCATAACACCAGCCCCTGAAGGGGAGTCTAGCAGCGTCCAGCCTCCATTGACTGATCATGGCAACCACACTCCCCTCTAGGACGCTGAGCTCCGTGCAATGAAGCTCCAACTCCAAGGGGTCATGCAGAATATTCAGCATCAACCCTCTACCACGGCAAATTCCCCATTTCTTGCCTCAATTCGGGACAAACCCTTGCCCGCCAAGTTCAAGATGCCCACCATTGATTCCTTTGACGGCATGACGGACCCAGTCGACCATCTGGAGACTTACCGTACCCTCATGATCCTCCACGCTTTCCCTGACGAGATCATGTGTAGGGCTTTCCCCGTAACACTGAAGGGGTCAACTCGGCTATGGTTCAGTCAGTTACCCGCGGACTCTGTCTCCACTTTCCAGCATCTCAGCGACTCTTTCCTCAGCCATTTCATCGGAGCCCAGCGCCAATGCCGTCCCGCAACCCAACTCCTTAATATCCGTCAGACCGAGGGGGAGTCGCTGCGCAGCTTCGTTACCCGCTTCAATACCGAAGCCCTACAAGTAGCCGAGAATGACGATAAGGTCATCCTCACGGCTTTCATGGCCGGCCTACGATCGTCCGATTTCCTTTTCTCCCTCTCCAAAAATCCCCCGACCTCCATGGCAGCCCTATAATCCAAGGCCCAGAAGTATATGAATGCCGAAGATTCACTAGCCGCTTGGCAGGATCCAATATCCAAAAACCCAACCCCCAAAGAAAAAAGAAAAGACTCCGAAACCAAAAACACCCAGTATAACAGCCAAACACTCCAATATACCGACCGACCCCCTCGCGTTGAAAGATCGGCACTAGCCCGACCTCTCAGTCGGTTCGAGCGGTACACGCCCCTTAATTCTCCCATGGAACAAGTCCTCCACCAAATCCAAAGGGATTACGCCCTCAAATGGCCTCTGCCCTCACGAACCCCTTCCAACGGAAAAGACCAGTCCAAATATTGTCATTTCCACCAGGATCATGGCCACAACACTGATGACTGCATCAACCTCAAGGATCAGGTCGAGACCCTCATTCGCTAAGGGCGTCTCAGCCGGTTCACGGACACCCGCCCACAACAGAGGCAAAGAACTGAACCACTCAGAAACAACTGCCGGCATAACCCACCCCGACAGCAAGCCCAACATAACCAAGGTCGTGACTGCCCCCACAACAGCCTCGGCCCCCAGGTAATCCCCCTCCTCCAGTCGGCGAAATCCGAGTCATTTCGAGTGGCCTTGCTTGTGGCGGACCATCCTGCTCCACTCAGAGGGCAGAGCTCAGGAAGATAAGGCAAGGCTCAGACAGAGCAGTGGACACGGTCGACCGACCTTCCAAACAGCCTAAGCAGTGGACAGAACCCATCACCTTCACGGACGCCGACTGTATCAGCATCCGTTATCCTCATGATGACCCTCTCGTCATTTCTGCCCTTCTCTCCAACTATAAGGTCAGACGGGTCCTCATCGACAACGGTAGTTCTTCAGACATCATATTCTTCAGCTGCTTCCGCCAGCTCAAAATTGGGGAAGAAAGCTTGTCCCCCCTCCAAACCCCCCTGGTCGGTTTCACTGGAGACCGGGTGACCTCCATCGGCTCCATCGACCTCCCCATCACCATCGGCGAATATCCACGGCAGACTACCAAGTTGCTCACTTTCCTTGTGGTCGACTGTCCCTCTACCTACAACATCATCCTTGGTCGCACCGCCTTCAACGCCTTTCAAGCTGTCACTTCAACCTACCACCTCGCCATAAAATTTCCTACCGACCAGGGGATCGGGACAGTGCGGGGGGAGCAGACCATAGCCAGGGAATGTTATGTTGCCTCACTCAAGGAAGTCAAGTTGAAGAAGGCCATGATCATTGAAGGGCTTGACGCCCGAGATGAGGACGAGCTGGTCAGAGGCGAACCAGTGGATTGGTTACAAATTAAAAAAAAAAAAAAACTTAAAACACCTATCTTAATATTTTTCTTTTGTAAATTTGTTTATCACAAGGATTCATAACAAAAACAGAATCATTAAATGGTTTTTAATGTAACTGTAATAGTTCATAAGCAAATCTTTTTTTAATGGTATACCATTTCATACTATAACCACAATGGTTTGTAATTATCTCCACAAAAATTAACATCATTAAAAATTTGATATATATATATATTTTTTTTAAATTTTTTTTTACCATTTACCAAAACCACCATGATTCATAATTTTAAATGTTTATCATACAATCACAATGATTTCTAATATAACTTGAATGGTTCATAACTAAGACTTTCACTTGTTTAATACATCATGTAGCCCAACTAATAATCCATCACTTGATTATCCATCACTTTGCCAATTTCCTCGCAGTAGTCTGTTCATAGTAAAACAAAAAAAATCCATCACTTGTTTAATACATCATGTAGCCCAACTAATAATTCAGTACACCCAATTAAAATTTTAAAAATTTAATTCCTATTATATTAGAAGGGAAGACCATTCACTTACCTCAATCTTGCCGCACTCCTTCGAGGCCTTTTGATCACCTCGAATGGGTTCAATCCCCGTATCGGGGTGAAACTTCAGTAATTGGTGCAAAGTGGACGGTATTGCCCGCGTCTTGTGAATCCACGGTCTACCAACGATGGCATTTGATGTAGAATATACATCTATCACCAGAAACTCTGTATCCACTGTTAGTGGCTTTACATGAATGGGGAGCGTCACCACCCCCATAGGCACCACTTGTGCCTCATCGAATCCATACATCATTGTATTGGTTTGCCCGAGGTCCTCCGGCTTCAACCCGAGCATCTCAAACATATTTTTTTACATTACGTTAACGGCACTACCCGGATCCACAAGGATCCGGTCCACTAGTTGATCACCCACTTGTAAGGCAATCACGAGAGGATCGGTGTGAGGGAGATCCACTCCCTCCAAATTGGCATCGGTGAACGATATCGAGGACCCGCAAAAGGACTCCTAGGATAAGAAACAGAGATGAATAAATATTTACTAAAAAAAAAATTTGCACTAATCAAAAAAACAGTGGGGGTCCTTGGGGGGGGGGTTCAACCCACTAGGGGTCTAAGTCTTTTTCCAAAACGAAGGGTAAAACGTTGGATAAGAAAAAGAGATGAATAAATATTTACTAAAAAAAAATTTGCACCAATCAAAAAAAAAATATTTACAAAAAAGAAACAGAGATGAATAAGAAACAGTGGGACTCCTTGGATAAGAAACAGAGATGAATAAATATATACTAAAAAAAAAATTTACACCAATCAAAAAAACGGTGGGGGTTGTAACACGCCCGCGAGGGACCCCACTACAGTTCGGACTCAATTTGTTGTTTGCGGTTCTTAATCTGAACCAAAGAGTCCAAATCTGGCAAATCGTTCTGAGAAACCGATTTTTGGAAAGAAGTGCCAAACATGGACTGCTTTGCCAGATACAGAGTCGCCACCTAAATATTTTTTTATGGGGGAATTTAGGAAACCCTGACTTGGTGCCAAAGGCCACGTGTCCGTCATCACCAAAGTTGCCTCGGCTCGGGACCTTGGGTACGATTGGGGAAGGTCAGCTATGAGCACCCCCTCTCGCCTGAACCGAAGATCGGCCTCTACTAACCGTGATATCCGTTTTTGAAAACATTATATGTTCTTATTCCAATTATTAACCTAGAATCACTATGTCATGCGCACAACAAACAAGTATAGACTAGATTGCCTAATTTGGAAAGAAGCATTGCATATCCGTTTGTTTTGGAAAAGTACTTTGGAATTTGCTACTCGCAAGTAGGCTAAAATACGGATTTCAACGAGTTTTTCCAACTCAAACAATCCAACCTTCACCCACAGGCATTCAAAACAGTTTAACACATAAGCATCTAGCCACATGTTAAGCATGCTGTCATGGCAATATTCACACTCATGTGATATGCTAAAGCGGAAATACTTACATAGTACTCCATGCCAAAACAAAGAACTTGTTAGCAAACATGCATGATCCAAGTCCATGTGAAGTGCCTAATGCACCGCATACAAAATGTTATTAGAATAGGCTCGGCTATCCTAAACACGTCATGTGAAAATGCACAATTATCACATAGTCAATTTTTGAATTGAAGTACAAATGCAGTTAGCGTGATGTACCGAGCCTAATGCATGCAATACAAATGCATGGATGCACACATGCATAGCATGAGGTATGCTAAATTAAACGTGCCCTAATACTAACCATTAAAGCGGGTAAGTAAAAGGGAAGAAAGAAGTGAGGTCGGAAGACATACACACCACCCACACACACTTATTACAGACTTGCCCTCGCTCGGAGGGACCGAATAAATATTACAAATTAATTAACTACGCAAGCTAATTAAAATTACAAATTAACTAATTTAATTAACAAATTAAATAAATTAATTAAAACAGGAAAACGCCCCGGGAAGCGCGCCACCATGCATGGGCTGCCTCTGTTTTCCTTCCTTCCACCCAGTTAGTCCATGCAATATCCTCGTAACTGCTGCACCATGTGGGCCCTCACGTGCAGTTAAACTAAACCCCTTTCATATGTGTAACTGATGGACTCTGACGCTGACTTTCACACATGTCATGTTGTGGTTGATCCACGTGTGAACAGGCACAAAC
>NW_021024519.1:132300-149871 GCF_004153795.1 Camellia sinensis
GCCTTCCATTTAGAGAGGTTAGAAAATCTGATATATAAGATATATATATCACTCTCTCTATATCTCCTCTCTCTCTCTACATTTGGGTGGGTTAAAGGGTCCAAAAGGGTCTAGTTCTTGGCCATTTGAACTACACCTCCAGCACAACACTTCCATCATCACTTGGAGGTTCTTGGTCTTGTTTTCAGAGGTTGAAGGTTGCATTTTTGGGTCTAGAGGCTGCTGTCCCTTTGGCTACAAAGGTAACCCATTTTCCCTCTTTATTCCCCGTTTTTGCACACCCTTTAGCCTGTCTTGCTTGCTGATTTGAGCTTTGTGTATAACATAAAAAAGTTCTGTTTTTTTGTGTTTAAGATACTTCATTAAGGACACTTTTGTATTTGGGGTCGTTTACCCCTCTTAAGCCTTGTTTGTCCCCATTTTGTGCTATTTTTGGTGAACTTCGGGACCACCTTGTTTGGGCCTTCCTCACCACTGAAATCTTGAGGGATTTCAGTGGTGAGGATGGTGGTTTAAGGTCCTAAGAAGGAGAGGGGTGACCCTCTCCCTTGTTGCCTTGTTTGTTGCCTTTTTTGGCCTTCCAAAGGGGCTCCTATTTGCATGATTTCAAACCTTGTTTCAAGCATTTTTCAGTGGGTTTTAGGACCCCCATAAGCCATTTCCAGAGTTGATTTGGTCTTGCTAAATGTCTATCTTGCATGTGCTTAATAACTCCTTGCATGGCCCTCTAAAGTAACTCATCATTTTTGCATGCCATGGTTGCATACCAGTGGTTTTTTGGGCCTATTTTCATATGTTTTATTCACTAATTTTTGATGGTTTGGTGTGATTCCATGTGCATCATACACTTGCTTTGTATTCCTCTATTTTGCCCAGAAATGCATCTTGCCTTTGGACCACCATGCTTGCATATTTTAGCTTAGCTTTGTGAAGTTTTGGTCATGTTTTAACATGCTTAAGGTCTATCTTGGGTCTTTAGATTCACATTTTCCATGTTAGTATAGCCCCTTTGCATTGGCTTGTTGGCCTAAGTGTGTGAGTATGTAGCATGCTTTATTTGCTTTGTTTTATTGGTTTGGCACCATTTGTAGCAACATTTCAGTCCCTTTGACATGCTTGTATGCTTGCCTTGGACACCTCTTTAATGCTTTCAAAGTTTGTGTAGCATGCTCCATGTTTTGGCATTTGTACATGCCTTTGAATTTAGGTCATTTGGATGCCATCTAAGTGATCTTTAGGCCTTGTTTTAATATGCTAAATTCTGTTTTTAGTCATTTAATTCATGCCATGTGTGGTTGCACTAAGTATAGTTCAATATTTTTTTGGTGGGCCTTAGGAATTGGACCATGTTTGCATGTCATTTAGCCCTTATTTCATAGCATTATGGCCACTGTTTTGGGCCTAAATTAGAGCTGCCCAAATCATGTTTAAGTCCATCTCTTTGTTTGTTGCATGCTCTCCTTGTATATTGTAGTATATTGGTGAGTTGTTGCATGTTTGAAATCACATGATTGAATGAAGTCACATGTTGGCTTACATGCTTGAAGCCTACATTAGCCTTGCACACTTGTTAGTCACATTGCTCTATGCCTTGCATTTCTTGCATGCTCATTTGCATTGCCGTATTGCATGCCTAGTTAACATGCTTAGGTTGCATTGCATTGGCATGCATGCTTGGCCTCTTGACTATCCATGATAGAGGTTAAGTCCCCATTGGTTTGATTGTTTGCATTGCATTTGGCATGGAATGCATAACTTGGTCTCTTGGGCCATCACGCATTGAAATGCGCGATTGATGGTCCGAGAACCAAGGAGCATGTCCTTTGAGTCACTAACATGATAAGGGACATGATTGGTGCATATATGCCTTGAATTGTATTGCCATGCTCTGCCTTCCCTCTGTTGCTGTCAATTGCAGATTCTGCAGGAGCTTTCTGCCAATCGGCATTTCTAAGTGCTGACCGACAATCCTCCCTCTGCCGATAGCTTCACCAATGGCCGGTGATTACAATCCACTGCCGGTGGGCATTCTACCCAGCCGATGGCATTCCCCAGTATCCAGAGAAGCAATCCTGAGGTTTGGCAGCCTCCAGAGGAGTAAAGAAGGAAAACAGAGGCAGCCTATGCATGGTGATGCCACTTCCGAGCAAGACCCGAGCACGCATTGCATCGAGCTCTGCTCCCGAGGCGGTTTATTGTTTTTTTCTAGCTTAGTTAGTTTGTTAGCTTAATTAGGCAATTTGTAATAGTTAATTAGCTTGTAGGTTAATTATCTGTATTATTCTTTTGGTCCCTCCGAGTGAGGGTAAATTGTAATAAGTGATGGTGCATGTGTGCATGTCTTCCAACCCCCACTTCTTTCTCCTTTTTACTTACCTGCTTTTGATGGTTAGTATTAGGACATGTTTACTTTAGCATACCTTATGCATGCATGCGTGCATCATTCATCAATATTGCATGCACCAGGCTTGGCGCATCATACTAACTGCATAAGTATTTCAAATCTAACTTAAATACATGCTACTTGTGCATTTTCACATGTCATTATAAGACTAGCCGAGCCTACTCTAATTGCATTCTGTAAGTGATGCATTAGGCACTAACATGAACTAGGATCACGCATGTTTGCTAACTAGTTTATTGTTTTGGCACGGAGTACGATGTAAGTATTTTGCTTTAGCATCTCACATGCGTGTGAATGTTAACATGATAGCATGCTTACCATGTGGCTAGATGCTTATGTGTTAAACTATTTGAATGCTATGGATGAAGGTTGGATTGTTTGAGTTGGAAAAACTCGTTGAAATCCGTATTTTAGCCTACTTGCGAGTAGCAAATTCCAAAGTATTTTTCAAAACAAACGGATATGCAATGCTTCTTTCGAAATTAGGCAATCTAGTCATACTTGTTTGTTGTGCGCATGACATAGTGATTCTAGGTTATAATTGGAATAAGAACATATAATGTTTTCAAAAACGGATATCACGGTTAGTAGAGGCGATCTTCGGTTCAGGCGAGAGGGGTGCTCATAGCTGACCTTCCCCAATCGTACCCAAGGTCCGAGCCGAGGCAACTTTGGTGATGACGGACACGTGGCCTTTGGCACCAAGTCAGGGTTTCCTAAATTCCCCCATAAAAAAATATTAGGTGGCGACTCTGTATCTGGCAAAGCAGTCCATGTTTGGCACTTCTTTCCAAAAATCGTTTCTCAGAACGATTTGCCAGATTTGGACTCTTTGGTTCAGATTAAGAACCGAAACAACAAATTGAGTCCGAACTGTAGTGGGGTCCCTCGCGGGCGTGTTACAACCCCCACCGTTTTTTTGATTGGTGTAAATTTTTTTTTTTAGTATATATTTATTCATCTCTGTTCTTATCCAAGGAGTCCCACTGTTTCTTATTCATCTCTGTTTCTTTTTTGTAAATATTTTTTTTTGATTGGTGCAAATTTTTTTTTAGTAAATATTTATTATCATCTCTGTTTCTTATCAACGTTTTACCCTTCGTTTTGGAAAAAGACTTAGACCCCTAGTGGGTTGAACCCCCCCCCCAAGGACCCCCACTGTTTTTTTGATTAGTGCAAATTTTTTTTTTAGTAAATATTTATTCATCTCTGTTTCTTCATCCTAGGAGTCCTTTTGCGGGTCCTCGATATCGTTCACCGATGCCAATTTGGAGGGAGTGGATCTCCCTCACACCGATCCTCTCGTGATTGCCTTACAAGTGGGTGATCAACTAGTGGACCGGATCCTTGTGGATCCGGGTAGTGCCGTTAACGTAATGTAAAAAAATATGTTTGAGATGCTCGGGTTGAAGCCGGAGGACCTCGGGCAAACCAATACAATGATGTATGGATTCGATGAGGCACAAGTGGCGCTATGGGGGTGGTGAGCTCCCCATTCATGTAAAGCCACTAACAGTGGATATAGAGTTTCTGGTGATAGATGTATATTCTACATCAAATGCATCGTTGGTAGACCGTGGATTACAAGACGCGGGCAAATACCGTCCACTTTGCACCAATTACTGAAGTTTCACCCCGATACGGGGATTGAACCATTCGAGGTGATCAAAAGGCCTCGAAGGAGTGCGGCAAGATTGAGGTAAGTGAATGTTCTTCCTTCTAATATAATATAGGAATTAATTTTTAAAATTTAAATTGGGTGTACTGAATTATTAGTTGGGCTACATGATGTATTAAACAAGTGATGGATTTTTTTTTGTTTTACTATGAACAGACTACTGCGAGGAAATTGGCAAAGTGATGGATAATCAAGTGATGGATTATTAGTTGGGCTACATGATGTATTAAACAAGTGAAAGTCTTAGTTATGAACCATTCAAGTTATATTAGAAACCATTGTGATTGTATGATAAACATTTAAAATTATGAATCATGGTGGTTTTGGTAATGGTAAAAAAAATTTAAAAAAAAAAATATATATATATATTACAATTTTTAATGATGTTAATTTTTGTGGAGATAATTTACAAACATTGTGGTTATAGTATGAAATGGTATACCATTAAAAAAAGATTTGCTTATGAACTATTACAGTTACATTAAAAACCATTTAATGTTCTGTTTTGTGTATGAATCCTTGTGATAAACAAATTTACAAAAGAAAATATTAAGATAGGTGTTTTAAGTTTTTTTTTTTTTTAATTTGTAACCAATCCACTGGTTCGCCTCTGACCAGCTCGTCCTCATCTCGGGCGTCAAGCCCTTCAATGATCATGGCCTTCTTCAACTTGACTTCCTTGAGTGAGGCAACATAACATTCCCTGGCTATGGTCTGCTCCCCCGCACTGTCCCGATCCCCTGGTCGGTAGGAAATTTTATGGCGAGGTGGTAGGTTGAAGTGACAGCTTGAAAGGCGTTGAAGGCGGTGCGACCAAGGATGATGTTGTAGGTAGAGGGACATCGACCACAAGGAAAGTGAGCAACTGGTGTCTGCCGTGGATATTCGCCGATGGTGATGGGGAGGTCGTATGGAGCCGATGGAGGTCACCCGGTCTCCAGTGAAACCGACCAGGGGGTTTGGAGGGGGACAAGCTTCTTCCCAATTTTGAGCTGGCGGAAGCAGCTGAGGAATATGATGTCTGAAGAACTACCGTTGTCGATGAGACCCGTCTGACCTTATAGTTGGAGAGAAGAGGGCAGAAATGACGAGAGGGTCATCATGAGGATAACGGATGCTGATACAGTCGGCGTCCGTGAAGGTGATGGGTTCTGTCCACTGCTTAGGCTGTTTGGAAGGTCGGTCGACCGTGTCCACTGCTCTGTCTGAGCCTTGCTTATCTTCCTGAGCTCTGCCTCTGAGTGGAGCAGGATGGTCCGCCACAGCAAGGCCACTCGAAATGACTCGTTCGCGACTGGAGGGGGGGATTACCTGGGGGCCGAGGCTGTTGTGGGGGCAGTCACGACCTTGGTTATTGGGCTTGCTGTCGGGGTGGGTTATGCCGGCAGTTGTTTCTGAGTGGTTCAGTTCTTGCCTCTGTTGTGGGCGGGTGTCCGTGAACCGGCTGAGACGCCCTTAGCGAATGAGGGTCTCGACCTGATCCTTGAGGTTGATGCAGTCATAGTGTTGTGGCCATGATCCTGGTGGAAAATGACAATATTTGGACTGGTCTTTTCCGTTGAAGGGGTTCGTGAGGGCAGAGGCCATTTGAGGGCGTAATCCCTTTGGATTTGGTGGAGGACTTGTTCCTGGGAGAATTAAGGGGCGTGTACCGCTCGAACCGACTGAGAGGTCGGGCTAGTGCCGATCTTTCAGCGCGAGGGGTCGGTCGGTATATTGGAGTGTTTGGCTGTTATACTGGGTGTTTTTGGTTTCGGAGTCTTTTCTTTTTTCTCTGGGGGTCGGGTTTTGGATATTGGATCCTGCCAAGCGGCTAGTGAATCTTCGGCATTCATATACTTCTGGGCCTTGGATTTAGGGCTGCCATGGAGGTCGGGGGATTTTTGGAGAGGGAGAAAAGGAAATCGGACGTCGTAGGCCGGCCATGAAAGCCGTGAGGATGACCTTATCGTCATTCTCGGCTACTTGTAGGGCTTCGGTATTGAAGCGGGTACCGAAGCTGCGCAGCGACTCCCCCTCGGTCTGACGGATATTAAGGAGTTGGGTTGCGACGGCATTGGCGCTGGCTCCGATGAATGGCTGAGGAAAGAGTCGCTGAGATGCTGGAAAGTGGAGACAGAGGTCCGCGGGTAACTGACTGAACCATAGCCGAGTTGACCCCTTCAGTGTTACGGGGAAAGCCCTACACATGATCTCGTCAGGGAAAGCGTGGAGGATCATGAGGGTACGGTAAGTCTCCAGATGGTCGACTGGGTCCTTCATGCCGTCAAAGGAATCAATGGTGGGCATCTTGAACTTGGCGGGCAAGGGTTTGTCCCGAATTGAGGCAACAAATGGGGAATTTGCCGTGGTAGAGGGTTGATGCTGAATATTCTGCATGACCCCTTGGAGTTGGAGCTTCATTGCACGGAGCTCAGCGTCCTAGAGGGGAGTGTGGTTGCCATGATCAGTCAATGGAGGCTGGACGCTGCTAGACTCCCCTTCAGGGGCTGGTGTTATGACGGAGCGTTGTGGGGGTGGTGGTGGATTTATATGTGGGTGAGGGGGTTGCAAACCTTCCAAGTTGGTGGTCGGAATTGCAGGGCAGTATGGCTCGGGGCTCTTTTCTTGGTTGGGTGGAATATCTGGAGGTGGGGAAGGAGCATTGGAAGGTTCCTTTGGAGTAAAGCATTTATCAAGGCCTGGTTTTGCTCGGCCATGCGGTTGATGCTGTTGGTAAGCTCGATAAAATACTGTGGCGGGTTGTTTGGATAGGGGGGGTGGCTTGATGGTCGGCGGCATTATTGTGAGAAGTCATGGACCTAGTCGTGACCATGCACTTTGACGGGTAAGAGAAAAATGTGAAAACCCATCTTTTAATTATTCTTTAAAAAGAAAATTAATTAATTATTTTGTCTACAGTCTATCTGAATTGTATATTAGTGTAAAAAAAAATTAGTTTAAAATTAACCCAATTCTATCACTAACAAAGGCCTTATTAAGAATAAAATGTTATGGATGTTCAATAATTAGTGTTAAAAGAAAAAAGAAAAAAAAAAAGAAAAATTGCTGGCTGTTTGCATGGTGATATGGGAACCATAAACCACCATCCCTCTTGGAATTTAGGGAAAGAAATCACCATCCCTCTTGGAATTAGGGAAAGCTTTCATTCTTGGAACTTTGAGAAAGTGAGCAAGATAAAATAATGGAAAGATGAGAGGAGAGAGAGATGTCTTCAACTAACATTTTATATATTATATGCATGCAAGCCTTCCTTGTGCATGCAGCATTCGGTAGAAGAAAAAAAAAAAAAAAAAAGAGAGGAGAGAAATCTCTTAAGCAACCAAGTTTAGTAGAAGGAGAGGAAGAAGAGTGGAGTTTAAGGAAACCAAAGTTCTCAACCATTTTGTCACCCTACTACTAGATAAGAAAACCCTTCCAACCCCTCTCATTTTTTTTATTGTTGGAATCTTCAGATTTTATTCCTATGATAATGACTAATTTATAGATGAAATTTTTATATGTATGTATGTAAATTTTGTGATGTATATACAAATATCTGAAGATATTGATAGTCAAAAAAAAGAAGGGAAAAAAATCATGGTATTATTGTAAAAATAAGCTGGCATGTGTATTTCATACCATTATAGAGTGAATTGAAGAATTTATTTGGTCTTTGAATCTGCCAGCCTGTTACTCGAATTTTTAGATAATTTTATACTCAAATTTCGAGATGAATTCTTCTACAAATTTGTTAAATATGATGTCTAGTTTATCCAGAAATTTTGGAAACAATTTTTCGAGCTTTCTACGAATTTATACAAATTTTTAACTAAATCTGAAACTGTGTTGAGAATATCTGTCTTGAATTTGCCAGCATGTTACCCGAATTTTTAGACAATTTTATACTCGGAATTTCGAGATGATTTCTTCTACAAAGTTGTTGATAATGATGTCTAGATTATCCAGAAATTTGTTTAACAATATTTGAGCTTTCTAAGAATTTATACAAATTTCTAACTAAATCTGAAACTGTGAGACAGATTTTACCATGTATTTGAAAATTTAATTAAAATTCTATACTAAGCCAAATCTGGTATTTCTAACTAAAATATGAAATTTGAGAAGTCTAGTTTCATGATAAATTTTTCGATTATGGGTTTGATCTATAAATTTAAGCATGGAATTAATGTAAGGAATGTGACAAATCTGTGTCAATAAACACCCTTGGAATTTGTTTAGAATTATTTATAAGTTATTTTTGGAAAATACTTTCTGCAAAATAACCATAAACATGTTTATTGAGTATCCTGTAATTGATATGAATTTAGAGTGTTATAAGTAATGTATTTATAATTTTATTTGCTAAGATTATTACTCTGAAAATTTTTCTGGACAGGATGAAATCACCACTTTAATATTATGCTAGTCTAATTTTGTAAATCAAAAATTTGTGCATGTGTGTATTTATGGTTTAATTCTGGTATCTAAGTTATTATTTCATACCAATGATTTAAATAAATTGTTTAGTTAAATTCTGTACTTTTATTTAGTATTGTGTGACACATGCAATATTTTATGATTGGGAATTTTAATGAGTTGGTATACATTACATGTGATTAAAAATTTGGAATTATTTGTGATTAATATCAAATTAACTGAAATGATTAACGGCATATACAAAGTTAACAATTGACGGTTAATACAAGTTGTTCGGGTGAGTCTTGGTTTAAAGACTGTACGGAATTAAGGTTGACGGCTAACACCGGTTGTTCAGGGTGAGCCCTGGTTTTGAGAATTCCTCACGTAAATTGTGTTGCGAAACTCTAAGATGGCACAGGACTTATTTGAACCCTTTTCGGTATTCGGTTTTGGAATAAGGGTGGATGTGCAGTGGGCACACAGGGAGGTTACTTACCCTGTAGACGTTTCCTTGGGGCAGACCACGATGCCACTACTTGGGTATTAACTCCGGACGTGGGCATTCCTGGTAGTTAGGTTGGTAACACTTAAATATTTGACCAAAGAGAGGGTTTCAAATTAACGTTGCCATGCTTAGTGGTTGGTAAGCTAAATCTCTTTCGGTGAGATTCGAGTGTCACCTAATATATATTGAAATTATTCTAATGTGTGTAAATTTCTTGTGATAATTATATTGTTATCTCCATGTTTAGAATATTAGGTTTTTTCTCTTAAAAAGAATGTAGGTTGGTTACGTTTCTTACTGTGTTGCAAAAACTTCATGCATATTTTGTTGCCTTTGGCGTTTCATGCCGAGTTATGTCGAAGAAGGACTGAGGCTGAATTGGAGCTGCTCGCCAATATCGAGCCTTGGCTGGACTTAGAGTCAAAGATTTATCAAAATAAAGTTTTATCGTTGTTCAGTCCTTGTATTAGGATTAACTATGTTGTGACGTGTGTGTGGAACTTGTATTTTATTTTGTCGTTGGACTTTGGCTTGTAAGAACTTAAAATTTCCTAATAGTAGTTAAATTTTATTCTAGCAAGTTTTATTGTTAGTTAAAGTCTTATGATGTCTCAAAAAAAAAAAAAAAAAAAACACAAAAAAAAAAAAATTGGGCGTCACAAAAAGGTTATTGAACGAGGCCTCCGGCGGCAATGAACAACAACTGGCGCCGAAGGAGCAAGCGTTTCCACAAAACGGCCCAAGCTGTTAATACCGTTCGTCCCAATGGATGGATCAGAACCTGTCCAAGCTCCCAAGGCCCAAGCCCAGATGATCAATGCCACCGGATATCCTGAAACAAGTTCAACCGGGAACGGGGTAAGTCCCCCAGTGAACCCTCCGCCGATTCAATTAGGAAAGAGAAGTGGAGTAATGGAGAAGGATTCAGAGATGGAAACCTTAACCTTTTTCTTGTCTACAACGTTCGCTTATTCCTTTTGCAATCATTTCGCTGTCCCTTTCCGACCTGTTCTCCTTGCCGAAAGCCTATGCTGTAGCTCACCTTGCTCAGGTAAGAGGGTTCTGTTCCGGCGGAGAAGGTGTTGTCGTACATAAATGTTGTGATGGCTGCCTTAATGGTGATGTGTAGTGGCAATAACTTTGCAGATCATTAATCTGCTGATGTGGTTGTCCTCTCTTGCCGTTGTCTAAATAGTCATTGGCCTCTTTATGCATGTTGACTCCAACTATCCTGGACCTCAATCAGTTGGGTTATGCACTGGCTTCAAGTGATGGGCCATGGGGTGGTTCATGGCCCTTTAATGGGCTTAACACATCCAAATTAATTATTGACTATTGCTAAAAAACAGAAACCAAGTTTTAAATTAAAATATTAAAATGTATAAAAATAATATAAAAATTCTTATTTAAATTTCGGTGTCTAAAAAGTTAAGCTATTTATTCTTTCATAAAAGAGACCACAAAATAATCAACTTAAATAATTTAATTATTTTTTTTCATATAATTTTTAGGGGCAATTACACAACCTCTCTCGGATTTGACTAAAATACGAATTCCTCCTGAATATCCCGCCTCCTGAATTTAATATTTCATGACAAATTGCCTCGTGGGGTTTATATTTGCATACCAAAATTGGCCCTCATTTGTTATGCAAATATTAACCTAGTGGAACAATTTGTAATTTCTCAACTTCAACAAAATTTCCCAAAAAGTTTCTCCAAAATCATTTCCCAAAGTGAACCCAACAAGGCTTGAGGGTTTGTGAGAAGGGTTTCGAGACTAGAGAGAAGAGAGAGATTAGAGAGTTGAACGATTTGAAGTTTTTATTTGAATTCCTGAGAAGTGAAAAAGAGGACGAACTGTGATTTTGTATTATCTAAGCGTTGAAATCTTTCAACTTATGTTTGGATGAGTATTTGGGAGAAAAGACAGAACATAGAGGGATTGCATTTCTCTTAACTTGTTTGGATAACCCTAACGTGGAGAGCAATGGAAATAAATGACGAGAAACGGAGAGAAACGCCATTTCTCTTATAACCATAATTTTCAATCTTCCCAAAAGTGAGAGATTGGGAGAGCAAGAAATTAACAGATTATTATATTTTCATAATACCAATTTTGTTCCCTACAAAAAATAAAAGAAATAAAATAATTGACAAAATATAAAAACGTTTTTTGTATATAAATAAAATAGTTTATTTTCTTTTTTATTAGAAATCTAACAAACAAGAAAGGAGATAAATACAATCATTTTCTTTTATTTCTTACTTATCCAAATAAATGAAGAGAAATTACAATCATTTTTTTTCCTCTTGAATTTAAAGTAACAACAATGATTCATCCCACTATTGGGAGCACTAATGAGGTGGAAATTAAAAAATAAAAATATAAAAAAAATACAAGAAAAAACTCCTATCAGTGACCCACATCAGTGTTTTTCTTTCTGGCTCCAAGCTCTACAACCGCTCATTCCTCCATTTCCAGCGAAGCCGTTCGCCCGTTCTGCTCTGTCTGTAATCGTTGCCCTACCTCGGCGAATTTCATACGGCTCCATTTGTTTGGTAAGATTCCGTTCTCTATTCTTAATTTTCTATGCGCTTTTGTTTACTTGCTGCCATTTTTGTTTTGTTCAAACCTTGGATTGTTCATCTGGATGTGTCCATTCATGATTTCACTTATCCTGAACACTTGCACTGTTTCAAACACTTTCTTTGCACGGTTCTTGACCTTTTACTTCTGTACCTCTTTCGCTTTTGAAATCATATCTCTGTTCTTGAAATTCTGAAATGCCATTCTTTGTTTCTTGTTTTTCTTTTTTCCTTTCCAGATCTGTTGTCGTTTTGATCTTGTTCTTCATAAAGTGCTTAAGGCTTGGGATTTGTTTGTAGAACCTTTACTTTAGGAACAACTTTACTTTTTGAGAATCATACTCCTTTCTAAAGACCTAGCCCTCTGACTTTAGGCCGACGTTATGGTAGTGGGAGGCATCGGGTAAATACCCCAACAAAACTCGAATACTTTAAGGAGGCAGTTCTCCTCTTTAAAGGGGAGGAGAGGCCCTCTTTTTATAGAGAAACCAAGGGGGCAAAGCTTCTCTTAGAAGCTTGGAGCAAAAGGGCCAAGAAGGCCAAGCTTCTTGGAGAAGCTAGACAAAAGGGTCAAGCTTTTTGGAGAAGCTAGGCAAATGGGTCAAGCTTCTTGGAGAAGCTAGACAAGGGGTCAAGAGGTGCAAGCTTCTCTTGGAATCTTAGAAGGGTTCAAGCTTCTTGGAGAAGCTAAAAAAAAAAGGGTCAAGCTTCTTGGAGAAGCTAAAAAAGGTTCAAGCTTCCTCAAGAAGCTAAAAAAAACGTTCAAAAGGGTCAATCTTCTTGGAGAAGCTAAAAAAGGGTCAAGCTTCTTGGAGAAGCTAAAAAGGTTCAAGCTTCCTCAAGAAGCTAAAAAAAGGTTCAAGAGGGTCAAGCTCCCTCAAGAAAAGGTCTCGGCTAGGAAAAGTGGCCGATTGATCAGAAACAGTGGCCGGCCGACCAAACACAATGCCGACCGACCATCAATAGTGCCGACCAGCAATATACATTGCCGATTTCAGCAAAACCTAGCCGGTGGCCTCTGGCCATGGCCGGTGGTGTGTGGGGATGCCTCACAAGGCATTCCCTGCCGCTCCAAAGCAAAATGCAAGTGTTTGGTGCAAAATCAGACACTGAACAGTCAAGTTCGGAGATCCTGAGGCAAGGCGCGTAGCTGAGACCTCCGGGAACTCCAAACGAACACAAACATGGATGATCACCGGGTGTTCAAACGGTGACGTCCAAGTCTTGAGGACGGTCAAAAATGGGACGTCTACAGGTGCGTGTCGGACACGTGCTCTCCGCGTGTCTAACGCGTGTCCGTGTCCGACACGTGTCTAACACTGGTACTAACCCACCCAAATGTAGAGAGAGAGGGAGATATATAGAGAGAGTGATATATATATCTTATATATCAGATTTTCTAACCTCTCTAATGGAAGGAGAGGCTCTCCTTATATAGAGAAACCAATGGGGCAAAGCTTCTCTTAGAAGCTTGGAGCAAAAGGGCCAAGAAGGCCAAGCTTCTTGGAGAAGCTAGACAAAAGGGTCAAGCTTTTTGGAGAAGCTAGGCAAATGGGTCAAGCTTCTTGGAGAAGCTAGACCAGGGGTCAAGAGGTGCAAGCTTCTCTTGGAAGCTTAGAAGGGTTCAAGCTTCTTGGAGAAGCTAAAAAAAAAGGGTCAAGCTTCTTGGAGAAGCTAAAAAAGGTTCAAGCTTCCTCAAGAGAAAGAAACATAGGGACGTATCCCGGTGCTTCAGAAAAAGAGAAAGAAACATAGGGACGTATCCCGGTGTTTCAGAAGGAAAGAGAAACATAGGGACGTATCCCGGTGTTTCAGAGAGGTAGTGAAACATGGGGATGTATACCGGTGTTTCAGAAGGAAGGAGAAACATAGGGACCTATCCCGGTGTTTCGGGGAGGTAGAGAAACATAGGGACGTATCCCGGTGTTTCAGAAGGAAGGAGAAACATAGGGACGTATCTCGGTGTTTCGGGGAGGTAGAGAAACATAGGGACGTATCCCGGAGTTTTGGAAATAAAGTGAAATATAGGGACGCATCCCAATGTTCCAGAGTGGTTCAAGCACCAGAACATATTCCAAATGCTCTTAACCAAAGAGGGAGAAACATAGGGACGTATCCCGGTGTTTCGGAACGTATCCCAAGGGTTAGGGACGTATCCCAAAGATTAGGGACGTATCCTAGGATTAGGGACGTATCCCAAGGATTAGGGACGTATCCCAAGATTAGGGACGTATCCCAAGGATTAGGGACGTATCCCAAGGGTTAGGGACGTATCCAAAGGGTTAGGGACGTATCCCAAAGATTAGGGACGTATCCCAAGGATTAGGGACGTATCCCAAAGGTTAGGGACGTATCCCAGTGTTACGGGACGTATCCCAAGGATTAGGGACGTATCCCAAGGGTTAGGGACGTATCCCTAATCCTTGGGATACGTCCCTAACCTTTGGGATACATCCCTAACCTTCGGGATACGTCCCTATCCCGGTGTTTCGAAAAAGAGAAGAAACATAGGGACGTATCCCGGTGTTTCGGAAAAAGAAGGAGAAACATAGGGACGTATCCCGGTGTTTCGGAAAAAGAAGGAGAAACATAGGGACATATCCCGGTGTTTCGGAAATGTATAAGAGAGAAATGTAGGGACGTATCCCGGTGTTTCGGAAAAAGAGAAACACAAGGACGTATCCCGGTGTTTCAGAAAAAGAGAAAGAAACATAGGGACGTATCCCGGTGTTTCGGAAAAAGAAGGAGAAATTAGGGACGTATCCCGGTGTTTCGGAAAAAGAAGAAGAAACATAGGGACATATCCCGGTGTTTCGGAAATGTATAAGAGAGAAATGTAGGGACGTATCCCGATGTTTCGGAAAAAGAGAAACACAAGGACGTATCCCGGTGTTTCAGAAAAAGAGAAAGAAACATAGGGACGTATCCCGGAGTTTCGGAAGGAAAGAGAAACATAGGGACGTATCCCAGTATTTTGGAAAAAGAGAAACATAGGGACGTATCCCGGTGTTTCGGAAAAAGAAGGAGAAAGAGAAACGTAGGGACATATCCCGGTGTTTCGAAAGAAGGGAGAAACATAGGGACGTATCCCGGTGTTTCGAAAGAAGGGAGAAACATAGGGACGTATCCCGGTGTTTCGGAAAAAGAGAAACGCAAGGACGTATCCCAGTGTTTCGGAAAGAAGGGAGAAACATAGGGATGTATCCCGGTGTTTCGAAAGAAGGGAGAAACATAGGGACGTATCCCGGTGTTTCGGGAAAAGAGAAACACAAGGACGTATCCCGTTGTTTCGGAAAAAGAGAAAGAAACGTAGGGATGTATCCCAGAGTTTCGGAACGAGAGAGAAACATAGGGACGTATCCCAGTGTTTCCAAATAAAAGAGCATGCAAAACAATGCAATGTAGGTGCACAAGACAGTGCGATAAAATGCAATTTCTATGCAAGTATGGGGGCCTTTTCTATGCAACATTGAAAGCATATTCTATGCAGAAACATAACAATGCGCGGCACACATGCAACCGAAGTGTATATGAAAGTTCACATTCTATGCAATGGAAGGGCATCAAACACGTACACTGGTGTCTCCGATTTACCTTTCGGAGGACTTGGCAACACAACTCTGCTCGAAAAAGGGACACCCCGTTTACATTGGCGAGAGATAACATCTGCTGCTGCTTTAATTGCCATTCTGACTTGAAGCAGGCTTCAGCTTGGAGTAGAGGCACACTCATTCTTCGGAGCACTGACAAGGCCTGAAGAGGTACATCCGGAGCACAATCACGGAGTTTGCTGAAGGTGAAACACACTCAGATGCTTCGATTTTCCCTCTTTTCTTTTGCTTTGTAGTCTGGAACCTGTATAGCTTCAGATAGATCCTGATCTTACTGTTCTCACATGACCTGGGTTGAACCTTGCAGTCTTCAAAAGAGCAAATTCCTTTTTTGCACAAATGTGGAGAATGGCACAGCACTCTGAGCACACAACAAATCATTTTTTGAAATTGAGAAAATGAGTTCTCGACCAGGTATTGAGCCTACGACTGAACATAGCGAAAAAGACTCAACAAAAAACAAAAGGTAAACAACCTAAACACATCGAGACACGCTCGGAACGACTCAAATCCAGAATCGAGACAAACAAAACAAAAGACACGACACGCAGACGTGCACAGGGAGCCTGTTTCACCGGGTATTGTTTCCCATCCTTTCTCATTTGTGATCCTCACATCACTCAGCCCTCAAGCTCTATTTTTCTGAAAAAGCCATTTTCTCACTTTTTCTCTCATCGCACGTCTCTCTATTCTTCAATCTCTCGTTTTTTTCAATCCCTCCCCTGGGTGGTTGATGGATAAACAGGAAGTCGTGGGCCCTTGTCCCTGGTATTCTACCCGCTTTTGATTCTTGTTCACAACAGTGAATTCCTCCCACAGAGGGGTTGCGCTACAACTGGGTATGTAGCAAATCTGTAGCTGACATCAATTGATGATGCTCTACTGGGAAGTTTAGACGTGATCAGATCTATCCAGATGAGGGAGTGAAATATCTCGCCCCATTCCAGTTCATGCTTCGCACTTATCTTGATACCTCGTTGCTTGGAGGATGAGAGAGCTTTCAGCCCTTTGTTGTTGACTTCAGTTGTGCCCTTTTTGGCAAGTAGAGTGCCATTTCTGGCAAATGCATTGACAACAGGGAAAAGACAGGAAGCCTGACTCAACTGTGCCGCTAGTTCATTATTTTGACCATTTTTTGTTTTGGTTTTCTACTAAAACAATTTTGACCAACATGAGAGTTAGATTAACACACTTGTTCGATTTTTGATTTGAAATCATCCAAGTCAGGCTATGAGCACTGAAAATTTTCCTTTTTTGGGTCCAAGAAATGGTCCAGTTTTGGAAAATGAAATAGTTTTCGAGAAAATAGTCAACATTAGTAAAAATTTTCAAAAACCATTTTTGCAAACGGTCATTGCTCAACGAGCACGGAACCTACTTTTGAGATGCGCAACCTCGAATCCATAACAATGGAAAATTGCCCCTTTGCTCGAAGAGAGCTGCATGGCAACGGAAAGTTGCCCCTTATTTGAATGGCACCGCAGCGCATTGAATGGCAACGGAAAGTTGCCCCTTGTTTGGATAGCGCCATAGCACACTGCAATTAGTCCTCGAGTGACGATCACAACCGAACTCTCGGATACAGAGAAGGCAAAGACGATCAAAAACCATTACATGGACATAATCAATTTGGAAGGGTTTGTGGCTGGACTTCAGGATGAAGTTGCCTACGTATCCCAAACATGGGAATCAAGCCTTACGTAGTTCCGGTAAGGTACACTCGGGTATTATCCTCTCCTTTTTAGGCTCTAACTTTTGCCAAGGCGCCCGTTGCGGGTTTTTGACCTTGCGAGCTTTGTTCTTCTTTTCTTCTCAATTTTTTTCATTTCTTTTTCTCTTCTTTTTTTTTTTCTTTTGCATTTTTTTTCCTTTCTTTTTTTTCTTTTGCATTTTTTTTTGATTTTTTTTTTGTATATTTCTCTTGCTCTAACTTTTGCCTGGGTCGCCCTTCTGGGTTTTCGGCCCAGCGAGCCTCTCAAAGGGTAAAAGTGTAACAAGTCCATGCCAAATGGTTTTAGGGTTTTGAAGCCATCCGTATCCAAGCGAGTGGCTGTTGTATTGATTTACTGAAGGATCCATCTTCGGCTCTTCGAGCATATCTGACATTTTTGCCCCTAGTTCGAGGGGTGCTTTTGTTCTAGCTTCGCAAGCTCCTTCTGATGAGGTCTGATCTTCTTGATCTGACTTTCTTGGCCTCTTGTTCGAGGGCTGCTTCAAATTTGGCCACGCAGGCCTCATGTTGTGGTTGACCGTTGAACATTCTGAACTAAGGTCCAAGGTTTGAAAGCAAGGGCTCAAGTTTTGAGGCTGAGAGCAATCCTAAGCTGCACAATCTCAAGAGCAATTCCACACAAGTCTTCGCAGGACCGCGCAAAATATTTTTT